>CM035108.1:31412846-31926083 GCA_020205505.1 Panax japonicus
TATATATCCACCATTAAAGGGTATGATTGCACTGCCTTAGACTTCATACTTACTCGTACACAAACTCAAGAAATTGGTGATTATCAAAGATATTTTAATGTCACCAACTTACTATAATAAAATAATCTCACATCAATTATTTAATCATCAATAGATAAATTTTATTCATCTTCTTACTAATTCCTCTCTATAATATATAATAAATATATAATAACGATATATATTTATTAAAAACAACATCACTTATCACATAGCTCACAATACCACATACTTCGTAACACACTTAAATATTCTTGTTCGAACCCATCTCATGCTTTAAGAATTTTATTTACTAAATTCTTATTTTAATGTTTTTTGAAAATTCAGGTTCTTACAATAATGAAACTGGTCTTCAGAATCTCTTCCTTACTCATCGAGATCTGGTGGTGTCCAGAGAAGGAATCCATGAAACTTAACATATCGTACCCCGAAGTGGCGTCGATCAACTGATCTATGTTAGGCAAAGGATAGAAATATTTCGGGCATGCCTTGTTCAGGTCCGTATAATCTATGCATAATCTCCACTTCCCGTTTTGTTTCTGAACCAGAACCACATTTGCCAGCCATTCGGGGTAATCGATTTCGAATATAAATCCCGATTCCAGAAGTTTGACGATTTCTTTGTCTATGATCCTCTGCCTTTCTGGAGCGAAAATCCTTCTTTTATGTATCACTGGTTTTCTCTTCGGGTCAACATGCAAATTATGCAGGGCCACCGACTCGCTTACCCCAGTCATATCACTAGGCTCCCATGCAAAGATGTCAGCATATACTGAAGGAGATCTACCAACCCTATTCATAATGGTTCTGTCAGCCCTGACCCAATCTTGATCAACTTCTCTGTATTCCCTGGTACCAACTCCACATCTTCGGTCTCTTCGGCAGGCAGGGTCATCGGTTCTATGCTGCTCTCAGTGAATGGCTCTATTTCAATGGCCATCGTTTGTTTCTGCTTGCTGACCCCAACCCCCGAAGAAATTAATGTGCTCCGATAGCACCTTTGGGCAATATCAAGATCCCCTTTTACCTCCCCTATCCCGTTCGGTGTTGGAAACTTAATATTAAAATGGGGGATGGACGTAACGGCTTGCAGTGCTTCTAGTGTCGGCTTTCCCTATATAGCGTTGTATGCCGAATCCACCTGTACCACGAAGAATCTAACCATTATCTCTGCATGCTAGGGAGCTGTACCGAACCTGACGGGCAGTTTGATGGTGCCTGACACGTACACCGGGTCCCCACTGAAACCATACAATGGGCCTTCTCCACCCAACTCCATCTTCTTTCCTTCCAGATCCATCCTTTGATAAGCGTGAGTGTATAGTATGTCGACCGAGGACCCATTATCGATCATCATCCTCTTCATGCTGACCTGTACCGTTATCACCAATGCCCCATCGTGTGGTTCTATTAGATCTGTTGGATAATCCTCATCTGAGAACGAGATGGATACCCCCGGGTAGGCCTAATCTTTCCTTGACGAGGAACCTAATACCGACAACACGGCCTCAAGGTGCCGCTTCTCTTCTTCCCAGTTACACGTCCTATCAAACCGCCCGAAATTACATCAATCACACCTCGGGGTTGCGGGTTCGGTTTCGACTGTGTTTCGCGAGTCGACCATCTATTTTCCTCTCGAGGCGCCTCTGAACCTTCCCGACCAACCACATACTATACTTGAAAGTAGTATGCACACAAGCCAATCATGTTTGATGATAAAGCATATACTTTGTAAACAATCTTATTCATTTATTAATAAAAAGTATTAATTTATTAAAGGCTTTTAATTATCTACATGATGTTGTTTTATAATATGTGATAAACCCATAGTTTTAAGCAATGCTTTTAGAATAATGATGTTGATCATTCTAATGAGATCTAAATTCTTAGAAAGCTTAAAACTAAAATAGTTCCCAATCGTTGGATTACTAAATTGGGGATTAGTGAATCCGGATAGATTGGTACATACGTTGCTTGCTCATTGGATGAGGATGATTGATCTCATGATCATTTGTGTGGAGACACTAAAGCAAGTATGTAGATGCTTATTAGAGAATAAGTTCACTGAACGTGACTCGCTAAGGAATACCTAATGGAGTTTTACTTGCATGTCAATAGGAATTCCTGTAGTGATAGTAGTACAAGTGATCCTCGGACTTGAGATCTTCATAGTATCTTGTGTATGATGAGTTATACTTTGACTTATTCCTTAAGACCCTTAGGGTATATCAAAGGGTATGCTTGGGTATAATAAGTTGTACATGGAGATAATGTATGATCAATAAAGAATCTACCACTTCTAGTGAAAGAAGAGAAATGTCCTATGTGATTCGATAAATGACAACCCAGTAGTCCTTGGCCAAGGCAAAATGAAATTAGAAAGGAGTTTCTAATTTGTATTATTTGGAGTTGTGCATTTAAGAGTCGAAATACATATAATTAAATAAAATAAGACTTGACAGAAATTCCATGTCTTATATTTAATTGGGACATTGTATGGTGGAAGGATTGAATTGTACGGTAACTATTTACTCAAAGGTTCTTTTATGATTAATGTTGAAATCTATATTATCTGGAAAGTCGTTGATCTCTAGCAAGGCTTATCCCTATTGTAGAATAAATATTATTTATTTAAATAAATTAATAGTTTAATTTATTTATTTAAATAAGATTAGAATTGTTCTAATTGATTTATTCACAACCGGTTTAATATGGAGAACCTAAAGGGTCACACCATAAAAGGAAGAATAATTATTTAAGAAGTTAATGGCATAATCGTAATAATATGCTAAGTATATTTAATTTAATCTATGGTGATAGAATAAATTAAATAGCTTAATATTTATTATTTAATATTTTAGAAATATTAAATATAAATTAATAAGAGGAGTCTTATTAATATTATTACAATTATTATTATTTTAATTTCTAAAAGAGTTTAGGAATTAATTTAATATAAGTACTCTCATTTATTCCTAATAGGATTAGGAGGGAAAATTAGTTAAAGGAGTTTAATTAATTATCCCTAATAAGATTAGGGAGCCCATTTAATTAAAAGAGTTTAATTAAATAAATAATACCTTATTTTTAATAGGGTTACTTGATATCTTTATAAGAGGAGTCTTATATCAGATATTAGATATACGTAATTCCAATGGTTGGAGAGTACGCCCCTTTTTCTATAGAGATAGAAAACTAGGGTTTGAGCCAAATACCCATCTTCTTGAATTCTTCTTCTTCCTTGGTGGATCACCTCTAGAGGCCAAACACTTGGGTGGCTAACGTTGATCAAAGGAAGGAACCCAACCCGGTGGATTCAAGTTGAACGCGAAAAGGATTGGAGGTGAACTTGTACCTGAGGAAGCTCGATCTTCAACGGTATGATTTTATTCTTTATCTTTTCGTTTAATTAATAATTATGCATAAAGGGTGATCCGGGTTTATGGTTTGTAAAATTTTTAAACTCTGATTTTACACGCTTCCGCATATTTTTGCAATTTGATTACGATCTTGAATGTTACAAACCTAACAATACTAACTGCCCATTCTGAACATTTTTCTCTATCAAATCCTTCAGATCATTACACATCTCCGTCGTATGCCCGCGACTTAGATGGTATTCACAGTATTTGTCCCGACCTCTCTCTTGCCAGGCTACGGGTGCGTCAAACACGGCTCAAAAAAGGGTTTGTTCCGTATTTCTTCCAATATCTTCGTTCGATCTGTATTGAGGGCGATGTAGACTTTATTGACATTTCTACTAGGGAAAAGTGGTCGGCCACTGCCCGAACCTCCACCGTTATATTTTTTCCTTCTAGAGCTATCTGACCTCCCCTAATTGTCCGACCGCTGATAAGTCTGCTTGTCCCGATCTTTAGACTTATCATAAGATTGGGAGTGCGGTTTGAAATTTCCCATAGCCTCCTCTATCGCTATGAATCCATCGGCTCGATGGAAGGCTTTTGTCAAATCTGCCGGAGGGTTGATCACTAAATCCTTCATCAGTTTCTTTGACTTTCCGATATCCAGACCAGCTGTGAAAAATCCCAAGGCCTGTGGAGAATTTAACTCTGCTACCAAGCCCACAGCCTCCTGAAATATTTTAACGTATTGGCCTAGGCTTTCATCCGACTTCTGCCTAACCTGCATGAGGGAAGAAATAATCTTTCCTCGTCTTTTGTTACTCCCGAACCGAGCATGAAACTTCTCTCGAAGGTCGCTCCATGAATTAATCGATCCCACCGCCAGGGTTCCCATCAATTCTCGGGAGCTCTTTTTCAAAGTTGTCACGAACATGTGGCACTTAGCAGCGTCCGAATGCCCGTAATACGTCATCAATCTATCATACCCATCTGAATGGTCGTAGGGATCTCCCAGCCCATCATATGTTTCCATTGGGGGCATCTTCTTCTTAGGGTCAGTGGTGACATGATTTATTTCGGGTGAGAAGGGCAATCCTATGCAAGCTGAAAGTGTTCCCATCGAACTATTTGCCGCCAATATTTTCTCCAACTCTGCCACTCTTCGCACAAGGGGTTCGGGCTCCTCTTTACGAGGGGACGATCTATGTCTGTCCCTCTCATATTCAGGAGACGCGACCCTCCTGTTCTGTCCGGACCTGCCCAGGTGATCTGACCTCCGGTCTGTCGAGCGGCTCCTCCTTCGACTTTGGTCGTCTCGAGAGCGGCTTCTGTGCCTACTCTTTTCTCTTTTGGCTTCTCCCCGTCGGGGTGACCGAGATCCACTCTGATGTCTATGCCTTTTTGAGGACTCTTCCTGCTCCCCAGCCATCTTTGCCATTTGCTCCTCAAGCTCGTCCTGCTAAAGACGCAAAGGCATCATGGCGTCTTTGTTTTGCTGCATCTTCTTCTTAAGAATGAACTCCCTCTGATCTCGGCTGCCTTCACCTCGGTCTCTCCCTTGTCCCTCGTGTGCCCGAGAGTGATTTTAATCCGTATGACTGACCTGGTTGGGCGTGTGTTGGCTGTCATGGAAGAGTTTACATCGGAGGGAAGGGGCCGACTCCTCCTGATCCCCTGAGTTCTAGAACCCAGTCTGTCTTTCACCGACCCCTCACCTGTGTTGTTTGGTGGGTCTTTGCCTTCTCCTGGACAGAGGCACTGTTTTCCCTGCTCGCCATGGCCTGCTATTGGAAAAGTTGGTTGTGATTGCAAAAGCACTATAGGCCCTCCTTCTAGCGCTAATGTTAATGCCAAGTTTTGTCGGCGCGTCCAATCATAGAATCCACGCACTTGAACCTGCACAATAACAGATCACACACAAAGCTTGACGGCTTGTGCCGCCGGGGGATAGCTCCAGTGTGAGAATAAGTACAGGCCGTTCACAAGGTTTAATAATGGAGGCTTTAGTGTTTAGTGCTCAAAGAAAGTATTACCTCTTAATTGGAACCCAAGCCTTGTATTTATAGTGTTCTCGTACCTTAGAATCCCTTTCCGAGTCGGTTTAGAACTCCTAAACATGGTAGTTACCATAATTTGGGTCCAACACAATCTCCTTAAAAGATAGAAGTAGAATCCAATCCAAACACTACCTTTGGAGTTACCTTATTCAAATATGGTTAAGACTCCAGACTCTGTACGCAGGATAGCCCACTATGCAGGCCCAACCCAACCGAACTCACCATCTAGTCTAAGCTTCGGCCCAAAGGACTCAAAGGCCCGACCCCGAACATCATACACCATAGTAGGGTTCCGGCCCAAAGGACTCGGATATCGAACCCGTACACCTTCAGCATCTCCGAGGGCTTCGGCCCATTGGGCTTATCAACCCTTTCCAGCGTCAGGCCTTTGGCTCACATGGAGGTTGGTAAAACGCTCCCTAACAGCAGTAAAGGAATGTGATGCTTGATATTTCCGACGAAATTTCCCACAAAAATTCTTTCAGAATTCTTGAGATGCAAAATCTGTTGGCTCTAATAACTATTTATTACTTAATTTTCTAATATTAAAATTCACTAATTAAGTAGCATTTACTTAATTAGTTTTTGACAAATAATTTATACTTCAAATATCAATTAATTTAATCAACTTAATTAAAAAAAATAAAATTAAATAAAAATTAACTATTTAATATACTAATATATAATTTAGAATAAAATAAAGTTTAATAAATGAAATAAATATAAAATTAATATATAAATAGATTAAATTAAATTTACTAAAATATAATATAATATAAAATAAATAAAATAAAATTAGTAAATTAAATTAAAAATAAAAGTAATTAATAAATAAATAAATTTAATTTAATTTAGCTTATTAAATAAAATAAATTTTAAAAATTAGATAATATAATATAATATAATACAAAATAAAGTAAAATAAAATAAAATGATAAATTGAATTGAATTGAATAAAATAAAATAAAACAAATTCAATTTAATTTAATTTAATAAATTAAATTTAATAAAAAATATATAAAAATATATAATATAATACAAACAAAATATAATTAAATAAAAAAATAAAATAAAATAAAAATAATGGAATAAAATAAAAAAAATTTAATTAAATATAATTTAATTAAATTAAATTAAAAATAAATTAAATTTAACGAATTTAATTTAATAAAAAATTTAAAAATTATATTATATAATACAAAATAAATAAAATAATAAATTAAATCAAATTAAAATAATTAATAAAATAAAATTAAATAAATTAAATAAAATAAAATTATAAATTAAAATAAAATAATAAATTAAATCAAATTAAAATAATAAACTAAGTAGCATTTGCTTAGTTGGGATGCAATTCAAAGAGACTGAATATATAAGAATGTTGTTGTGGAAATAAAATAATATACTTTGTAACTTAATTAGAAACCCATTTGACAAGTAGGAGTGAATATCGAACAATACTCTCTATAGATTCCAAATAATAATTCTCATAAACTAAGTACCACTTACTTAGTTTATCATTGGCAAAATAAACTAAGTAGCATTTGCTTAGTTTGCCATAATTTTCAATAAACTCGATAATACTCTACCTACATATATGTACTCTTCCTTGTATGCAGGATTCGACGTAGCAGTGCAGCTAATAGTATTCCAACTGGTTCCTCGGCAACAATTAAAAAAAAAGGGGTTGTAGTTCCTGTTTGTGTCCTATACTCGAATAATAAAGTTAATTAAATTACGAAAGACATTCCTCACTGTTCCATCATAATAGATGACAACATCCGGAAGGATTGCCATTAAGTTATTGAACAAAGTTCTAGGTTAAGCAACCCTCTAGATGAGCGAACGATCACTTCTCTGCTAGGAATGAATCCTCTTCCCATATATATGGATCCAATCCATGACATAGACAACTTCTCACCACTCCGAATTCCTCAGATGGGTAGTTCTCATAGAACGTCTCAACTCTTTTTCTATGAGAACTATCCATCTGAGGAATTTGGAGTGCTGAGAACCTATATATGTCATGGATTAGACCCATATATATGGGGAGATGATTCATTCCTAGCAAAGAAGTGATCGTTCGCTCATCTAGAGTGTTGCTTAACCTATAACTTTGTTCAATGGCTTAATGGAACTCCTTCGGGATGTTGTCATCTGTTATAATAGAACAATAAGGAATGTCCATAGTGATTGAATTAACTTTATTATTCGAGGATAGGACACAACCAAGAACTACGACCCTTTTTTTTCTTCCGGTTGCCGAGGAACCAGTTGGCAAAATAAATCCTTCATGTGCATGCATGTAGTATTAATAGAATCTTAGAAACCCGTTCGACATTCACTCAGTAGGAGTGAATGTCGAATAGTCCCCATTTTGGGACTGTTACTTGATGTTATCTCTCACTTAGGTCGGTGCCAAATCATAAGGGTACGTTTTTTTTGAGGTTTTTTCAGCTGGTTATCTTTATAAGTTCTCCGAGTGCATACTTAGACTAAGTTGTCTTGGTTTATTACGTGTACTTGGAGACCATGGGGAGGTGTTGCTAAAATTTTCTTAAAACAGAAGAAACGTCCTCAAGATTGGCACTAGTGAGGAGACGCATCCAGGAACAGGATAGAAGCCTAACCCCTGTACATTAGAGATATATACTAGGAAAATATTATCCATGCATGGACCACATACATGAACATTCCCTTTCTAATATAACCATTTTATTTTCAATTAAAGATGTCAGCCGACCGAAGTTAGATATACCGTAGGATAAGGGTAGATGGAAGGGGATTAGTTGATGCATATCGTGATGGGGTCTGCAATTTTATAAATAAAGCAATAGAACATGCTGATGATCCGAATAGAAAGATGAGATGTGTGTTAAGTGTAAAAACATGATCTGGAAAAAACTCGATGAAATTAAATTTGACTTGTTTTCACGTGAGTTTGTGGATGGGTATTCGATATGAATTCATCATGGGGAATCAGTTGAGTTATGAGAAGTGACCGACAATACTGTAGACCAACCAATTGAACGGGATTCATATCCCGATGACTATGATGTCGTGGAGATGTTGGTCGATGCTTATGGCCCTTCCAATATTGATTGGTCTGAAAATGAGCATTCGTTAAGCAGTGATCAGCACGTGCCAAATGATACAGCTAGTGCCTTTTACAAGATATTATCTAAATCAGGGGTACTACTATTTCCTGGAAATGATAAGCATACCAGGCTATCTGCAGTGAGGAAACTTTTATACTTCAAGAATGAGCATGATTGTAGTGAGCGAGGGTTCAATGATTTGCTTGCTATTATCAGCGAGTTCTTACCGGCTGATCATACTCTACCTGCGAATTATTATGAAGTGAAGAAGATGGTAAAAAGGTTGAATCTGGGCTATGAGAAGATCGATGCTTGTGAGAAGGATTGCATGTTATATTATGGGATGACATAGAAAAAGTGCAGTGTGATATATGCAATTTACTGCGGTACAAGATGAAAAAATGTGGGGGTAAGGAGAAACAAGTGCCTATTAAGATTTTACGGTACTTTCCTCTTGCGCCCAGACTGCAGTGTCTATTCATTGGCACAAAAGAAGGGACATTGTGCCCGGTCAGTTGACTCACCCTATAGATGGAGATGAATGGAAGAAATTTGATGAACATTTTCCAGAATTTGCAACTGAAGTTAGGAATATCAGGCTTGGCATGGCTACTGATGGATTTTGCCTATTTACAGTAAAACATCTATTTAGGAATAGACTTGGGACTAAACTATTTGTATTCTAATTGAGAGGTTATTACTAAATAGAGGTATTGGTACAAAATATTTTTCGAACACCCAAAAATATCCACTTTAACAAAAATATAGATTTTATAACAAAAAATAAAGAAAACATAAATCATTTAGATTTTCAAACTAGGAAAATGTAGTCTTTTATAGAAAATGTAGTCTTGTATAGGAAAATGTAGTCCTTTATAGGAAATGTAGTCCTTTATAGGAAAATGTAGTTCTTTATAGGAAATGTAGTCGTTTAAAATTAATATTGTCTCTCTCTCTCTCTCTCTCATATATATATATATATATATGAAATTATTACTATATAGAGGTATAGTTTCTTATTACGGGACTTAAAAAGTATATAACATATTACAATTTAGAGGTTATTCCTATTTATAACTGGCCCAAATTGGGATCAAATTTTTTTATAATATTGTAGAGTTTATTCTTATATAGAGTATTCCTAAATAGGGGTTTTAATGTAATAACTTTAGTCAGCCCTACTCTGTTTGGCCAGTTATCATGGTAGCTTACAATCTTACACCGTCAATGTGCATGAAGGAACCGTATATGTTCTTGACTTTACTCATACCAGGGGATAAGAGTCCTACAAAAGACATAAATGCGTACCTCAGACCGTTAGTTGATGAACTTAAGATGTTGTGGGAGACGGGGGTTCAGACTTATGATAAATCGGTTAAGCAGAATTTTGTGATGAAGGTTGCCTTGTTGTGGAGTATCATGGATTATCCGGTACTTGGGATGATTAGTGGTTGGTCGACTCACGGGAAGCTATCATGTCCAGTCTGTATGGGGGATATGCAAGGCACACAACTACTTCATGGTCGAAAAACTACTTTCTTTGGAACTGCTCGTAGATTCTTACCTACTGAACACAGTTACAGAAAGATGTATGCACAGTTCAACAAAAAGACAAAGAAGAAGGGTGTTGTTGGTCGATTTTTGGGGAATGAGGTCTTGAGTTGGCTCAATGATTTGAAATTTCAACCGCCAGGGAAGGAGCATGGTAAGTTGAGAGCAGTAAAGTATGGGAAAACTCATAATTAGACTCACTCTCCTATTTGGTTTGAGTTGTCTATTGGGTCACACTTGAAGTCCGTCATTGTATAGAAGTCATGCATACATGAAAAAATGTATTCGAGAACATGTTCTACACCGTGCTAGATGCGAGTGGTAAAACAAAAGACAATGAAAATTCACGTAAAGATTTGGAGGCTATGAACATCAGGCGAGAATTGTGGCTTCGTCCTAACAACTCAAAACCAAAAGCTCATTTTTGTCTTACCAAGCAACAGGTTGAAGACATTTGCAAGTGGGTAAGTGCATTGAAGCTCCCAGATGGTTATGGTTCTAACATATCTCGTTGAAGTAAGGTTCAACAATTAAAAATAACTGGGTTCAAGAGTCATGACTGTCATGTATTTATGCAAAAGTTGATACTAATTGCATTTCGTGAGATGCTACCTAGAAAAATTATTGACGCCTTGACCGAACTTTCAAATTTCTTTCGGGATCTTTGCTCAACGGTTATAAAGTACAGTGATGTGGAACAGATGGAGAAAAATATAGTGCTGACAATGTGCAAGCTTGAAATGATCTTGCCTTCAGGTTTCTTTGACTCAATAGAGCATGTGCTTATTCATCTACCATATGAGATTAAGCTTGGAGGACCGGTGCAATATCGTTGGATGTATCCTTTTGAGAGGTAATATCATCTATATTGTGTAGCATCTAGACATTTATACGTAAAACTTTGAATTAATGTCTTTCAATCATTATACTAACAGGTACAAGCGACGATTAAAGCAGAAAGTAAAAAACAAAGCTCGTGTAGAGGGTTCTATTGTTGAAAGTTATACAAAGGAATAGCTTGTCAACTACTGCTCCTTGTACTTTGAGGATGTAGTCTCAACAAAACATAACCGTCTTAGTCGAAATGAGGTTGTCAGACCCCCATATCATGCTGATGAGTTGGAAGCATTCTCTTATCCGGCTAAACCATTTGGCACAGAGACGATGACTTATCTAATCGACAAAGATTTGAAAATTGTATCTATATACGTGCTTTTAAATATGCCCGGAGTATCGTCATACATCAAGTATGTATTATTTTTTGTCGAGTTTAAAATATTTCCTTGCCTTGTGATTGGAACATTAACCCTATTATTATTATTATTATTATTATTATTATTATTATTATTATTATTATTATTATTATGTTCGTTCATTCAAAAACGAAGCGTATGCTTCTGACCCGGGGCTAACTACAGCACAGTTGGAAGCATTCACCACTGAAAATTTTCCACAGTGGTTTAAGAGAAGGGTTGAAGAAGATAACGCCTATGATCGTTTTAGAGATGTTATTTTTGGTCCGTACAAACTTATTAGTTCATATCCCGGCTGTATCGTTAATGAGTACAGATTTAAGGTTGATGACTTGAATGAACTGACATCAATCAATTCTGGCGTTGTCTTGTTGGGAAGCTATTACCAAAATTTTGAGTCCAATTATTACAGACGATTAGAAGACGTGGTTATGCTCAATTATCCCGGAGGTAAAAAGGTTGTTACATTTAAATGTCGTTGGTTTGATAGTGAAAAGGGTGTTAAAGTTGATCGTAATAGAATTATCACAATAAATATCAAGTCAAAGCTACAATCTACTGACGTGTTTGTATTAGCCATCCAAGCAACTCAAGTGTACTATGCTCCTAATGTAGCAAATTCTAGAAGCCTTTGGTATACAATTGTCACAACGAAAACCAAGGCTTTTGATGCTACTGATTTATTTAGAATGGATGACCTGTTGCAAGAACAAGTTAGCAATCCCAACCACGTACTTCCAGACGATGACGATGTGTTGGCAGAAGATGTCATTAACATACTCGATGATGAAGAAGTCGATGATGACATTATTGCTATTGATTATGTTGTTGTACAAGATGAAGATAACGAAACATTAATGGATACGGACGAGGAAAAGACTGAATCTGAGGATGAAATTGATATTGATTCTGACAAGATTGACGACATATTAAGCCTTAACATCAATTTATTGATGTTTTTGTTTAATTCACTACTAAAAAAATAATTATGGCTAGAAATTAATGTTCTATCTTTTTTGTAAATTAATTTATTATGTCCATTTTATTTAACGCATGCTGAAATACTATATAAACTTACAGATACTGTTCGTCTACGTCAGCGAGGGACTAACCTCGGTTTATTTGGGCGTTCGCCGGCCCAGTCAACAGTTGCTATAGTTGATGTCGACTCGGCGCAGTACGTGTCAACTATTAGATAACTAAATGATATAAATTACTTTATATGATTACATGAATTAAAGTAACACATATTTTGAATTATTGCAGTATCCTGGACCCAGTCGTTAAGCATACACTACACGCCAGTTGCTTGACACACCTACCTACAGGATATATGTGATTCACTCAATTTCCGCAGTATGATGCACACTATATGACTACTGTGCTGCGAGAGTTCTATGTAAGTCGAATTATATAACTTAAATTAAGTAAGATTTTAGGAATTATCATCAATTTCTAATATTTTAACATTATTTGTATAGATTTATTTTAGATATGAGGAGACTGTCTCACAAGCATCCGGTGACAGTGTTATTACTGCACATGTCGCAAAGAACTATTCTGGCTGGCTGTATGAGATGTGACAGTGGGCTGCCCGAGCAGTTATTGAGTAGCCTGGGACTACCATACACGATCATCAGCCTAGCATAGTCTCCGATGCAACATGGGCGGCTATGTGTGCACACTGGGACGATGATGACTTCAAGAAAAAGTCCGAGTAGACAAAAAAGAATCATGGCCAGCTCTGAGTCGTACACACTAGCGGCTCACGGTCATTTGAGGAAGTGTAGTCGATAAGTATCGTAATTTAGTTCTTTAGTTATTCGAGTTTACTATTATCATAATTATTAAATTTTATTTTTATTTATTTATTAGTCCATACGGGATAACTTGGGTCAACCTCCTACCATGCTAGAGTTGCCCACATGCTGAAGGATTCTAGCATGTCTCCCGCAGCATTGGCTATACAGGTAAGACTAATACAAATTTATCTTTTATAATTATTAATATTAGGTAGTTGATATAATGACTTCATTAATGTTCAATGTCACAAAATAAATTATAGGACAGATTTTAGAAGCTTAAAGACCAGTGTATAGCTGAGTTGGAGGCTGCTAGGGGGTGCTGAGACGTTAGATTCTACCATTCCTCCGATCGAGATTGTATTATCTCTGGATGACGAGTTGAGACTATGGGTCGCGTCTCAAGATCCCCCTAGTAGTAGTACCAGTAGGTATCGAGTGTTGGGCCTACTGAGGGTACCAGCGTAAACATTACTTGGCGGTAATATTCTTTTTGCTCTATAAGTTAATATAATTTAATTGTAAATATTATTTTTAATAATATATTTATTTTTTCAGGCTCTAGCCAGAGCCAGCGTCCAAGAGCACCTGTTGGACCATCTCACACGGGCGCTGGCTTGGATGACCAGATTTTCCATAGGGTCATGGCGGCTGTGTCGGAGACGTTTCGTACGCATCCGGCTATCCGTTGTCAGGAGTTGCCTAGTCGAGCTCGCCTTCACCAGCTAACGTAGGATATTACAGTAGGGGCGACCGTCGAGAGTACGGGTATCCCGCAGGAGCAGTTTGTCGCAATACGCAATGAGGTGCTCCGGTTGGTGGTTACCTTACTCTCGGAGGCTTTTGACTCGATAGAGAGTCATCCCCCACCTACTCAGGTATTATATTTATTTTAAGTTTATTAATTTGCATGTTATTTAATTTTCATACTGTCTATTTTGATTCTCTCATACGGACTCATGCGTTTTATTTTTGTTTGTATCAACAGGGTGACGCTTCTATTGATGGTGCTAGCGACCAGGATTTTTGGACACCCGAGCAGCATCGTCGACCTCTGTCAGATGACTCTGATCCTACTTGTGGTAGTACTAGTTTAGGTTGATATATATATATATATATATATATATATATATATATATATATATATATATATAATATCTATCATATATCTGTATAGACCATGTTTTGTAGAACATTATTGTATAAGCACGTAGTGATAATTCGGCGCCATTTCATTGTTATTTGTACAGGATTATTGTTCTATATTTATGTAGTTTAGTTTTGAAGTTTATATTAGTCATTTGTAGTTTATAAGTTTAGTTTAGTTGTAGAACATTGTATTATGGGTTGATTATGATATATATGTTGTTGTTGGTTGTTGGATGTAGTTGTAATATATGGGTTGAATATTATTGTATGTATTGTTGTGATAAACAGGTTTCAGGTACAAGAAAAGTGGTTTAAAAACCTGGAAAATGCAAAAGCAAAATAAACCAAGAAATATATATATATATATATATATATATATATATATATATATATATATATATTTCCGACGGAATAATCTAAAACCGATGAAAGTTCTGTCGGAAATAATATATTCATTTAATTTTGGAAAATGCTATTAATATAAATAATTTATTTTATCGCAGTTACTTCCGACGAATATTACATTATGTCCGACGGATATTCCCTCGGAATTAAAAAATACCATATTTTTGCGCCTATCCACGTGGCAAGATGTATTCGACGTAATTATTTTGTCGAGATAAATTTCGTCGAATATAAGGTAATTCTGACGACTATTCTGTCAGAACTAAATCCGTCGGAACTATTTATTTTCGACTGAATAATCGACGAAAATAAGCTTGACGACATTATATTTGTCCGAATTTCTGATGGACTATTCTGTCGGAAGTAATGTTATTGTCGACGGAAAAACATTAATTCTGACGGATTAGTCCGTCAAAAATAGCCGATTTTCTTGTAGTGTTTGGACGTCAGTGGTGCAGGGGTTATACTGACAAGTCTCGAAGGGTTCAAAGTTCAACAAGATATTCGGTTTCAGTTTAAAGCCACGAATAACGAGGCAGAGTATGAGGCCATCTTAGCTAGACTTCGGCTAGCCCGAAGCCTGGATGTTCAGAAGTTAGTCATCTACAGTGACTCACAACTGGTTGTCAAATAGATATCAGGGGAGTATGAAGCTCGGGGATCAACAATGACAAGATACCTAGCCGAGGTAAAGGAAAAACTTGCATACTTCACTTCACAGAGTTATCAGGGAGTTAATCGGTCAAACAACACAGTAGCAGATGCCTTGGCCCGATTGACAACCACCGAAGCAAGTTCTTTCAATGGGTCAGTATATCTAGAGGTGTTAGAACAATCGAGCGTTCCGAAGGGGGATGTGTTAGCTTTAGATCGGTTTGACTGTTGGCTCACACCATATATCTCTTATCTGGACGATGGGGTTTTACCTTCGGATCACATCTTAGCAAGGAAGATCAAACACAGGAGTTCAAACTTCGTCCTTATTGATGGAGATATATATCGAATGGCCTTTAGTTCCCCTCTACTCAAGTGCTTGACACCATCGAAGTAGATTACACACTTCGGGAAGTGTACAAAGGTATTTGTGGGGATCACATGGGGGCCAAGTCACTGGCATACAAGATTTTGAGGCAGGGATATTATTGGCCGACCATCTATCAGGAAGCCAAAGACTTTGTCAAAAAATGTCCCAAATGTCAACTGAACAGCGCCATCCCTCATCAACCTCCCGAAGAGTTGTATTTAGTTTTATCCCCGATTCCGTTTTCCATATGGGGAATCAACATCTTGGGGCCTCTACCGAAGGCCTAGGGGCAAGTGAGTTTTGTGATCGTGGCCATCGACTACATGACCAAGTGGGTCAAAGCCAAACCTCTATAGAAGATCACTGAACATGAATGTCTGAAATTCTTCAAAGAAGGTGTTATTTATCGGTTCGGTATCCCGATGGCATTGGTCTTGAACAATGGCAGGCAATTCGTGGGAGCAAAATCTGAAACTTTTTTTGAAAGAGTTGGGGATTCAGCACATAAAGACTTCGGTTGCTCACCCTCAGTCAAACGATCAAGTGGAAGTCACCAACCGAGCCCTGCTCAATGGAATCAAATGGAGGTTGGATGAATTAAAGGGTTGGTGGCCTGACGAATTACTTAGTGTTCTATGGGCCAATCAGACCACCCCGAGAACAACAACAGAGGATTCACCCTTTTGATTGGCCTATGGAACCGATGCACACATACCTGTTTAGATCGGGTCTCCTACACTTCGGGTCAGTAAGTACAAGGAGCTATACAATGATGATGGCCTACGAGTAAACTTGGATCTTTTGGAGAAAGTTCGGGATTCATCTTTAATAAGGTTAGTTGTCTACCAAAAAAGAACTGCCCGACACTACAACCAAAAGGTGAAACAAAGAAGGTTTGAGGTTGGGAACTTGGTACTTCGAGAAACAGAGGCATCAACCCCCCAAAACATTGGAAAGTTGATGATGAACTGGGAGGAGCCCTATGAAGTGATAGAGGTGCCGAAGCCAGGTACTTACCGGCTTCGAGCAATGGATGGTTCAGAAGTAAAGAATACATGGCATGCTGGAAGACTTAGAAATTATTATCAGTAAAAGTTATGTCATTCTTTCCTTTATTTATGTAAGTCATTTTATTTATCAATGAAATAAATGATATTTCTCTTCAAAAAAGTTTTGTAATTCATTTATATTCATAAGCTTTTACAAAACAGATCAGACAAACTTCGGGCATAAACCGATCAGAAATTTAGAAACGACATAACTGATCGGTAAAAGTCACAAGTATAACTGATCGAGAAAATTACAAATTCGATCAGACAAGCTTCGGACATAAATCGATCAAAAGGTTAGAAATAACGTAACTGGTCGAAAAAGTCACAAGTATAACTGATCAAGAAAACTACTAAGAAAAATTGTGTGTTGGAAGAATGCATATCGTGATTTGATGTTTATAGTAATCGTTCATTGTAACGCCCCCAAAACAGGTATACATCTCCCATCTTGAGTCGCCAAATACATGTTACAAAATTCAAATACAACTTAATTATACAACAGTCGTGTAAAATACGACAAAATATAATCTAAGAGTTTTAATAAGAATATTATAATCTAGATAATATTCACACTCAATGAAGTCCTCATTACATTTATTGTCACACTATTTAACAGAATAGTGAGGACTACTAATGTTATCATCTGGACCGTCACTCCGTTCCCTGACTAGTCCGGGCTACGTTCTCATTTCTTGAAGAGAACAGTGAAAGAAAGGGTGAGCTCAACTAGCCCAGTAAGAAATATTATGACTAAGATAATGCAGAATAAATTATCATTAGTCTTCAACAATGTTAAACTGATAAAATACAATAGACATCAAGTTTAACTGTAGCGGAATAAGCAATCCATTAGAAGAGTCAAGTAGAGCATGATATCTACTATCTTCTATGTTTTAAAATGTTTTCATCAATTTTTATCGCTGAAAGTCAGCTTTATAAATAAACCACATCATCGAATCATCCCTGCACTACGGGCCAAGAAAATTCATTAAATCATCAATGGTCATGACTATACCGAATAATCCCTCGTCATAATCATACCAAAAATTGTCCATCAATGCACTACAGGCCATCTATGCACGTAAGCCAAAGATGACTTTCATTTATAACATTACAGGTCATGATTATACCGAATGATCCATAGTCATAATCATACCAAGTCCATCTATGCACGTAAGCCAAAGATGACTTTCATCATAATATAAGCATGAGGATGATGACAATGATATAATCATTAATCAAACGAAAACAAGGATAAATATTAAAGACTTTAAATTTATCCAAATATTATCAATCACTTAATAAACTCATCATCTAATATTATTAATATTATAACAATATTTTAATCACTTCTTAAACTTATAAACAATTTATTTCAATTGTTTACACTTTACCAAATAATATATTTAATCATTCAAAAATACTATACTCATAAGATTTCATCACCAATGATCAAATCCCTCATCAAAAATCTGCATATACCCTATATAGAATTACCAAGCCATATAATCCTATTTTCCAATTTTGTTACTTCACATAACATATTTAATTCACTTACTCATATCTAGTTCATTTTCATGAAAAATACCAAATCAGTCCCAAAAATATTTTTTTTCTGGGATTTAGCAGAATATAGTCCCATATTGAACATATATTTTTCTCGAAATTTTTAAAATTCATTGACTATTTTTCATAGGGCCAAAACTGCCGAATATTTAGACATTTATAATAAATTATACTTTTGTCCAAATATTCCGAAATTTACAAGGTATACTCATTTTATATACATGTACTCCCAATAAAAATTTCACCAATTTTGGAGTTAACTACAAGGAGTTATAAGGGTTTACTTTTAAAATAGTATTTTCCCATAAAATTCATAACTCTTAATCTATACATCCAAAAATTGCCATTTTTGGACACAATCTATAAAACTCATCAAATTATCATTTCAAAATTTTTTAGAGTCAAAAAAATTATGAAACTGCCCCTAGCAGAAACCCCTTTTGAATGAAAATACTATTCATATGAATATAAAGGATCATTCACCATGCATGCGGTAATCCACATAGACAGGTTATTCCAACAGAATAATAAAGAATGGAACCAGGTCATGCGTAAATCGCACAGACAGGATATTCCAATAGAATAATAAAGATTGGAATCAGGTCATGCGTAAACCGCACAGACAGGATATTTCAACAGAATAATAAAGAATGGAACCAGGTCATGCATAATACGCACAGACAGGATATTCCAACAGAATAATAAAGAATGGAATAACAACAGAATTCACCATGCATGCGATAGACCGCACAGACAGGTTATTCCAACAGAATAATAAAGAATGAAATAACAAAAGAATTTCACCATGTATACGGTACTTCGCATAGACAGGTTATTCCAACATAATAATAAAGAATGGAATAACAGAAGCTCTCTTCATGAATACGAAAGAAATAATACCCCTTACCTTAGAAAGAAACTGGATACTGGAGTAGAGAGGTATCAGACTTCTCTTCTTCTTTCTCTCTATAATAATTGCTCTATAGCTTTATTGAATTGGTGAGAAATGAAGGAAGAATGAGCTTCTATTTATAGAAAAATATAGTTTCGATAATTAAACGTTTTGGGACTTGAAAAATTACAGTACAATACCTCTAACTTTTCTTTCATTTTTAATTTAGTCCTGCAAGTATTATCAAACTTGCACCACCTCCCCT
Organism: Panax japonicus; assembly: GCA_020205505.1. Lineage (NCBI taxonomy): Eukaryota > Viridiplantae > Streptophyta > Magnoliopsida > Apiales > Araliaceae > Panax > Panax japonicus. The sequence goes on from CM035108.1 coordinate 31,432,362, forward strand.
AATAGTAAATAATGTGAATCAATAGTTCAATCATGTGATTCAATAGTTATAATTATTTGAAATACGAATAACAGTATAGTACCTCCATCTTTAACTTAGTCATGCAAGTATTATCAATCTTGCACCAACTCCCCTAATAGTACAAGAATGTGATTCAATAGTACACACATGTGAACAAATAGTTATATAAACATGTGAATTAGTAGCAATTAATTGCTCATTTATCCGATTAATTACCCGATTTATCAATATAACCCCCAGACATCAATTATCATCGGAATAAATGTCGATTTTCACTAACACTAATAATTCCAACACAATGGAACTATCAATTTCATCTTTAATCAACACGAACTTATTCATCATTAATATTATAATTCACAATATTTAACAACAAGGTCGTTCCCAGGAAAGTGGGGGCTTTTCGATAAGGATTTCTCCTTATTGGCGCGCAATTAGGTGACCAAACCTCTCCTTGACAGAACTTCTAGACATTGTCAATATTGCAAATAATAATATGAATAACTTTATCATCTCAATTATTGATTTAATAATATAACATATTATGCAGATGATACTGTGACAATAATTGAATTAATAATATGAGAGATATGATGCAGCAATTACTATAGCAATAATTGAGTATAACTGAGTGACTTCTTACGTAAGCATTAATAATCAACATCGTGTGCTACTATGCAACCACGCGTATTACTGTACTTTTACTACAGAGTAATTCAACAGTTTTAACGGTAACACTTTCGCCGTTATTTCTATAAAAAGATAATTCTGTCGTTTTCTAACTACGACAATACTTCCGTTGTGGGGTCCACCAATGATTGTGCCGTCGTACGGATATTCTCGACAAAAAGAATATTCTCCGACCAATCGAATATTATATAACAACTTGCTTACTTTGAAAAATTTATAAATATTACCCACAACAATAACATTATATCAAATCCACACCATAATATTAAAAAAAATATTTTGAGAAATTTAAATCTTTATTCATAAAATTTGGGGTCTCACAATCTCCCCTCCATATGAAATTTCTCCCTCAAAATTTACATACGTACCTGGTATACCGAAGAGATGAAGATACATTGACTTCATTTCAGATTCTAACTCTTGAGGTATAACCTTTGAGTGTTGAATACGATCCTTCTTATCCAAGATTTTAACACGTATCTCCTCATACGTTAAATCTTCTGCTATCTCGTCTAGTTCTAATTTAATAATGTGGTTCGGGTCATCCACATATTTACGTAACATCGATACGTGAAAAACGTTATGAACACGCGACATACTTGGCTGTAAAACGAGTCTATAGGCCATAGTTCCTACTCGATCAAGGATTTCACATGGGCCATTAAAATCGAGGGTTGAGATTTCCTCTCTTCATCGATTCTTGTTTCTAGAATAACGCCCTCTTGAACCTTCTTCTTCACATTCATCAGTTCTGAGTATGTTGCTTGCATGGCTTTAACTTTATCGATTAAAGTCGATTCTAATCATATATTCGCGATCTTCGCGTGGGTCTCTAGAGTCTTTAACTCTATCTTCATCATTTGTAAGTTATACGAAATGGGTTTTTGTGTTAACAATGTCGCACTCGTAAACGTATACGATCTTCTAATCAACGCGTTAGCTACCATGTTCGCTCTTTCACAATGATATTGAATGGTATAGTCGTAATCTTCAACAGCTCGAGCCAACATCTTTGGCGCATTATTTATTCGTTTTGGTTGAAGAAATATTTAAGGGTTGAAGAAATGGGTTTTGTACTGGGGTCAATACAATATTCAATTTCACGCTCCAGGGGTAAGCAAAGAAGTCTTCAAGAATACGTCAGGAAATTTATTACTGATAGAAATATCATTTAAAAACTGTGACTCTCATCCAAGACTTGGATAGCCCATGAAATGAAGGTTTCTCCTAACGAAGTTTCAATCGATAAGTCAAAGTCTAACTTCTCTAGAGTTAGATTTAAACGTTGAGCGCAAGCAAGAGAGATAAAATAATGGGTAGAACCGGTATCTAATAAGGTATAGACTTCTCAAGAATTTATAATTAACTAACTCGTGCTAACTTTGTTCGGGTCACTCGCTTTTTGAGAAGTCACAAAAAACGCTCTTCCTGAAACCACCGACTTTATTTTGTCTGTATCCGCCTTTGGTGCCACCGTCCCAGCTGGACTTGACTTTGGTGAACGACAAAATTAGTCTAGGTGACCTTCTTTTCCACAATTATAACATTCTTTGGACTATATCACGCAGTTTGGACTGATGTGTCCCTCCCCTCCGCATTTGTAACATATGACCGGCGGTCATTCTCCTTCCTTAACAGGTGCTGGTGCTGCTGTCTTTCTATCGTTGTTGAACCTTCTCTTCTTAAAATTTCCACTTCTATTATCTTGGCCATGATTACCACCAAAGTGGTTACCATTCTTGGCATGATAATTTCCCCCACGATGGTTATCATTGTTCCGGCGGCCGTTGCCACTGGTACGATTATTATCGTGTTGTTGGTCGTTGCCTTTTGGTTGTGCTGACTCATTATCGCGGTCCAATAACTGAGCCCTATTCACAACATTTGTATATAAACAAAGTTATGGGCCTTCTATGAAACAAGCAAGTGAAGATCATATTGTGCCCGTCCTTCAGAGAAATCGTAGTGCTCTCGTTTGCTTGCATCCAGCACCAAGGTGGCAATACTCCATGATAAGAATCGTAGAGTATCATCTGGCTGTGTAAGAAGATGTGGGCCTTGATCTTTTGTTACAAGATAAAATCTTAACAAATATGGAATGGGTTACAAACGTTGAAGTAATCACCAGTACCAATGGCATGAAAATATCCTTAGTATGCAACAAAGAGACGTATTAAAGAAGCTAAGGAAAGGACCATGGGACAGAGGAAAACACCTTTTTAGGTGTTAGGTGAGAAAGCAGTCTGCTATGTCAGTGGGCCAGAATGCAATTCAGAAGATATGCAAAAAAGTCTCCATCAAAGTTCAGAAACGTCAAACGCATTAAATGCTTCAACGGATGGATTCAATGGAAAGATTTCAAAGATCACATATATGCAAGTCATATGCAGATGATTGAGGTAAGCAAGCAATTGAACAAAAAGGAAGAATACTCAACGTTCAACTCTACGATCTAAGGAAAAGAGAAAGCTTGCACAGCTACTCAGTTCATTCGAACAAGAGCTTAACAGAAACTGAGTAGCACCAATCAAGAACTTAACAACAGCCAAACAAGTGAAGTAAGAAGTTCCAAGTCAGAAGGACTTGAAGAGTTCTAAAGTGAACTATGAAGAACCAAGTCTGCTGGACTTGAAGAGTTCAAGAGTGAACTAAGAAGTTCCTAGACTACTGGTCTAGAAGGAATCTGTGAGAATCAAAAAGTGTAAAAGACATCCTTAGTGGATTTCTTACTCGAGGAGTAGAAGAGTGGACTAGGAGTTTTAAGTGCCCTGAACCACTTAAAATAGTTGTGTCTATTTCATTCTTGCTATAACTTTTATAGCTGTTATAACTGCCTCACTCTCATTAACTCACTATCTAAAAGGGAGATCAAACAAACCTTATTCCGCTGTAATTAAATCATTATCAAAACTAACAAAGTAAAAAGAAAAGATTTTTAAATATCTATTCAACCCCCACTTCTAGATAATTATTGTGCCTTAGGGAACTAACATTTTGTACTTCATTCACATTTATAAGTTTTCACATAATCGGATCAGATAAGCTTCAGACAAAAACTGATCATAAAGTTATAAACAAATCGATCGGTTAAATTACAAGCATAATTGATCGAGAAAGTTACAAATAAAGAAAAGAAATGAAGGTTACAAAAATTACAAGTCCTAAAAGAAGTTATTCTTGAGGACCTTTATCTCCAGCTTCAGATTCCTCATCAGAGGAATCAAGGACAGAAGCATCAAACCCAGCAGCCTTCAGCTTCTTCCGTGCTTTTTCCCGATAAGCTTAACAGCCTTCAGCAAACTGAGACATGATCTTCTTAGTCAAGGCAGGAGATTCTTCATACTTTTTTATAGCCTACTGCTTGACTTCGGCATGTTCTTCCCTTAGAGAGTTGTTATCCCGAATCACATGCATCAGCTTAACATGCATCCCGTCAAACTTCTCCTCAAGGGCATGAAGGGCCTGCAACCGGTAATTGTTCTCCTCTGACAAATGCTCATTCTCTTAGATGAGTTTCTTGGCGTGTTTATCGAGACCAACGAACTCTTACTGAAGTAAAGTTTACTATTTTCTAAGCTCGTTGATCTGACATTCAGCCTCGGTCATTTTATTTTGGGTCTCGACGTGAAGATCCTTCTCTTTCTTCAGCTCCGACCGAAGACCCTGAACCTCTGCCCCGAGCAGCTCCATGTCCGCCTTCAGCTGGGACTCATTCTTAGTGGCACGAACCACAGGCGGAATGGCTCGGGCGAGGATTGCATTGGCCTATAACACCAGATGGAATACATAAGTTGTCATAAATAAAGGATCGGTAAAAGCAGTTATGTCTTCGAATTTACCTAACACGGGGCCTTAATATAGGCCACTAGGAGTTCCTCGAAAGAAAATCCCCTGAATCTCTCGTCGTCTCCCCGTAATTTGAAATGGTCGAGCATATTAAAGGGAAATACCTCCGTGGGGCTCCTCGGCCAAAAGGTGGTCAGCGTTCCATGGGAGGAATCGGCGTCGGCGGCAGACCTAGATGTTGGGGTCGAACTAGGAAACGGATCGACATCAATAACCAGAAGATCTGGATCCTTAGTCAGACGAGGCTTCCTAAATCGTGGTTCAAGAGGAACCTCTTTGGTCTCTCTGAATCTTCGATCACCGCAACTGGTGGAGGTGGAGGAGGAGTCGGCTTTGGAACAATCGAAGAAGTCGGCTTGGAGGGGCCCTTGGTGGAAGGCTTATTCTTACCCTTTTTCAGCAAAGCCATCTTCTCCGATCGGTTCATTTTTAAAATATTCTTACCACCGGCTTCGGTGGTGGCAGGGTTCGGAGGGGCTGGACCCGAAGCAGAACCTGTCGAAAGCTCTGCAATCGAGATAGTCTCCTCATCAGGATAATTGTCTGTGGCTGAAGGGCGGATGGGTTTGGTCACTATCGGAAGAGGCGTCAAAGAGGCATCAAACCCTTTGGGCTTGAAAATGGTTACTGCATAACAAATAAAATGGTTAATGAGGAATGATAAGAAGATCATGGAAAACTTGTGAAAAGTTTGGAGGAGATGACTTACAATCGTGTTTGTAGAGCCAAGACTCGTTTGCTAAGACCCTCAGATCCCACTCGGTTTCGCACAGTTTTTTGTAGAATACTTTGAAGGCGTTAGATCTGTCCTTCAGAAATTTGGTGATCTTGGCAATGGGATCTTCGGGAGCAGACCAGTTCGACAGAAGCTTAAGGTCGGTACCCCTCATGAAAAACCACTGTGGGTGCCACCCCTTGTTGCTAGGAGTGATCATTCGGTTATAACCGAACCGAATAAGCTATTCGGTTATAACCGAAAACCGAATTATTGATATTTCTACTATCCGAACTATTAACCAAAATTTAAAAATAACTAAATTATCGAATATCGAATTACCGAATTGTAATTTAAGGTATTCAGCTAAAAACCAAACCATCATCCAACATAAATTAACTGTTGACTCATAACTTTCCAACAAATTAACTATTAACTTAACTGTCCAACAAAGTAGTATCCAACAGCAAAATAACTTAAAACAAGCTAACAAGGTAACTGTCCTTAAAACCTTAACAAAGTTTATGACTTGAACAAAGCAACTAGTCAACTAGCAGTCTAACACCCTACATCTATAAGATTTATTCTACTAGCAGGCAACAACTACTCAGTAGTTATACTTGTGCAACAGCCAAGACTCAAGAGCCAACAGCCAACAACCAACAGTACAACAACATGCAACAACAAGTCAACAACAGCAACAGCCATGAGCCAACAGCAACAGACAAACAGCAACATGCAACACAAGATCCTATACATAACATGCCCAAACAGTAAAAGGGAATTAGGGAAGAAGTATATAATAAGATCCAACAACCCAATTTCAAGTGCAGCACAATCAAACAACATAAAGAAACAACAAAAGCTATGAAAAGTATCACGAAGAAAGTACCTTTGTGTAACATCTGTAAGCATCTTGACCAGTCAACTCTTGCCCAGTTTTACTAACGTAAACCTGAAGAAAAAAGAAATTGCATCATAAGTAGTAACAGGAGACCTGCATTGCATAGAACTAACTAAAATAAAATTATCAGCCCAAGGCAGAGCACGACAATGGGCAAACAAATTAGTTTAGCAATATATACATGTATAAGCAAAACAAGACAGTATCACTACTTACCTATAACAAAACAAAACAGTATCACTATCAAAAATCTAATGCAAAAAGGAAAACCAAAAATGATTTCTTTCTAGAAACCTTTCATTCTCTCAACTCTTCCTGATGGCATTGACAGCCACAAAAAGGCTTAAACAGACCAAAAACTGTTATAATGACTATTTCAGTTCAGCTAATAGCAAATCAAGTTGACCAAAAACTGTTATAATGACCAAAAACTGTTATTATATACTGATGAATCGAGAGACGAAATTAACTCATTAATCAAGTTGAGTCACGGAAACATTGGCATCATTAGTAACAAGGCTCAAGTTGGATATTGCTGAAAATTGAAAAATATAATTAAACACATTATTTTCACCAAACAATTATTTTATTAGTTCAATAAAATAAACAAAAACAATAATTATTACCACAAAAACAATAACTACTCCGTCAAATAAAATATATTGTAAGGTATGTAATAAGAATATAATGTGTATATGCTGAGAATAAGTAATTGGAGAGTTAACAAGTAAGTTGGGAATTATAAGGCCAAAGAATGTTGTTGAGTCATGAGCTAATAAGCAGAAGGTGTAAAGCTATTATACTAGCAAGGGACACTGATCGAATTCTTAGGGAATAAGAGAGCTAATAAGCTTAATTCAAATCTCAGCTCTCCTATTCTCATTTCCATCCGTTCCTCTCTCTCTAACTACCCAAGCTTTTACACTTCTAAAAGTTCAAGTATTATCAAATTCCTAAGAATTGAAGTCAGTAATCTAAAATTGAAGAAGAATTGGAGCAACTCTTATCCAAGAGAGGAGTCAACTCTTATCTTAAATTATTGTGTTTGGATATGTGAATGGGTGTGATGAAGATGCTTCATGAATTCTGGAGCAATTAGGAAGGATTTCCACGAAATTTTTGATTAGAACCATAACTAGAAGCTCTGCACCTCACCCCAACATCCTATTAACAAGATCACCATAAATCATGCAAATAAAATCCTTAACTAAACACTATGACTTGAGAACTAAATAGAAAAAAAAGAAAAAAGAAAAAAAGAAAAATCGAAAAAAAGAGAGTAATATTCCTTGGCTATCTTCAAACCCACATGTATACAAAAAATAAAAATATAATAGAAAGGGATTTACTTCGATGATTGACCTTGGCCTGCAGCCGACTGCCGAGAGGCGGAGGCCAGAGAATGGATATTGAGAGTTTGAGACAGAGAGAGCCGGAGAGGAATTGTGAGATACTGAGAGTCTGAGACGGAGAGAGCTGGAGGATGTGAGATCGAGACTCGAGAGGCAAGAGTGAAGGGAGAAATTGTGAGATACTAAGACTCTGAAAATCTAAGATGATGAGATCTGTGTGACGCCCCCAAAATAGGTCCATTCCATCCAACCTATTCTGAGTCGCTAAATACATGGTACAAAAATAACTACAACTTTATTATTACAACATATAAACTGTGAGTTTAAATACAGATATTGCCGTCTAGACAATATCCACACGCAAATAAATCCCCATCATAATTATTGACGCATTATTTTACAAAAATAGTGAGGACTACTAAATAACTCTCTCTAGAACCTTCATTCCATACCCCGACTAGTACTCGCTACATTCTCGCCTCCTGAGAAGAAAAATGGAACAAAAAGGAAAATGATGAGCTCAACTAGCCCAGTAAAGAATATTGTGACTAAGATAATACACAACAAATTATCGATAGTCTTCAACAGGGAAAAATATAATAGAATACAATAGACAGCCAGTTTTAAATCAACAACTGCAGCGGAAACAACAATTCATTAGAAGAGTTAAGTAGAGAATGCAAACTACTATCTTCTATATATGAATTTAAAAGTTCATCGTCGATATTTTATCCCTGTAACATCAATCAATAAATATCTGGAATCAAATATTCATCTTTGCACTACAGGCCAAAGATATTCATCAGTTAGTCATGTTCATCTAAACACTTGTTCATCTTTGCACTACGGGCCAAAGATATTAATCAGTCGGTCATGTTCATCTCAACACCTATTCATCTTTGCACTACGGGCCAAAGATATTCATCAAGAAATCATTCATCTTCGCACTACAGGCCAAAGATATTCAGTTATATCATCATTTAGGAAAAATATTTTAAAGAAAACGAATCCAGTGAAGCAAAAGAACAAATATTAAGGATTCGTACTTTAAACAATTCCCATTCAAAAATACTTCATGAATAACCAGAGTGGGGTAAAATTCAAGAATGATCAAAACATGGATACAATCAAAGCTAGTATCCATAATAGATATTTTGGACAAAAAGAAGAAATTTCATTTCTCGGTGAATAGTGTCGTATTCGTGAATAGTGTCGTATACATGAATAGTAACTCTGACACCAAAAGATAACAATTTCACAAAAAACATCATCACGTTTCGTGAATAGTACTCGTGAATAGTAACTCAAGAATAGTGACTCATGAATAGTAACTCGTGAATAGTAACTCATAAATAGTAACTCATGAATAGTAATCCCGACATGAAAAAGTTCTAAATTTGATAAAAATTTCCAACCAACATTCTGGCATAATGATATTGAAGAAATAATATCATTTTAGAAGAAAATAACATCTCTTACCTCGAAAGACAGTACTTCTAGTTGAAACACCGGATATAGGCTATGACTTGAACTTACACCGTATAACAATACTCAAAGTATACTCAAAATACTCACAAGAATATGCTCGATATTATAGAGAGAGAAAACTTCAGTTTCTGGTGTGATTTTCAATTCTAACCAAAGCACCCTATTTATAGGAAAATGCTTAAAACACCAAAACAGAAAATTTAATAAGATATTAATATATATATATATATATATATATATATATATATATAATCTTCACGTACACCTTGGACAATCTGATCTCAGCTCTTTTTCCATGCTAGTGGGCACACCTACCTTGTTAAAAACGTTTTTCTTTTAAAACAAATTTAAAACTTTTGAAAAATAATTATTTCGGAGCTTCAGAACTTCAATAATTCATAATAAATAGCCCTTTTGTCAGAAAATTCGAATCTCGCGTTTTTTATAGGAAATTCAATTCTCTACAACTTTACAGAAGAAAGTTTTTCCAAATTACAAACAAAAATTAACCGAAATCCACAAACGGTCGATTTTGCAAGCTATAATCAAATTTCAGTCAAGAAATAGGGTCCACCGACACATAAAACATGTTTTAAATATTTTTGGTAACAAAAATACTCCTCCTCCACATATACTCATATATCCCACATTCATCGTAAAAATATCATCATTATTATATTATTAAAATATAATAATATATTTAAATGAATTATTTTATCAGAAAAAAGATAAAATATTAATTTTTAACAATTGTCACATTAAAAATTTTCACTATCTATATCCACATAAAATCAATATTTTCCTCATCATATAAATCAATAATTAATTATTCACAAATAATATTACAGAATCACAATATTGACAACCAGGCAGTTCCCAGGAAAGAGGGGGCTTTCCAATAAGAATTTCTCCTTACTGGCGCGCAATTAGGTGACCAAACCACTCCTTAGACAGAACTTTCTAGACATTGCCAATAATATTATCTAATAATATTATTAAGATAATATGAATTATTGCTTCGATAATAAAAAATATTGTGTAGTGACAATTATTGAAATAACAGTAATATAAAAAAAAATCAACGCAGTAATTATTGAATCAATAAAATAAAATACTGAACAGTAATTACGATAACCATTATTGAGTAGTGCCTTCTTACGTAAGAATCAATAATTGGTGCAATACCGTGTGCTACTGTGCAACAACGCGTATTACTCTATTTTAACCACCGGGTATTCCAACAGTATTAACGGTCACAACTACGCCGTTATTTATAAACAACTTATACTTGTCATTTTCTTCATCCAATCGCTTTCCGTTATGGGGCCCACAAAAGACTGTGCCGTCGTACGAATATTCCCCGACAACAAGAATATTTAACGACCAAACGAATATTCCCCGACAACAATGAATATTTTATAACCACCTGCTTATTTTAAAATATTTGCGCATTTTACCCATAACTAACCACATTAATCAAATCAACCCTTTACTATTTCAAAATGATAAATAGAGGAAATTAAATTTCATTTATTAATAATTTGGTGTCTTACAACCTCCCCTCCTTATGAAATTTTGTCCTCGAAATTGACGTACGTACCTGGTGTTTCAAAAAGATGAGGATACCTCGCTTTTATTTCTGTTTCCAACTCCCAGGTTATTTCCTCAATAGCATGGTTTCTCCACAAAACTTTAACTTGTGGTATGACCTTCGTACGTAGGACATGCTCCTTCCTATCCAAAATCTTGACAAGTACCTCTTCATACGTTAAGTCTTCGGCTATCTCGTCCGGTTCTAACTCAATGACGTGGTTCGGGTCGTCCACATAATTTCGTAACTTCGATACGTGAAAAACGTTATGAACACGCATCATACTTAGCGATAAAACGAGTCTATAGGCCACAGTTCCTATTCGATCGAGAATTTCAAATGGATTAATAAATCGAAGGTTTGAGATTTCCTCACCTCACCGATTCTCGCTTTTGAAATAATAACTTCTTGCACCTCCTTCTTCAAATTCATCAGCTCCGGTGTGTAGCTTGAACAACTTTAACTTTATCGATTAAAGTCGATAATACTCGTATATCATCACGTGGGTACCTAGAGTTTTCATCTCCATCTCTATTATTTGTAAATTATACGAAATGAGTCTTTGATAATATCGTACTCGTACTTGTATACGATCTTCTACTCAACACGTCAGCTACCACGTTCGCTTTTCCAGGATGGCATGGTCAGAACATGTGCTGAAATGAGTCTCCTCTTGAGTTCTTCGAAGCTCTTCCCACATTCCTTGCTCCATTCGAACTTTGTATCTCTACGAGTCAGCTGCGTTAATGGAATAGCGATTCGAGAATATCCTTCAACGAATCTCCGATAATAACCAACTAAGCCTAGAAAGCTACGTATTTCGATTACTGACTTAGGTTGCTCTCAAATGTGACTCATATCCCAACCTTGGATAGCACGTTACAATGACACCTATAAGTTTACTACCGCACGAATATGGCGTCCCCTACGGAGAGTCTGGCTTCAGTGTATTCCACAAAGGAAGTCACCAAATAAAGGCTCGGGTACAAACTTCTATAGTTGAACTTTTAACTCTTGAAGTTCAATAGGAGCCATTCGATATGAGATTTTAGAAATGAGTTTTGTACCGGGTTCAAAGTCGATACAAAATTTAATATCAGGCTTTGGGAGTAAGCCAAGAAATTCTTCAGAAAATACGTCAAGAAAAATCAATAACAACAGGAATATTATTCAAATCTGACGTGTCTTTATTCAAATCCATAACATGGACTAAGAAAACTTGACATCCGTAATAAACAAATGACTTCATGGCTTGATATGAAAATGTTTGACTACAATGGTTTGATTGCTTGAATTCGAATAACAGGTTGCTTAGGAATATGAAAACTAACAACCTTACGAAAGTAATCAATTTCGGCATGATGAGTAGTTAACCTTAAAATCACATCAAAAGCAAATATCTCTATAGAAATAAGGTTAACAGGTAATGTGATAGTGCCAACCTGAATCAAGCAAGATTTCTAAACAACGGATGTAATGAAAGTTTCTCCTAATGGAGTCTCCATAAATAGGTCAAATTCTAATTTCTCCGTAGTCAAGATCAAACGTTGAGCGCAAGCAAGAGAGATAAAAGAATGGGTAGAACCGGTATCTAGTAAGGTATAAACTTCGCAAGAATTTATAATTAACTAACACGTGCTAACTTCGTTCGAGTTCCTCGCATTTTGACCGGTCACGACAAACGCTCTTCCAGGAACCGTTGACTTTGACTTTTCTGGGACATTCTTTTGAGTCACCATTCCCGCTGGACTGGGTTTCGATACCGTACAATCTCGAGCGATATGTCCTTCTTTTTCATAATTATAGCATACCTTAAACTGTTGTGGGCAGTTTGGGCTGATATGTCCCTCTTTCCCATATTTGTAACATACGACCGGTGGTCTTTCTTCTCCCTTGGAACCAGTTGCTACTGACGCTGAAGTCTTCACATGGTCGTTGTTGAATCTCCTCATTTTAAAATCTCCTCCCGACTCGCTTCTTCTATTTTCATGACCACGATTACCACCAGAGTGGTTATCGCCTTTGTCTGTATTCTTCTTTCTCCGCTGATTATCGTTATTCTGATGACTGCTATCTTCGGTATGATCCTGGTTATGGTCCCTCGATTGAACGTACTCGTTATCTCGCTCTAAAAACTGAGCCCTGTTGACAACATCTGAATAGAGAAAAAATTTATGAGAAATGAGATACTAACGTATGCCGGGTTTCAAACCTCTCAGAAACATCCGCGTCATACGTTCCTCATTCTCCACCAAATGAGATACAAACCTGGATAACTCCGCGAATTTCGCCTCGTACTGGGACACCGTCATGTTATTCTGCTCCAGTCTAATAAACTCCACTTCCATCATATGACGAATACTTTCACGGAAGTACTTGTCATTGAACTGTTTTTGAAACGTCTCCCATGACATGCTGAGTGCAGCTGGATGGGTATGCTTCACATATTCCCACCAATAATCTGCCTCGTTACGGAACATAAAAGTAGTGAATGGAACTTTCTGTTCCTCCGTGCATCCCAAGACATCGAATATCTTGGTAATTTGTTTGACCCACGTCTCCGCCTTTATCAGATCCGGCTTTCCCCAGAATTCTGGTGGTCCCAACTCTTTGAACTGCTTAGCTGTGACCACCCGTGAATTGTTATCATTTCCTCCTGTATTTTGAACACGAGTCTCCCTCATCTGATTTTGCATGAACTGCAAAAAGCTTCTAAACATCCCCTCGTTCATCATCTGCTCAGTGGTGTTGTTCACAGGAGGTAAATTGCCAGCCTGTTGCACGTTCTCCTCGTGGGTGAGTACAGGCGTCTCCACGGTCTCATTTCCACTATTAATAATCTCAGTCGACATTCTCAAATACTGTCATAAAACAAGGGTTAATTAAGTAAATCAATATATCATATAATATCCCTATATACTGATCAACTAACCAATAAGCTTAGGCATGAAACACTAGCGAAGGATTTACTCGTCTCTCCCCTCCTAGTTCTATTCCCGATCTCCGCCAGAGATCATATCCCTAAGCTCTGATACCAACCGTGACGCCCCCAAAATAGGTCCATTCCATCAAACCCATTCTGAGTCGCCAAATACATGGTACAGAAATAACTACAACTTTATTATTACAACATATAAACTGTGAGTTTAAATATAGATATTGCCGTCTAGACAATATCCACACGCAAATAAATCCCCATCATAATTATTCATACATTATTTTACAAAAATGGTGAGGACTACTAAATAACTCTCTCTAAAACCTTCATTCCATACCCCGACTAGTACTCGCTATATTTTCGCCTCCTGAGAGGAAAAATGGAACAAAAAGGAAAAGGATGAGCTCAACTAGCCCAGTAAAAAATATTATGACTAAGATAATATACAACAAATTATCGTTAGTCTTCAACAAGGAAAAATCTAATAGAATACAATAGACAACCAGTTTTAAATCAACAATTGCAGTGGAAACAACAATTCATTAGAAGAGTTAAGTAGAGAATGCAAACTACTATCTTCTATATATGAATTTAAAAGTTCATCGTCGATATTTTATCCCTGTAACATCAATCAATATATATCTAGAATCAAATATTCATCTTTGCACTACAGGCCAAAGATATTCATCAGTTGGTCATGTTCATCTAAACACCTGTTCATCTTTGCACTACGAGCCGAAGATATTAATCAGTCGGTCATGTTCATCTCAACACCTATTCATCTTTGCACTACGGGCCAAAGATATTCATCAAGAAATCATTCATCTTTGCACTACAGGCCAAAGATATTTAGTTATATCATCATTTAGGAAAAATATTTTAAAGAAAACGAATCCAGTGAAGCTAAAGAACAAATATTAAGGATTCGTATTTTAAACAATTCCCATTCAAAAATACTTCATGAATAACCAGAGTGGGGTAAAATTCAAGAATGATCAAAACATGGATACAATCAAAGCTAGTATCCATAATAGATATTTTGGACAAAAAGAAGAAATTTTATTTCTCGGTGAATAGTGTCGTATTCGTGAATAGTGTCGTATACATGAATAGTAACTCCGACACCAAAAGATAGAAATTTCACAAAAAACATCATCACGTTTCGTGAATAGTACTCGTGAATAGTAACTCATGAATAGTCACTCATGAATAGTAACTCGTGAATAGTAACTCATAAATAGTAACTCATGAATAGTAATCCCGACATGAAAAAGTTCCAAATTTGATAAAAAATTCCAAGCAACATTCTGGCATAATGATATTGAAGAAATAATATCATTTTAGAAGAAAATAACCTCCCTTACCTCGAAAGACAGTACTTCTAGTTGAAACACCGGATATAGGCTATGACTTGAACTTACACCGTATAGCAATACTCAAAGTATACTCAAAATACTCACAAGAATACGCTCGATATTATAGAGAGAGAAAACTTCAGTTTCTGGTGTGATTTTCAATTCTAACCAAAGCACCCTATTTATAGGAAAATGCTTAGAACACCAAAGCAGAAAATTTAAAAAAATATTAATATATATATATATATAATCTTCACGCACACCTTGGAAAATCTGATCTCAGCTCTTTTTCCATGATAGTGGGCACACCTACCTTGTTAAAAACTTTTTTCTTTTAAAACAAATTTAAAACTTTTGAAAAATAATTATTTCGGAGCTTCAGAACTTCAATAATTCATAATAAATAGCCCTTTTGTCAGAAAATTCGAATCTCGCGTTTTTTTATAGGAAATTCAATTCTCTACAACTTTACAGAAGAAAGTTTTTCAAAATTCCAAACAAAAATTAACCGAAATCCACAAACGGTCGATTTTGCAAGCTATAATCAAATTTCAGTCAAGAAATGGGGTCCACCGACACATAAATTATGCTTTAAATATTTTTGGTAACAAAAATACTCCTCATCCACATATACTCATATATCCCACATTCATCGTAAAAATATCATCATTATTATATTATTAAAATATAATAATTTATTTAAATGAATTATTTTATCAGAAAAAGATAAAATATTAATTTTCAACATTTGTCACATTAAAAATTTTCTCCATCTATATCCATATAAAATCAATATTTTTCTCATCATATAAATCAATAATTAATTATTCACAAATAATATTACAGAATCACAATATTGACAACCAGCAGTTCCCAGGAAAGAGGGGGCTTTCCAATAAGAATTTCTCCTTACTGGCGCACAATTTGGTGATCAAACCTCTCCTTAGACATAACTTTCTAGACATTGCCAATAATATTATCTAATAATATTATTCAGATAATATGAATTATTGCTTCGATAATGAAAAATACTGTGTAGTGACAATTATTGAAATAACAGTAATATAAAAAAAATTAACGCAGTAATTATTGAATCAATAAAATAAAATACTGAACAGTAATTACGGTAACCATTATTGAGTAGTGCCTTCTTAAGTAAGAATCAATAATTGGTGCAATACCGTGTGCTACTGTGCAACAACGCGTATTACTGTATTTTAACCACCGGGTATTCCAACAGTATTAACAGTCACAACTACACCGTTATTTATAAACAACTTATACTTGTCATTTTCTCCATCCAATCGCTTTCCGTTATGGGGCCCACAAAAGACCGCGCCGTCATACGAATATTCCCCTACAGCAAGAATATTTAACGATCAAACGAATATTCCCCGACAACAATGAATATTTTATAACCACCTGCTTATTTTAAAATATTTGCGCATTTTACCCATAACTAACCACATTAATCAAATCAACCCCTTACTATTTCAAAATGATAATTAGAGGAAATTAAATTTTATTTATTAATAATTTGAGGTCTTACAATCTGGATCTGGGACTGTGAGTGGGCGGGCCGGCGGCGGCTAGGGCAAATAAGGGAGAACTGAGTTTGATAGTCTGAAGTCTGATAGTCACTACTCACTTCACTAGTCAGGAATCAGGATACTTACATAGTTAGATAGACTTAGTAGATATAATATTATAAATTAATTTTTTTTAAGTATTACGGTTCGATATTCGGGTATCCAAATAATATGTATTTTGAAAACTAAAACCGAAACCGAATATTGAGAATTAATTCGGATATAACCAAAATTGTAAAAAAAAAAGCCAAAAAACTAAAATAATTCGGTTCAGTTCGGTATTTCGATTGTATCCATTTTTTGCTCACTCCTACTTGTTGGTGGAAGGGGTCTTTATAAAGGTGGCTCGACCGGCCACGCGGTTCAGCTATCGAAAGCCTGGTTCCTTCGATTTCCCGACAGTGAATAGGACAGAGAAGAAATCGAGGTCAAGAGTTACCCCGACCTCCTGACACAGGGCGATAAAAGCGATCAAGTGGATATACGAGTTTGGCACGAGCTGCGCGAATTAGATCCCCACAAAGCAGAGAAAAGAAGAGATGAATTCGTGAAGAGGAAATCGGACCCCATATTTCAGGGCCCAGAGAGGGATGGCAGTCTAGTCGCCTTCGGGGCGCCATAACAGTCGCTCTTGGGACTTTGGCATCCGAAGCTTATACTCCTTCGGGATATTAAAAAGAGTACGGATATCCGAAAGTTGAGAAGAAGTGATGGAAGACTTGGTGTTGATGTGAGAGAAGTCAGTTTCGGAAGAGTAAACGCTTCAAATTTTGGATTCGACACCATCAGTGGTGGTGTCAGTAGGGGTTGCCGGTAAATCGTCCGGAATCTGATCTCCGGTGGTGACAGTGGGATGAACTTGCTCAGTGGTGGGAGGAATGCTAGAATAAGCCATTGTTGGTGAATGTGATGTGGATATGAGGTTGAGTGAGAAAAAATAGATAAAAGGAAGCATAAATGGGAAGTTTTGGTGATGATTTAGGAGTAGGGAGACCTAAATCGAAGAAATTTTTAGAAGTGGACTATTTGCCGGAAATCGCCTTCACTGGAAAATTCAAAATAAAGATTTGAAATACATGAGATTTGAAAAAGGTGATTTTGGTGGCTAGGTTAGGGGTTTTTAATTAGAGCTGCACGAAACCCAAAGGCGACTATTTATGGCATTAGGGCCCGATTTTGGGAAGATGTGTAGCGTTTTGAAAAATAAGAAAAAACCGCTCAAGTTCCCAGGTAACTCATCATTTCTTGTCATGACTTTTCAAGTTCATGTCCTTTTAAGTCTCTAATTATAAATATATTATAACAAGAGATTGGGGGGCAATGTTCGGGAGCGTTTTACCGACCTCTATGTGGGCGGAAGGCTTGACACCAAAAAGGGATGTTAAGCCCATTGGGCCGAATCCCTTAGGGATGTTGAAGGAGTCTTGTTCGGGTTTATGGTATTCGGGGTCGGGTATCCGAGTCCATTGGGCCAGAGTCCTATTCAGGGTCGGGTATTTGAGTCTATTGGGCCGAAGCCCATACCAGTCTATGTCAAATCGGTTGGGTTGGGCCTGTGCTGTAAGACCCCAGTTTTTATAAATAAAGATGAATTTTCTATTATTATTATTTTTGAATATTATGGAATAAATTGGATATAATGTTATAGTTGTGGGAAATATTTATAAATTTTGCAAAGTACGCAAGTTGTTATAAAATATTCGTTTGGTCGGGGAATATTCTTTTTGTCGGGGAATATTCGTACGACGGCACAATCATTGGTGGACCCCACAACGGAAGTATTGTCGTAGTTAGAAAACGACAAAATTATCTTTCTATAAAATAAACGGCGGAGGTGTTACCGTTAAAACTGTTGAACTACTCGGTAGTAAAAGTACAGTAATACGCGTTGTTGCATAGTAGCACACGGTATTGATTATTGATGCTTACGTGAGAAGTCACTCAGCTATACTCAATTATTGCTACAGTAATTGTTGCATCATATCTCTTATATTATTGATTCAATTATTGTCACAGTATCATCTGTATAATATGTTATATTATCTAAACAATAATTGAGACGACAAGTTATAAATGATTAATAATTGTTGAAAGATTAAATATGTGTTGATTAAAAATAAAATGATTTTTGGTAATTTTTATTCAATCCTTGGTGTATATAAAGAGTCTATTATTAGACGTTTGTGGTAAGTTGAATTATTTATGGGGGGCCATATGTCATCATCTAAGAGTCTCTTTCATAAATAGTAATTACCTTCGTAAAATAGTAATTATTTTCGTAAATAGTAATTATTTTCGTAAATAGTAATTACCTTCGTCAATAGTAATTACCTTCGTCAATAGTAATTACCTTTGTAAATAGTAAATATTTTTGTAAATAGTAATAAATCTTCTATAAATAGAGGCCTAGGGCTTTATTATTTTTCACGAATTCGTTCAAGCTATAGAGAGAGAAAGTATAGAGAGAGTAATAGAGAAAGAAAAAGAGTATTCGGTTACTACACTACTGCAGTATTCAATCTCTTAATACGGTAAGGGGTGTTATTCTTTCTTCTTGAAGAGAACTTATGTTATTCCATTCTTTGTTATTCTGTTGGAATAACCTGTAAAAGTGGCATACCCTATACATGACCTGTATATGCGGTACACCCTATACTTGGTGAAATCCTTATGTTATTCCATTCATTATTATTCTGTTGGAATAACCGGTATACGCGGAATACCCTATACTTGGTGACATCCATTTACTATTCTGTCTTTACATTTCTGTCGGAATATCCTGTCTGTGTGTTTTACACCGGACCTGGTTCCATCCTTTATTATTCTGTTGGAATATCCTGTCTGTGTGTTTTACACCGGACCTGGTTCCATTATTTATTATTCTGTTGGAATATCCTGTCTGTGTGTTTTACACCGGACCTGGTTCCATTCTTTATTATTCTGTTGGAACATCCTGTCGGTGTGAATTTCACCTGACCTGGTTCCGTTATTTATTATTCTGTTGGAATAACCTGCTTGTGCGGTCTATCGCATGCATGGTGATTTCTTTTGTTATCTCATTCTTTATTATACTCAGTTGGTTAAAACTTTGACTTCTATACTCCATGAAATTAGTGGAATATCCTTAATATTTGCGCTTCATCCAGTATCCTTTCATGGAAATCTTCTTCTGATCATTCTTGAATTTTACACCACAAAACAGTATCGTGTTGACAAATTTGGACGTTAATAATTCCTGGATAAAATAATTCTTGAACTTGTTTTATTGAATTCTTATATCATTGTCATCATCCTCATGTTTATATTTTGTTGAAAGTCATCTGTGGCCTGTAGTGCATAGATGGACTTGGTATGATTATGACCAGGGATTATTCGGTGTAATCATGACCGTAATATTACAAATGATGTAAAAATAAAAAGTTCTCATTGGCCTGTAGTGCATTGATGGACAGTTGTTGGCATGATCATGACCATTAATAAATACACAAATATTCTTGGCCGTAGTGCATAAATAATTGTGGTCGTGATACTAAAGAATATCCTTGGCCGTAGTGCGGGGGTGATTCGATGATGTGGAATATTTATTAAGCTGAGTCTCAGCTATAACGATGATGAAAAACCTTTTAAATCATAAAAGATAGTAGATTTTATTTTCTACTTGACTCTTTTAGTGGATTGCTGGTTCCGCTGTAGTTAAACTTGATGTTTATTGTATTTTATCAGTTTAACACTGTTGAAGGCTAATGATAATTTATTCTGCATTATCTTAGTCATAATATTTCTTACTGGGCTAGTTGAGCTCACCCTTTCTTTCACTGTTCTCTTCAGGAAATGAGAATATAGCTGGGACGAGTCAGGGAACGGAGTGATGGACCAGAGAATAGTATTAGTAGTCCTCACTATTCTGTTAAATAGTGTGACAATAATTGTATTGAGGACACCTTTTGAGTTTGTATGGTCTCTAGTAGACAATAATTGTATTCAAACTCACAGTTATGTTTTGTCGTATTGTACACGACAGTTGTATTAGTAAGTTGTATTTGAATTCTGTACCATGTATCTGGCGACTCAAGATGGGTGATGTATACCTAATTTTGGGGGCGTCACAGTTGGTATCAGAGCTTAGGGATATGATCCCTGGCTAAGATGTGAGAATAGTACTAGGAGGGGAGAGACGGGGAATTCCTTCGCTAGTATGACCTACCTAAGTTTATGTGCTATTTTATTGGTCGGTCAGAATATAGGGATAATATGTTACATGTCAATTAACCTTTTGTTTTGTGGCAGTATCTGAAAATGACATCTGAGAATGTTGAGATTGGCAATGGAGCACAGGCGATCGTTGATTCACCACATATCAATAATCAGGATAATGTGCACCAGGAAGGCGAAAATCCTCATGCAAACAACAACACTGACCAAATGACGAATGATCAAATGTTCAGAGGTTTTATGCAATTCATGCAGCAGCAGGCGAGAGCAACTCCTGTCCAAAACGTAGATGGAAACGCGGGAAACTCTCGGGCGGTCACCGCTAAACAGTTCAAGGAGCTGGGACCACCGGAGTTTAAGGGAGAGCCAAAACCACTTATGGCGGAAACATGGATAAAGCAGATGACCAAGATATTTGATGTCTTGGGATGCTCCGAGGAGCAAAAGGTTCCTTTTGCCGCCTTTATGTTGCGCGGAGAGGCAGATTACTGGTGGGAATCGGTAAAACGTACTCAACCTGCTTTACTGAAGATATCTTGGGAGAAGTTCCAGGAGCTGTTCAATGACAAATACTTTCCCGAAAGTATTCGCCACATGAAGGAGGTGGAGTTTATTAAGTTGGAACAAAATAATATGACCGTGTCGCAATACGAGGCAAAATTTGCGGAGTTATCACGGTTTGCGTCCCATTTGGTGGATAATGAAGAGAGAATGGCGCGAATGTTTTTAAGAGGTTTGAAGCCGGAGATACGTCAACATCTTATTTCTCATAAATTGTGTTTATATTCAGATGTTGTAAATAGGGCTCAGTTAGTGGAGCGCGATAACGAGTCAACTCAACTAAAAGAGAACAGCCGACAAAATTATAATACCAGCGAGAGTGGTCATCGAAGCGGTGACAACAAGCGTGGAGGGAATCAGCAAGCCAGAAATGGTAACCACTTCGGTGGTAATCAGGGCCAAAACAATAAGAATGGATATTTCAAGAAGAGGAGATTCAACAATGATGGAAAGACGTCAGCACCAGCACCCGTTGTTAAGGAAGGAGAAAGACCACCTATCATATGCTTCAAATGCGGAGGGGAGGGACACATCAGTCCAAATTGCGCGATGCCGTCCAAAACATGTTATAATTGTGGAAGAGAAGGTCACTTAGCCCGATTTTGTCGTTTACCGAAGACAAATTCAGCTAGGGTGGAGGCACCAAAGGCCGTCCCAGAAAGGTCAAAACCGGTAGTGCAAGGGAGAGCGTTTGTTGTGACCTCCCAGAAAGCAAGGAACCCGAATGAGGTCATCACGGGTAAGCTTATCATAAACTCTAACGAAGTCTATACTTTATTTGATACCGGTTCTACCCATTCTTTTATTTCTCCTACTTGCGCTCATCGATTAAATTTGACTCCGGAGAAATTGGACTTTGACTTATCTGTGGAAACTCCGTTGGGAGAAACCTTCCTTACATCCACTGTTTATAAGTCTTGTTTGGTTCAAATCGGTACCCTCACATTACCTGTAGATCTTATTTCATTGAAAATACTTGCATTTGACGTGATTCTAGGGATTGATTGGTTAACTGCTTATCATGCAAAAATTGATTGTTTCCATAAGGTTGTTAGCTTTCATATTCCTAATCAACCTATTATGCGAATTCAAGCGACCAAACCATTAAAATCAATCACGGTCATCTCAAGCCATAAAGCTATTCATTTATTGAAAAACGGATGTCAAGCTTTCTTAGCTCATGTCACAGATTTAAACAAAAATAAGTCAGATTTGAACGATATTTCTATTGTTAATGAATTTCCTGACGTATTCCCCGAAGAACTTCCTGGTTTACCCCCAGAGCGTGATATTGAATTTTGTATCGACCTTGAACCCGGTACAAAACCCATTTCTAAAGCCCCATATCGAATGGCTCCTATTGAACTTCAGGAGTTAAAAACCCAACTGCAGGAATTGTTAGACATTGGCTTTATTCGTCCTAGTACTTCTCCTTGGGGTGCTCCTGTTCTATTCGTAAAGAAGAAAGATGGGAGTATGCGACTTTGTATTGATTATCGGGAGTTGAATCATGTCACCATCAAAAATAGGTATCGATTGCCACGAATTGATGATCTATTTGACCAGTTGCAAGGAGCCAAATTCTTTTCAAAGATCGATCTTCGTTCCGGGTATCACCAATTGAAGATTAGAACCGATGACATTCCAAAGACGGCTTTCAGAACTCGGTACGGGCATTATGAATTCCTAGTCATGTCCTTTGGATTGACTAATGCTCCTGCTGCCTTCATGGATATGATGAACCGAGTATTCAAGGAATATTTGGATCATTTTGTGGTCGTCTTTATTGATGACATCCTTATTTATTCCAAAAGCCGTGAAGATCATGAGCAACACTTGAGGCTGACACTCCAAAAGCTTCGTGAATATAAGCTTTATGCCAAGTTGAAGAAATGCGAGTTCTGGCTTGAGGAAGTAGCATTCCTTGGGCACGTGGTATCAAGTCGTGGAATATCTGTTGACCCAGCAAAGATTGAAGCTATTCAAAGCTGGGAGCAACCTAAATCAGTGACCGAAGTACGTAGCTTTCTCGGTTTAGCTGGTTATTATCGAAGATTCGTGGAAGGATTTTCTCGAATCGCTACTCCATTGGCTCAGCTGACTCGGAAAGATACAAAGTTCAGTTGGAGCGAAGAATGTGAGAAGAGTTTTCAAGAACTCAAGAGGAGACTCATTTCAGCACCTGTTCTGACAATACCATCTGGCTCGGAGGGATTTGTCATCTACAGTGATGCTTCGAGCAAAGGGTTGGGATGTGTTCTCATGCAACATGGAAAAGTCATAGCCTATGCCTCGCGACAACTCAAAGAATATGAGAGGAATTATCCTACTCATGATCTAGAGTTGGCAGCTGTTGTCTTTGCACTTAAAATTTGGAGGCATTACTTGTATGGGGAGAAAGTGGAGATCTTTACGGATCATAAAAGCCTCAAATATTTCTTCACTCAAAAGGAACTCAACATGCGACAACGACGTTGGCTTGAACTGTTGAAAGATTATGATCATACCATCCAATACCATCCTGGAAAAGCGAACGTAGTAGCTGACGCATTGAGTAGAAGATCACATGCAAGTACGAGTGCGATATTGTCAACGCAAGGGCCCATTTTGTGTGACTTGCAAAGGATGGAGATAGAGTTGAAGACTCTAGGGACACATGTGACAATGGCGAATATACGAGTAGAACCGACTTTAATCGATAAAGTTAAAGCTGCTCAAGCTACAGACCTGGAGCTGATGCGTATGAGGAAGAAAGTGCAAGAAGGTGCTATGCCGGAAGCAAGAATCGATGAAGAAGGAATACTTCGAGTCAACTCCAGAATTTGTGTTCCTAACGACCCTTGATTTAAAGTATAAAATCAGTGATGGAGGCGCACAACACACCGTTTGCAATCTATCCTGGGAGTACCAAAATGTATCATGATATTCGTCATACATTTTGGTGGAGTAATATGAAGAGAGAGATAGCGTTGTTTATCTCAAGGTGTCTAACTTGTCAACGAGTTAAAGCGGAGCATCAAGTACCAAAAGGTCCATTGCAACCACTTGAAATTCCAGAATGGAAAGTGGGAGCACATTACCATGGATTTCGTTACCGGTCTTCCTAAGGTTTCTCAAGGCATAGATGCGATTTGGGTTATTGTTGATAGATTGACCAAGTCTGCTCATTTCTTACCGATACGAGAAACTTATACACTTGAACGTCTTGCTCGTATGTACATAAACGAGATTGTAAGACTGCATGGTATGCCGGTATCCATAGTTTCTGATCGAGACCCAAGATTTACTTCACGATTTTGGGTTAGTTTGCAAAAATCTATGGGCACAGACTTACGATTTAGCTCGGCATATCATCCTCAGACGGACGGACAGTCGGAGAGGACTATTCAAACTCTTGAAGATCTATTAAGACTCTGTGTCCTTGATTTCAAGGGAAGTTGGGACAAGTTCTTACCATTGGTGGAGTTTTCCTACAACAACAGTTATCAAGCAAGTATTGGCATGGCTCCATTCGAAGCGTTATATGGAAGAAAGTGTCGCTCTCCAGTATGCTGGGATGAGGTGGGTGAAGCAACGTTGTTGGGACCGGAGTTGGTACGTATGACTACGGAAAAGATTCAAATGATCGACAACGTATAAAAACCTCACAAAGTCGACAAAAGAGTTATGTTGATCTTCATCGAAAGGACGTGGAATTCAATATAGGAGATCATGTGTTGTTACGTGTTACTCCATGGAAAGGAGTTACAAGATTTGGAAAGAGAGGAAAACTCAATCCTCGATTCATCGGTCCATTTTTAATCCTCGATCGAATAGGAACTGTGGCCTATAGACTCGCTCTATCGCCAAGTATGTCTCGTGTTCATAACGTTTTTCACATATCCATGTTACGAAAATATGTGAAAGACCCGAACCACATTATTGAGTTAGAACCGGACTGAAATAGCGGAAGATTTGACGTATGAAGAGATTCCTGTTCAAATCTTGGATAAGAAGGAACATATTCTACGCTCCAAGGTTATACCTCAAGTCAAAGTTTTGTGGAGAAACCACGATGTTGAGGAAATGACTTGGGAGTTAGAATCTGAAATGAAATCAAGGTATCCTTACCTCTTTGACATACCAGGTACGTACCCTAATTTCGAGGGCGAAATTTCATAAGAAGGGGAGGTTGTAAGACCCCAGTTTTTATAAATAAAGATGAATTTTCTATTATTATTATTTTTGAATATATGGAATAAATTGGATATAATGTTATAGTTGTGGGTAATATTTATAAATTTTGCAAAGTACGCAAGTTGTTATAAAATATTCGTTTGGTCGGGGAATATTCTTTTTGTCGGGGAATATTCGTACGACGGCACAATCATTGGTGGACCCCACAACGGAAGTATTGTTGTAGTTAGAAAACGACAAAATTATCTTTCTATAAAATAACGACGGAGGTGTTACCGTTAAAACTGTTGAACTACTCGGTAGTAAAAGTACAGTAATACGCGTTGTTGCATAGTAGCACACGGTATTGATTATTGATGCTTACGTGAGAAGTCACTCAGCTATACTCAATTATTGCTACAGTAATTGCTGCATCATATCTCTTATATTATTGATTCAATTATTGTCACAGTATCATCTGTATAATATGTTATATTATCTAAACAATAATTGAGACGACAAGTTATAAATGATTAATAATTGTTGAAAGATTAAATATGTGTTGATTAAAAATAAAATGATTTTTGGTAATTTTTATTCAATCCTTGATGTATATAAAGAGTCTATTATTAGACGTTTGTGGTAAGTTGAATTATTTATGGGGGGCCATATGTCATCATCTAAGAGTCTCTTTCATAAATAGTAATTACCTTCGTAAATAGTAATTACCTTCGTAAATAGTAATTACCTTCGTAAATAGTAATTATTTTCGTAAATAGTAATTACCTTCGTAAATAGTAATTACCTTCGTCAATAGTAATTACCTTCGTAAATAGTAAATACTTTCGTAAATAGTAATAAATCTTCTATAAATAGAGGCCTAGGGCTTCATTATTTTTCACGATTTCGCTCAAGCTATAGAGAGAGAAAGTATAGAGAGAATAAGAGAGAAAGAAGATAAATATTCGGTTACTACACTACTGCGGTATTCAATCTCCTAAATAAAGTAAGGGGTGTTATTCTTTCTTCTTGAAGAGAACTTATGTTCTTCCATTCTTTGTTGTTCTGTTGGAATAACCTGTAAAAGTGGCATACCCTATACATGACATGTATACGCGGTACACCCTATACTTGGTGAAATCCTTATGTTATTCCATTTATTATTATTCTGTTGGAATAACCGGTATACGCGGAATACCCTATACTTGGTGACATCCATTTCCTATTCTGTCTTTATATTTCTGTCGGAATATCCTGTCTGTGCTATACGCCGGACCTGGTTCCATCTTATTATTATTCTGTTGGAACATCCTGTCTGTGTGTTTTACGCCGGACCTGGTTCCATTCTTTATTATTCTGTTGGAATATCCTGTCTGTGCGTTTTACGCCGGACCTGGTTCCATTATTTATTATTCTGTTGGAACATCCTGTCGGTGTGAATTTCACCTGACCTGGTTCCGTTATTATTATTCTGCTGGAATAACCTGTCTGTGCGGTCTATCGCATGCATGGTGATTTCTTTTGTTATTCCATTCTTATTATACTCAATTGGATAAAACTTTGACTTCTATACTCCATGAAATTAGTGGAATATCCTTGATATTTGCGCTTCATCCAGTATCTTTTCATGGAAATATTCTTCTGAGCATTCTTGAATTTTACACCACAAAACAGTATCGTGTTGACAATTTGGACGTTAATAATTCCTAGATAAAATAATTCTTGAACTTGTTTTATTAAATTCTTATATAATTGTCATCATCCTCATGTTTATATTTTGTTGAAAGTCATCTGTGGCCTGTAGTGCATAGATGGACTTGGTATGATTATGACCAGGGATTATTCGGCGTAATCATGACCGTAATATTACAAATGATGTAAAAATTAAAAATCCTCATTGGCCCGTAGTGCATTGATGGACAGTTGTTGGCATGATCATGACCATTAATGAATACACAAATATTCTTGGCCGTAGTGCATGAATAATTGTGGTCGTGATACTAAAGAATATCCTTGGCCGTAGTGCGGGGGTGATTCGATGATGTGGAATAT
Source organism: Panax japonicus (assembly GCA_020205505.1). Taxonomy (NCBI): domain Eukaryota; kingdom Viridiplantae; phylum Streptophyta; class Magnoliopsida; order Apiales; family Araliaceae; genus Panax; species Panax japonicus. Next base: position 31,459,831 of record CM035108.1, read on the forward strand.
TTATTAAGCTGAGTCTCAGCTATAACGATGATGAAAAACCTTTTAAATCATAAAAGATAGTAGATTTTATTTTCTACTTGACTCTTTTAATGGATTGCTGGTTCCGCTGTAGTTAAACTTGATGTTTATTGTATTTTATCAGTTTAACACTATTGAAGGCTAATGATAATTTATTCTGCATTATCTTAGTCATAATATTTCTTACTGGGCTAGTTGAGCTCACCCTTTCTTTCACTGTTCTCTTCAGGGAATGAGAATATAGCTGGGACGAGTCGGGGAACGGAGTGATGGGCCAGAGAATAGTATTAGTAGTCCTCACTATTCTGTGAAATAGTGTGACAATAATTGTATTGAGGACACCTTTTGAGTTTGTATGATCTCTAGTAAACAATAATTGTATTCAAACTCACAGTTATGTTTTGTCGTATTGTACACGACAGTTGTATTAGTAAGTTGTATTTGAATTCTGTACCATGTATCTGGCGACTAAAGATGGGTGATGTATACCTAATTTTGGGGGCGTCACAACTACAGAAAAGATCCAAATGATTCGACAACGTATACAAATGGCACAGGATCGACAAAAGAGTTATGCGGATCTTCATCGAAAGGACGTGGAATTAAGTATTGGGGATCATGTATTATTGCGTGTAGCTCCATGGAAGGGAGTTACAAGATTTGGGAAGAGATGAAAGCTCAATCCACGATTTATTGGTCCATTTCAGATTCTTGACCGAGTAGGAAATGTGGCCTATAGACTCCCGTTACCTCCAAGTATATCTCGTGTTCATAATGTTTTTCACATATCTGTGCTTCGTAAATATGTGAAAGATCCGAACCACATTATTGAGTTAGAACCGGATGAGATAGCAGAAGACTTAATGTATGAAGAGGTACATGTCAGGATCTTGGATAGAAAGGAGCATGTCTTACGCACAAAGGTCATACCACAAGTCAAAGTTTTGTAGAAGAACCATGATATAAAGGAAATGACCTGGGAGTTGGAGACGGAAATGAAAGCGAGGTATCCTTACCTTTTCGAAACACCAGGTACGTACGTCAATTTCGAGGAAGAAATTTCGTAAGGAGGGGAGGTTGTAAGACCCCAACTTATTATAAATGAAATTAAATTTCCTCTATTTATTATATTGAAATAGTAAAGGTTGATTTGATTAATTTGGTTAGTTATGGGTAAAATGCGCAAATATTTCAAATAAATAAGTGGTTATAAAATATTCATTGTTGTCGGGGAATATTCGTTTGGTCGTGGAATATTCTTACTGTCGGGGAATATTCGTACGACGGCGCAGCCTTGTGTGGGTCCCATAAAGAAAAGCGATTGGATGAAGAAAATGAGAATTATAAGTTGTTTATAAATAACGGTGTAGTTGTTATCGTTAATACTGTTGAAATACTTGGTGGTTAGAAATCAGTAGCCCACAATATTGCACAAATTATTGATTATTACGTAAGAAGACACTACTCAATAATTGTTAAATTAATTACTATTCAATATTTTATTTTATTGATTCAATAATTACTACGTTAATATTTTATATTATTGTTGTTTCAATAATTGTCACTACACAATATTTTCCATTATCAGATCAATAATTCATATTATTTGAATAATATTATTAGATAACATTATTGGCAATGTCTAGAAAGTTCTGTCTAAGAAGAGGTTTGGTCACCTAATTGCGCGCCAGTAAGGAGAAATCCTTATTAGAAATCCCCCTCTTTTCTAGGAATGTCCTGGTTGTCGATATTGTGATTCTATAATATTATTTGTAAATAATTAATTATTAATTTATATGATAAGAAAAATATTCATTTTATGTGGATATAGATGGAGAAAATTTTAAAGTGACAATTGTTGAAAAATTGATATTTTATCTTTTCGGATAAATAATTCATTTAAATATATTATTATATTTTAATAATATAATAATTGTGATATTTTTTACAATGAATGTGAGATATATGAAAATATGAGGAGGAAGAGTATTTTTGTTACTAAAAATATTTAAATCATGTTTTTCATGTTTGTGGGCCCTATTTCTTGACTGAAATTTGATTATAACCTGTAAAATCGTCCGTATGTGGATTTCAGTCAATTTCTACTTGGAATTTGGAAAAACTTAAACTTACAGAGTTGTAGAGAATTGAATTTCCTATGGAATGGACATAAGATTCAAAATTTTATAATAAAAGGGCTATTTATTATGAATTATTGAAGTTCCGGAATATTGGTCTAAATTATTTTTTGTGTTATAAAATAGTTTTTTCATGAAAACATTTTTTGGTGGGTGAATGTGCTAGATTTTGATGTGGTGGGCTAAGGAAAATTTAATTAAAAATAATAATATTTTAATAAATTTTCTATTTTGGTGTTCTAAGCATTTTCCTATAAATAGGGTGCTTAGGTTAGAATTCAAAATTACACCAGAAACTAAATATTTCTCTCTGTATATTATCGAGCGTATTTTTGTGAGTATTTTGATACTTTGAGTGTTGCTATATGGTGCAAGTTCCCTTCAACACTATATCCAGTATTCCTGTCAAAAGTACTGTCTTTTCGAGGTAAGGGTTGTTATTTTTTATATAAATGATATTATTTCTTTCATTATCATTATGCCAAAATATTGGTAAGATTTTTCTTGTGAAATTATTGTCTTTTAGTTTTGGGATTACTATTCGCGTATATGACACTATTCGCGTATATGACACTATTCACGTATACGACACTATTCATGAATACGACACTATTCACAGAAAAATTAAATTTTTGTTTTTTGTCCAAAATATCTATTATGGATACTAGTTTTGATTGTATCCATGTTTTGATCATTCTTGAATTTTACTTCACTATGGTTATTTATGAAGTATTTTAGAACTTGGACTGTTTAAAGTACGAATCCTTATTATTTGTTCTTTTTTTTTCACTGGATTCATTTTCTTTAAAATATTTTTCGTCATCCTCGGTCCTTAATGATGATATTACTGAATATCTTTAGCCTGTAGTGCAAAGATGGTTGATTTTCTTATGAATATCTTTGGCCCGTAGTGCAAAGATGTACAGGTGTTGAGATGAACATGACCAACTGATGAATATCTTTGGCATGTAGTGCAAAGATGAATATTTGATTTAAGATGTATATTGATTGATGTTACAGGGATATAATATTGATGATGAATTTTTAAATTCATATATAATAGTAGATTTCATTCTCTACGTAACTCTTCTATGAATTATTATTTCCGTTGCGAATATTGATCTAAAACTTGTTGTCTATTATATTCTCTCAGATTTTTCCCTGTTGAAGACTAACGATAATTTGTTCTATATTATCTTAGTCATAATATTCTTTACTAGGCTAATTGAGCTCGCCCTTTTCCTTTTTGTTCCATTTTTCTTCTCAGGAGGCGAGACTGTAGCGAGTACTAGTCGGGGTATGTAATGAAGGTTCTAGAAATTCGTTTTAGTAGTCCTCACTATTTTGTAAAATAGTGTATCAATAATTGTAATGAGGACTTATTTAAGTTTTGATATTGTCTAGAAGACAATATTTATTTTTTTAAACTCACAGTTTATGTGTTGTCGTATTTTGAACGACAATTGTATTAATAAAGTTATAGTTGTTTCTGTACCATGTATTTGGCGACTAAGAAGGGGTGTTGTATACCAATTTTGGGGGCGTCACAGAGATCCACGTTTTACTTCAAATTTTTGGAAGAGCCATCAGAAACACTTAGGAACACAATTAAGATTGAGTACAGCTTATCACCCTCAAACTGATGGGCAAAGTGAGAGAACCATTCAAACATTAGAGGATATAATAAGAATATGTATCATCGACTTCAAAGGAAGTTGGGAAGATTAATTACCTTTGGTAGAATTTGCCTATAACAACAGTTATCATGCTAGCATAGGTATGGAACCCTATGAAGCCTTATATGGGAGGAAATATAGAACACCTTTATGTTGGGAAAAAGTCGGGGAAAGGCGAATGCTAGGACCTGAAATAATCCAACAAACTACTGAAACCATCAATATTATACGTGAACTATTACAAGCATCACAAGATCGATAGAAGAAATACCCTGATCCATATACTAACCAAAGAAACTTTAGAGTAGGAAGCCACGTATTCTTGAAAATATCTCTTTGGAAGGGCAAGATACGTTTTGGCATGAAAGGAAAACAGAGTCCGAGATTCATTGGACCTTTTGAAATTTTGAGAAGGATAGGTGAAGTTGCTTATGAAATAACACTACCTCCTGAGTTAAACCATATACATAATGTGTTTCATGTGTCTGTATTATGACCATACAAACCTGATTACAAACACGTTATAAATTATGAGCCAATCCAAATTGAAGAAGATCTTTCTTATGTAGAAGAACCTGCACAGATCGTTGATCGTAAAGAACAAGTCCTGAGGAATAAAGTGATAGCATCGGTCAAAGTGACTTGGAGGAATTAGAACGTTGAAGAGGCTACATGTGAGCTCAAAGATAAAATGCGAGAGAAATATCCTCAATTGTTTACTTAACCTGTACTGTAATTTCGAGGATGAAATTCTTATTAGTGGGGGTGAATGTAAAACCCAAAACCCTAATAAGACTCGGATATGTAAATTCAATAATATTAATAAAATCTCTCTGTTCTGAAAGTGTTATGTGTTAATATATACTTTGTTTAACAAAGTAGGTCAAATCAATTTTCATCCAAAAATCGACGTGCTTCATACCTAGTGCTTAAAAATTTTCTTCTGAAAATGGACTTTACGGTATATTTGTTTTGACAAGTTGTTTTGTCGTGCTTACACTGACAAAACGCTTTGTCGTGATTGTTAGAATTTGTAAAAAATCTAATTTAGGAACCCTAGATTACAAACCCTAACCCTAATTTGTAAACCCTAACCCTAATTAGCTAAACTAAACCCTAATTGGGTTATAGTAACACATAATCATTGTAAGACCCCGGATTTTATGAAATAAAAGTATTCATTTTTTCTTATAATTATTATTCGGTAAATGGTTAAATTCATAAAAGTTTAAAGTTAAGGGTGATATATGTAAAAATTTCAAAATATGCAAGTGGTTATAAAATACTCATTTTTGTCGGGGAATATTCATTTGGTCGTTGAATATTCTTGTTGTCGGGGAATATTCGTACGACGACGCAGTCATTTGTGGGCCCCATAACAGACTAACTGTCGGATGAAGAAAATGACAAGTTTGAGTTTTTATAAATAATGGTGTAGTTGTTACCGTTAACACTGTTGGAATACCCGGTGGTTACAATACAGTGGTTGCATAGTAACACACGATATTGCACAGTATTTTTGAATTATTGATCTTTACGTAAGAAGGCACTACTCAATAATTGTTACAGTAATTACTGTTCAATATTTTATTTTATTAATTCAATAATTGTTGCGTTGATATTTTATATTATTGTTGTTTCAATAATTGTCATGGCACAATTTTTCCCATTATCAGATCAATAATTCATATTATTTGAATAATATTATTAGATAGCATTATTGACAATGTCTAGAAAGTTCTGTCAAGGAGAGGTTTGGTCACCTAATTGCGCGCCAGTAAGGAGAAATCCTTATTGGAAAGCCCCCTCTTTCCTGGGAACCACCTGGTTGTCATAATTGTGATTCTGTAATATTATTTGTGAATAATAAATTATTGATTTATATGATAAGGAAATATTTATTTAATACGGATAGAAATGATGGATTTATTTATGTGGTTATAAATGAAGAAATTAATGTTGAACCGTTTTATCAGTATTTTTGTCGGAATGGAGGTATTAAAAATTAAATCAGTATTTTTTACGATATATTGCGTGAGTTATAATTTTTAATCCGACCGTTGGATCTTTGTGATTTATGGATATGTTATACATATATAAGTTAAGTATATGTCCACAAATTTTGAACCGTTAAAAATGAACGTATGATTTGTTATGAATTTTAAGAGGTGACTGGTTCAAAAATTGTTGAAGTTTCAGAATTTATCATTTTGGTGGAAAATTCTAGAATGTGTGGGCCCCACTTTTGGTTGGTGAAAAAATGTGCTGAAATTCAAATTCAAATGTGGTGGGTGGAAATAGTAGCAGGTAAATCCATCAGGTAGTAGATCAAGTCTGCTTTGGCGTGCTAATATTTTCCTCTAAATAGAGGGCTAAGTTAGAATTGAAAACCACACCAGAAACATAAGCTTTCTCTCTTTATCTCTCTATATTATCAAGCATATTTTCTGAGTATTTAGATACTTTGAGAGTTGCTATTCAGTGCAAGGTTCCTTCGGCTTTACATTCCGGTCAGAAATACTTCTCTTTCGAGGTAAGGGATTGTAAGGGATATTGTCGTTATTATGTAAGGAATTTTTAAGGGTTATTATGTTTTTCAGTTTCGTACTTTTTTCAGACCTTCAAAAATTCTAGAAAAATTTGAAATGATAATTTGATGAGTTTTCTTGATTGTGTCCAAAAATGGCGATTTTTAGATGTATAGATTATGAGTTATGAATTTTATGAGAAAAGACTATTTTAAAAGTAAACCCTTATAACTCCTTGTGGTTAACTCCAAAATTGATGAAATTTTTATTGGGAGTACATCTATATAATATCAGTATACCCTGTGAATTTTGGAATTTTTGGATAGAAGTACAATTTATTATAAATGTCTAAATATTTGGCAGTTTTGGCCATATGAAAAATAGTAAATGAATTTTAAAAATTCTGAGAAAAGTATATGTTCAATATGGGACTATGTCCTGCTAAATCCCAGAAAAGAAAATTTTTTTGTACTGATTTGGTATTTTTCATGAAAATAGACTAGTTATGAGTAAATGAATTAAATATGTTATGTGAAGTAACAAAATTGGAAAATATGATTTTATGGCTTGGGAATCCTATATAAGGTATATGCAGACTTTTAATGAGGGTTTTGGTTATTGGTGATGAAATCTTATGAGTTTGGTATTTTAGGATGATTAAATGCATTAATTAGTAAAGTGTAAACAATTAAAATAAATTGTTTATAAGTTTAAGAAATGATTAAGATATTGTGGTAATATTAATAATATTAGATTATGAGATTATTAAGTGATTTATAACATTTGGATTAAGGTGTTATGAAATCATTGATTCATGAATATTACTCTTGAAATTAAATGCAGCTGTTGATCATATTGTTTTTATTATCATATATAATATTTTTATAATCCCGGTGATGAAATTTCTCTTTGACTTAAGTGTAAAGATGGGTAGATTATTGGTATGATCGTTACTATGGGTTCTCTTTGGCCAGTAGTGCAAAGATCAATTATTGATGAATATCTTTGGCCCATTATGCAAAGATAACTTGTTGATTGAATATCTTTTACCTGTAGAGCAAAGATGAACTGTTGTTGAATATCTTTGGCCCGTAGTGCAAAGATGACTTGTTGGTTGAATATCTTTGGCATGTAGTGCAAAGATGAACTATTGATGAATATCTTTGGCCCATAGTGCAAAGATGAACTTATTAGTATGATTATGAACAGGAACTGAGATTTGGTATAACCATGATCTTTGATGTTTTAGGTAAAGACATGTGATGAAAAATATCTTCGTTTTAGATGAGAAGAGAAAATTAGAACTACAATTATGATTATGAGTTATTCACATAACTGTGAACATGATCTGTTGATTAATGTTACAGGGTTAAAGCATTGTTGGTGAACTTTTAACATGGAGAAGATAATAGACTTTATGGTCTATTTGACTCTTCTAATGGATTTCTCGTTCCGCTGCAACTATGGTTGAAAAGTTTTATCATCTACCGTATGTTCTAAATCTCTGATTTATTACTAATAAAGGCTATTGATAATTTAATTATATTTAGTCATAATATTCTTTACTGAGCTAGTTGTGCTCACCCTTTTGCTTCACAATTCCTTTCAGGTAATAAGAGTGTAGTTGGGTCGAGCGGGGATAACAGGGGAATAGTGTGGTGGTCCGAGACTATCAAAGTTTCTCAACACATTATAAAACGGCATGACATACAATATATAATTGTATTAAGGACCTAAGATGTGTGTGTCGTATATTATACGTCACTTAATAATTGATTTTGGTGAACAACAATAGGGTGAGGTGAACCCAACTTTGGAAGGGTGTTTTGCCACTATCATATAAGATGTCTAATGACATATAATCTCGTGTTATCATAAGAAAGGGTTGTGCACATCCACTAGCTGAGTATATCTACGAGCACTACCTATATAATCTTGGAGTTGGGTTGAAACATAATGTCCAATCGCAGACGTTGGAGATAATTATATGTCAAGAGAAGACTCACCATTGGAAGGAACATGATAGTAATCTTCTCATTTTTCTTTGGGGTCTATTGGATCAACCAAGGATAATTCTCTAGACATATGATATGTATCATAACTTAGATTTATGGCCTCCTATGTACGAAGGTTTCCTTGAGCACTTCCCAAAGATTTTAATTTTTAAAACAGTTCTAGACTGTACCTTTATGTAAGGTATCATTGTGAGGTGTTGTCCATAGTTGGGACATGAGTCACAGTTGGTATATATTTGTATCAAAACTCACAGCATATGTGTTCTTGTAGTAATAAAGTTTTAGTTGTTTTCTGTACCATGTTTTTGGCGACTCAGAATAGGTTGGATGGATCAGACCTATTTTGGGGGCGTCACAATCATGATTGATAAACTTCAATTAGGTACTAATAAACTTCATTAGATAACCCTAATCATAAAAATCATAACCCTAATCAAGATTAATGAGGATTAAGGCAAAATTAAGCTACTAATCCAACCTAACTAGCTCACAAGTAGGTTAGGAGTCACCAAACCTAGTCTCAAGGGTGCACATGGTCTGGTAACCTTCCCCAAGCAGCACAAGTAACTTAGCATACGATATTTAGAGAGGCAAGTAGGTAAAAATGACCAAAAGCCCTAAGTTGCTTAAGCTTATAAATAGCAACACATTTTTTGGCCAAACCTACGAATTCTCTAAGCCTAGACACTCTTATAAACATACCAAATCAAGCCTGGGTGATAGCAACATCAGATTAAGTAGCCAAAAATCAAAATCAAGCAAGAAAGGTGCAAACCCAAATTTATAGCTAGATCTTTGATGCTATGTTCAAATTGTTGTTTAGATGTTTAGATTTATGTAATAGCATGTTTGAAAGTATGCTAAATTGATAGAACACATTTTCATAACATCTAGATGCCTCAAATTAGTGTTTTAAGCAATCTAAAAACTTTAGAAAAATAGGTATGACAGTCAAATATTAGAGTTTGTAGATCCATGTGTGTTAATAGTTATGTCAGTAAATTGTATGTTATTTGTAGTATGACATAAGGTCTTTAATCAGGAAAAGAAAATAGGTTCATTAGAACCATATATTGAAAGATATAGGGGGTCAAAAGTGGTTGACCGATCACGAAGTTCAGTTTTCTTGGTTACCTAAAAAACTCAAGAACAGGTTGAACCGACTACTTTGACCAACCTTTTAATCTCTTTTTTATTGTTGTTATAATGACTATTTTTTAATGAATTAATACCTTGACATACCTACTACATATCTATGACACTCAATTGCTTAAACAATTTATAGGATTACCAGAATTAATGGTCAAAAGTCGTTGACCGAGCATGACCAAGTTTTCGGGGTTCCTAGAAAACTGATGAACATGAAGAACAACCTTTGGCTGTACTTTGACCAACATAGATCGAGAGCTTAGAATCATACGTAGTCCAAATCAGTGTTATATATATGTACCTTGACATATAGACTACCTATTATAACAAACAAAACACAAATCTATTACACGGATTGAAAGATATAGAAGCTACAAAACCGTTGACCGACCATGACCACTGTTCTAGGTTACCCAGAAATTCAAGAACAGCACTGACAGTGACTTTGAGCCTCTATAACTTCTTCTTATATGTATGTTAAAGCATGAATTTGGCCTGATGTTGTACTATTGTATGAGTATTATAACATCCATACATGACCAAACCCAGAATCATTAACAGTAGAAAAGTAGATCAAGGTCAAAGTGGTCCCTAGACCATGACCGACTGAAACCTAGAAACTCAAGAGCACCTATAGCGACACTTCCTATCACTATAGAGCTTTAGCGACAGACAGAAAATATTTTCAAATAAATTAATTAATAAATAAATATAAATAATTACAAAAACAGTTTTAAAAATTATTTTAAGTTATAATATTTATCTGTTAATAATTTTACATAATTCAATAATATTTTAATTTATTTGGATATTATTAATAATTAAGTTAATAATAAAGTAATTAGAATAATTACTTATAAATAATAAATAATTATTAAAAAATGATATTAATGATATAAAAATCATAATAAATGGTTAAAATTATTTAAAAATAGTAAACAAGATTTTTATAATATTCTAAGTAAATATTAATTATTTAGAAATAGAAATAAATGATTTAAAAATTATTCGAGGGATAAATAAATACTTAAAAATTATTATAAGCTTCTACAATTTATTATAATGGATATTTAAATTACTAATAATATAATAAAGCTTATAAATAAATTTAGTTGATTTATCAAGTTATTTAATACTCGGTAAAGTCTTTGGACACCGAAACAATATTAAACCTAACCCGAACATTTATGGATTTTTAATTTGAGTATTTTTATGAATACTAATGTGTTAGATTTATATGAATGAACATCTTAGGTGTTTATTAACGAATCGAGTAGCATTGCTTAACTGATCTTCGCTCAGGCAAGTTTACTAAACCCAAATTATTAATTACTTACACAAATTTCTCAAACCTTATTTATTCGTTGAACAAGATTCTATCTTGAATTGCTATTGATATGTTATACCAAACCTAAACTTGAATTGCCAATTGTCAAAAAGTTATTGCTATTGCTTCAGCATAATTATGTAATGAATTGTTTATTCATATGATGTTGTTTATTGAGCATAAACTGTTATGTTAAACCAAATTATTTTGGTAAGACATCCTATATTAAAGTTCTGTATCCCGTAAAGGGATCGATGTTTGGTGAATAATATATTGACGATTAGTGCATGTGAGCACTATTAGGATGAGATGCATACTCCTAGGATATTGAATTAGTTGATCCCCTACCTCATATATAAACAAAGTTTCTAAGTCATTGTGACTCATAGAAATAAAAAGTCCAGAAATGGTTGAAAAAAGAAATTCCAGAAATGGTAGCAACTATCAGTTAAATTTTGAATTGTTATACTTCTTTAAATCATATATTATTATAAATATAGAACCTGTTGAGCATGTCGTAGCTCACCCTTGCAAATTATTCCCTTTGCAGTATTAGATGGTAACCCTAGCACTTCTGAAGTTAATAAAGGGAAGCGTCCCTGCTTAGATTAGTTTATATTACTGTCTAGTTTAATGTAATAATTTATAATAAGAAATTCTTTATGAAGAATCATGTAATCGAACCTTCATGATATATATATATATATATATAACATCTTTTATTTCTGTAACCGTATTTTCTTATATATATATAGGTGTAATTAGAATTTTTAATATAGTTTGAGATCCTTGGGAACAATTTATCTGAATGAGGGTATTGACAAAATGGACTGTTCATGTTATTTTTAATACTCTGGATTTCAGATATATAGGTACTATTAATACAATAGTGTAATTCGCATGACATAGACTATACATCTGAGTGAGGGTATTGGTAATATGGAATGTTCATGTTATTACTGATACTCTGAATTTTGGATAGATAGATATTATTCACAGATACAGTTTATATATCCAAGTGAGGGTATCCAAACACACAAATAATTTTCTTGAGAATTGTTATCTATTATGGGATACTGTGAATCTTGGATCTATGGGAATTATATCTGGTTATAAATTGTATAATCACTCAATTAGATATAAGCATAAAATCAGATACCATGGGCATATAGATTTGAATTTGTTATATACATTGACTTATAATAAGCACCATATCGGATACCGTGGGAGTATAGATATGGGGGAGTTACACCATCTCTTTCCAAGTCATGAACATCGCTATTGGATACAACTTATTGCTCAGAAGACCATGGATTCATATGGCAGGAGCGGTCCCATCCACCCTTTATCGATAGTTGAAATACTTCATTAATGGTAGTCTAGTCACAGTTAATGCTGAACCTGAATACTTAGTCCATGTGCACGGGGAAATGCCACTTATCATCCTAAATGAAAGTGTCTAACCCGCTAGCTTTCAAGTATTCTAGGTTAGGTCCACTCACTATCGACCTATCGAGGCACCAACCCTAAAGCCAAGAGTATTTTTTTTTGAATTAAGAATCCAATCCAGATACCCAGTCAAACAAGGGAAAATAGATTATGATATTTCAGCAAGTCTAAAAGCCAAAATCTGCATAAGAATATGTCGACTCATCTATCAACCATCATGTTACCAGATCTCACTGATACAAGCTTCAGGGAACTTGTGAAAAGGATTCCTACCAAATTATCCAGCCTACTGATTCCAAAGGTTAATCCAATCAGTAGTAAAGAAGAAGCACCAATTCTCTCCAAGGAAAAGAACATGCAGAAAGAGCACTTCCTTTAGGAAGTTCAAAGCCAATTTGCAAAGATGTTTTACCTGGCACATACTGAGGGTATGACTAAGGATGTCAAAGAGGATGGTCAGTAAAAAGACCAGCCTGAACCCCCTTTTATATCTTGGGCCAAGGTAAAGATTCCCAAGGAAGACGTTGACCCCAATGTGGATTCAGTTATGGCCATCATCTAGGAGGAGGACAACAACAATCCCTCCTTCACTCCTGTCAGTAATGACATGACTCTTGACAATTGGAGGATAACTCCTTGCGTCATCCAGAAAGGGTAAACGGATGGAGATGGTCCATCAGTCCGGATGTGTAAATATTAGCATGACGCTAACCTTCTATTATATGTGCTAGTTTTTTACCTTTCATAAGCTTATTGTTGGTCGAAAAACTGATCACTAAACACGCGCAAGTATACGCGGTCTAACAAGTAATACAGTGATAAGGAAAGTGTCGAACCCAAGAGAAACTATCACTAATATTTACCAAGTACCGACTTTGTATCGCTAAAGTCTTATTCGAACAACAATAAATGGAAATGTGATTAATCTAAGCATAACTAATTATCAAAGCAAATAAATGGATAACGAATGGTAATCAAAGGAATTACAAGATAAGGCTACAACTTCACCCCACACAGGCATTCTGTCGAATACCTGGCGTGCTATGCTTCATCAAACTTCCTACCCTTCTCTCTTTGGTCTTAATGGTCATGACAATTTGTCGACCGAGAACACACATGTGCTTATACAATTCTGTCGAGGTATGCACAAACATATCCTTTCTAGATCCACCCAATAGGGAATAGAATAGAAAACAACGTCTAATCTAGATAAAATCTTACATATATCTATGCGAATTGATCATAAGAAGGATTTAAGCATATTTTCTCAAATAGGTCACACGTGGCGCACAGATATATGTCTATTCTACGTACAACTTATGTAGTCGAAACCTACAATCACATGTCAATATATTTAGGAGTAAATCTACAATCCTTCTGTCGATATCATGTAAATTACCAAAATCATCACTAATGTCTTAGCGAGAATCATTAAGCATAGATGCATTAAACCAAATAATATTGTGCCAACCAAAGAGATAAAGACAGTCAATTTAAATAACAAACAGTTCCATTATAACTTTAGAGCAAATACTCATTTCATAGCTATTGAACAAAATATAAGTAGCAATAAAGATAATATTTATGGATTATAATTATATCATTGTCATCATCTTTATGCTTATATTGTGATGAAAGTCATCTTTGGCTTACGTGCATAGATGGACTTGGTATGATTATTACCAGGGATTATTCGGTATAATCATGACTGTAATGTGACGAATGATGTAGTGAAAGTCCTCATTGGCCTGTACTTCATTGATGGACAGTTGTTGGTATGATTATGACCAGGGATTATTCGGTATAATCACGACCATTGATGATTACATGAATATCCTTGGTCGTGATGCAGGGATGATTTGATTTTATTTATTAAGGTGAGTCTCAGCGATAAAATTGTTGAAAAACTTTTTAAATCATAGAAGATAGTAGATTTTATGCTCTACTTGACTCTTCTAATGGATTGCTTATTCCGCTACAGTTGTTGATCTAAAACTTGTTGTCTATTATATTCTATCAGTTATTATACTATTAAAGGCTAAGGATAATTTATTCTACATTATCTTAGTCATAATATTTCTTACTGGGCTAGTTGAGCTCACCCTTTCTTTCACTGTTCTTTTCAGGAAATGATAATATATCTGGGACAAGTCGGGGAACGGACAGATGGTCCAGATGGTTGTTTTAGTTGTCCACACTATTCTGTGAAATAGCGTGACAATAAATGTAATAAGGACTCCATTGAGTGTGGATATCGTCTAGATGACAATATTCTTATTAAAACTATTAGATTATGTTTTGTTGTATGTTACACGACTGTTGTATAATTAAGTTGTATTTGAATTTTGTACCATGTATTTGGCGACTGAAGATGGGTGATGTATACCTATTTTGGGGGCATCATAGTTGGTATCAAAGCTTAGGGATATGATCCCTGGCTGAGATGTGAGACAAGAACTAGGAGGGGAGAGACGGGGAATTCCTTCGCTAGTATGACCTACCTAAGTTTATTTATTATTTAATTGGTCGGTCATAATATATGGATAATATGTGAAATGTTAATTAACCCTTGTTTTGTGGCAATTTTTGAAAATGGTAGCTGAAAATGTTAACAATGGAGTGAATGAGATTGTTGAGACACCTTTAATCACTAACCAAGTTAATGTGATGTCAGAAGAATAAGAAATTAGAGATATCTACGTGGTGAGTGAAGAACTAATAGTTGCACCCGAGCTAGTTGCAGACTAGGTAGCAGCTGAGAGTGAGGAAGAAGAGGAAGAAGAGGAACCTAAGGAGAATTTATTAGAAAAATTTTATGATCGAAATTTAGAATTACAAAATCGTATTCATGAGTTAGAAGAGTAGGCTGAAGAATAGAAGGCGGTCGTGGAGCAAAGAGATGTAATAATTCAAAATTGTGTTACCCGATGTGCGATGCTTGAACAGAAGCACTCTTTGGCAGAGTATAAGATATTAGAGCTGGAATCTGAGAATGCTATGATCAAAGTTCTGATGAAAGAAGAAGCAACTGAATGAATGAGAATAGATGATGCATGGGTAAAAGCCGCACGACGCGTAGATATTGTAGAAAAAGACGTTCGATCCAATAAGGCCAAAATAGATGAAATGCATTTTGCTTTTTGGACAACAATTGGGAGAATCCAACATTGAATTTGGAATTACCCTGTACTGAGAGGTCAACCCCAATTCGATATGGATCGAAGAGTAATGATTTGAATCATGGATCAAGAATGTGACGAAGCAATTAAGGGTGGAATGTACTCTATAGGAAAGTCAAATCTGGTAGTTTAAGTGAGAGCATTTGTCGAGAAACCCGAACGAAGTTATTACGGGTATGTTAATTATAAACTCTTGCGAAGTCTATACCTTATTCGATACCAGTTCTACCAACTCTTTTATTTCTCCTACTTGCGCTCAATGTTTAAATTTGAGTCTGGAGAAATTAGACTTTGATTTATCTGTTTAAACTCCGTTACCTCCACTAAATATAAATCTTATTTGATTCAAATCAACACTTTCACGTTACCTTTCGATCTTATCTCTTTGAAAATACTTGCCTTTGATGTGATTTTAGGAATCGATTGATTAACTACTCATCATGCTTTTCGTAAGGTTGTTAGATTTCATATTCCTAACCAACCTATTATGCGAATTCAAGCAACTAAACCACTAAAGTCAATCACTGTTATATTAAGCCATAAGTAAATAGCCCTGAGCCTTTTGCTGGTGACTTCCTTGTGTGGAATGCACCGAAGCCAGACTTTTTGTTGGCTACGTTGTGAATGATGATGACAAGTTGATAGGTATCAATATGATGTACTATCCAAGTCTTGGATGAGAGTCACTGTTTTGAATGATATTTCTATTGTTAATAAATTTCCTGACGTATTCTTGAAGACTTTTTAGCCTAACCCTAGAGCATAAAATAGAATTTTGTATTGACCCCAATACAAAATCCATTTCTAAAACCCTCAAATATTTCATCACCTAGAACGAATGTAACATGCGCCAAGGACGTTGCCTCGAGCTGTTGAAGACTACGACCATACTATTCAATAACATTTTGGAAGAGCGAACGTAGTAGCTGACGCGTTGAGTAGAAGATCGTATGCGTTTACGAGTGCGATGTTGTTAACACAAAAACTCATTTTGTATAACTTACAAATGATGAAAATAGAGTTAAAGACTCTAAGGACCCACACGGTGACATCAAATATACGAGTAAAATCGACTTTAATCGATAAAGTTAAAGCCGCTCAAGCTACACACCTGAAGCTGATGAATGTGAAGAAGAAGGTTCAAGAAGGCGTTATCTCAACCCGCTATTTTATTGGCCCATTTGAAATCCTCTATCGAGTAGGAAATGTGGCCTATAGACTCGCTTTACCGCCAAGTATGTTACGTGTTTATAACGTTTTTCACGTATCGATGTTACGTAAATATGTAGATGACCCAAACCACAATATTGAATTAGAACTAGACGAGATAGCAAAAGATTTAACGTATGAGGAGATACATGTTAAAATCTTGGAGAAGAAGGATTATATTTGATACTCAAAGGTTATACCTCAAGAGTTATAATCTGAAATGAAGTCAAGGTATCCTCACCTCTTCGGCATACCAAGTACGTACATAAATTTCATGGGCGAAATTTTATAAGGAGGGGAGATTGTGAGACCCCAAATTTTATGAATAAAGATTTAAATTTCTCGAAATATTTTTTGAATATTATGGTGTGGATTTGATATAATATTATAGTTGTGGGTAATATTTATAAATTTTGCAAAGTAAACAAGTTGTTATATAATATTTGATTGGTTGAGGATTATTCGTTTTAACAGGGAATATTCGTACGACGGAACAATCATTGGTGGACCCCACAACGAAAGTATTGTCGTAGTTAGAAAACTACTTAAATATATTTTTATAAAAATAACGGCGAAAGTGTTATCGTTAAAACTGTTGAACTACCCGGAGTAAAAGTACAGTAATACGCGTAGTTGCATAGTAGTACGCGTTATTGATTATTGATGCTTACGTAAGAAGTCACTCAGTTATACTCAATTATTGCTACAGTAATTATTGCATCATATCTCTCATATTATTTATTCAATTATTGTCACAGTATCATCTACATAATATGTTATATTATTAAATCAATAATTGAGATGACAAGTTTATTCATATTATTATTTACAATATTGACAATGTCTAGAAGTTCTGTCAATGAGAGGTTAAATAATCTAATTGCGTGCCAATAGGGAGAAATCCTTATCTGAAAGCTCCCTCTTTCCTGGGAATGACCTGGTTGTTAAATATTGTGAGTTATAATATTAATGATGAATTCGTGTTGATTAAAGATTAAATTGATAGTTCCATTGTGTGGGAATTATTAGTTTTAGTGGAAATCGACATTTATTTCGATAATAATTGATGTCTGGAGGTTATATTGACCCATCAGGTAATTCACCGGATAAATGAGCAATTAATTGCCATTAATTCACATGTTTATAACTATGTGTTCACATGTGTGTACTATTGATTAACATGATATACTATTAGGGGAAGTGGTGCAAGTTTGATAATACTTGCAGGACTAAATTAAAAATAAAGAAAAAAAGGAAGGTATTATACTGTAATATTTTGAGTTCCAAAACGTGCAATTATCGAAACTATATTTTCCTATAAATAGAAGCTCATTCTTCTTTCATTCTCACCAATTCACTAAGTCTCACAAGAGCAATTATTATAGAGAAAGAAGAAGAGAAGTCTGCTACCTCACTATTCTAATATCCAGTTTTGTTCTAAAGTAAGGGGTATTATTTCTTTCGTATTCATGAAGAGAGTTATTTTCTTTCAATACTCGTAAGAGTTGTTATTCCATTCTTTATTATTCTATTAGAATAACCTGTCCGTGCGGTCTATCGCATGCCCGGTGAATTCTGTTGTTATTCCATTCTTTATTATTCTGTTAGAATAACCTGTCTGTGCGGTCTATCGCATGCTTGGTGAATTCTTCTGTTATTCCATTCTTTATTATTCTATTAGAATAACATGTCTGTGCGGTCTATCGCATGCCTGGTGAATTCTTCTGTTATTCCATTCTTTATTATTCTGTTGGAATAACCTGTCTGTGCGATCTATCACATGCCTGGTGAATTCTTCTGTTATTCTATTCTTTATTATTCTGTTAGAATAACCTGTCTACGCGGACTACCGCATGCATGGCGAATTCTTCTGTTATTTCATTCTTTATTATTCTGTTGGAATAAAATGTCTGTGTGGATTACCGCATGCATGGTGAATGATCATTCGTATTCATTTCTTATTAAATTATGGAAATGATCTGTCTACGTGGATTACAGCATGGCGGGCGAAAATCCATTTCCAGTTTCATATATTCTATTATACTCAGTTGGTTAAAGTTTTGGCTTCTATACTCCATGAAATTAGTAGAATATCCTGGATATTTGCGCTTCATCCAGTATCTTTTCATGGAAATATTCTTCTGAGCATTCTTGAATTTTACTTTACAAAGCAGTATCATGTTGACAATTTGGACGTTATTGATTTTTGGATAAATTAAATTATAAATCTTTAAAATTTATCCTTGAACTTATTTTATTGAATTATTATGTAATTGTCATCATCCTCAAGCTTATATTGTGATGAAAGTCATCTTTGGCTTACGTTCATAGATGGACTTGGTATGATTATGACCAGGGATTGTACGGTATAATCATGACCGTAATGTAACGAATGATGTGGTAAAAGTCTTTATTGGCCTGTAGTTCATTGATGGACAGTTGTTGGTATGATTATGACCATGGATTATTCGGTATAATCAAGACAATTGATGATTACATGAATATCCTTGGTCGTGGTACAGGGATGATTCGATTTTATTTATTAAGCTGAGTCTCAGCGATAAAGTTGATGAAAAACTTTTTAAATCATAGAAGATAGTAGATTTTATGCTGTACTTGACTATTTTAATGGATTGCTTATTCCGCTGCAATTGTTGATCTAAAACTTGTTGTCTATTATATTCTATCAGTTGTTATACTGTTGAAGGCTAAGGATAATTTATTCTACATTATCTTAGTCATAATATTTCTTACTGTGCTAGTTGAGCTCACCCTTTCTTTCACTGTTCTCTTCAGGAAATGATAATATAGCTGGGACGAGTCGGGGAACTGATTGATGGTCCAGATGGTTGTTTTAGTAGTCCTCACTATTATGTGAAATAGTGTGACAATAAATGTAATGAGGTCTGCATTGAGTGTGGATATTGTCTAGATGAAAATATTCATATTAAAACTCTTAGATTATGTTTTGTCGTATGTTACATGACTATTGTATAATTAAGTTGTATTTAAATTTTGTACCATGTATTTGGCGACTCAAGATAGGTGATGTATACCTATTTTGGGGGCGTCACATCATGTATCTGGCGACCCAAGATGGGTGATGTATACCTGTTTTGGGGGCGTCACACTTTGGTTATGGATGAAATTTGCAAATTTTGCAAAATAAGAAAGTGGTTATAAAAATATTCATTTTTTTCAAGGAATATTCGTTTCGTCGTGGGATATTCTTGTTGTCAAGGAATATTCGTACGACAATGCAGCCATTTATGGGCCCCATAACAGAATAACTATCGGATGAAGAAAATGACAAGTTTGAGTTTTTCTAAATAACGGCGTAATTGTTACCGTTAACACTGTTGAAATACTCGGTGGTTAAAATACAGTAACACGCGTGGTTGCACAGTAGCACACAGTATTACACAGTATTTTTAAATTATTGATTCTTACGTAAGAAGGCACTACTCAATAATTGTTACAGTAATTACTTTTTAATATTTTATTTTATTGATTCAATAATTGTTGCATTGATATTTTATATTATTGTTGTTTCAATAATTGTCACTGCATAGTATTTCCCATTATCAGATCAATAATTCATATTATTTGAATAATATTATTGGTAATATCTAGAAAGTTCTGTCAAGGAGAGGTTTGGTCACCTATTTGCGCGCCAGTAAAGAGAAATCCATATCGGAAAGCCACCTCTTTCCTGGGAATGGCCTGGTTATCATTATTGTAATTCAGTAATATTATTTATGAATAATTATTTATTAATTCATATGATAAGAAAATATTTATTTTATACGGATATAATTGAAAGAATTAATGTTGAGGTGTTTTGTCAGTATTTTTGTCGGAATGGAGGTATTAAAAATCAAATCAGTGTTCTTAAAGCTCTATTACGTGAGTTATAATTTTAATCCGACCGTTGGATCGTTGTGATTTTTGGATATGTTATACATATATAAGTTGAGTATATGTCCATAAATTTTGAACTGTTAAAAATTAACATATGATTTGTTATGAATTTTATGAGGTATTGAAAATCGTCCGTTTGTGAATTTCAGATATTTTCTGTTTGGAATTTGAAAAAACTTAAAGCTACAAAGTTGTAGAGAATTCGATTTCGTATGGATTGAACATGAAATTCATATTTTTCTGATAAAAGAGCTATTTATTATGAATTATTGAAGTTCAGAAATCAAAATATTTTTATTAAAATTAGGTGGGACCCACTTTTGGTTTTTTGAAAACATGTGGGCTGCTAGTTTTTTTTCCAAAATGGCATGTTAGCGTATTCAACAAAGCATGCATAGAAAAAAAGAAAGATTATATTATTATTTTATTATTTAGTCTCCTATGGCGTTCTAGAATTTTTCTATAAATAGGCGCTTAAGTTAGAATTGACAATCACACCAGAAACATAAGTTTTCTCTCTCTATATTATCGAGCATATTTATGTGAGTATTTAGATACTTTGAGATTTGCTATTCAGTGCAAGTTTCCTTCGGCTTTGTATTCGATATTCCGGTCAGAAGAACTGTTATTTTGAGGCAAGGGATGTTATTTTTTTTCGTAATGATGTTATTCTTTCAATATCATTATACTGAAATATTGGAATGGATTTTATTGTGGAATTTCTACCTTTTTGTGTCGAGGTTACTATTCACGTATACGGCACTATTCACGAATACGACACTATTCACCAAAAAATCAAAATTTTCCTTTTTGTCCAAGATGTCTTTTATGGTTACTATCTTTTATTGTATCCATGTTTTGATCTTTATTTTTGAATTCTACCTCACAATTGGTTATTATAGAGTATTATTTAATTTGGATAAACTGAAATACGAATCTCTAATATTTATCCTTTTATCTCACTGGATTCGTTTACTCTAAAATGTTTTTCATCATCCTCAGTCCTTAATGGTGATACTTGATGAATATCTTTGGCCTGTAGTACAAAGATGAAGGATTACCTGGTGAATATCTTTGGCCCGTAGTGCAAAGAGGAATAGGTGTTGAGATGAACATGACCAATTGGTGATACAAATGAATAACTTTGGCCCGTAGTGCAAAGATGAATATTTGAAGCAAGATGTTTATTAATTGATGTTACAGGGATAAAATATTAATGATGGACTTTTGAATTCATAGATGATAGTAGATTTCATTCTCTACTTAACTCTTCTAATGAATTGTTGTTTCCGTTGCAGTTGTTGATTTAAAACTTGTTGTCTATTATATTCTATCAGATTTTTCCCTGTTGAAGACTAAGGATAATTTGTTGTATATTATCTTAGTCATAATATTCTTTACTGGGCTAGTTGAGCTCACCCTTTTTTTTGTTCCACTTTTCTTCTCAGGAAGCAAGAACATAGCAGGAACCAGTCGGGGTATATAGTGATGGTCCAAGACAGTTGTTTCAGCAGTCCTCACTATTTTTTTAAAGTAGTGCATCAATAATTATAATGATGACTTTATTTGAGTGTGGATATTGTCTAGAAGATAATATTTGTATTTAAACTCACAGTATTTGTTGTCATATTTTGCACGACAATTGTAATACTAAAGTTGTAGTTGTTTTCTATACGATGTATTTGGCAACTCAGAATGGGTGATGTATACCTATTTTGGGGGCGTCATAGTTGGTATCAGAGCTTAGGGATACGATCTCTGGCAGAGATCGGGGAATAGAACTAGGAGGTGAGAGACGAGTAAATCCTTCGTTAGTGTGTCCTACCTAAGATTATTTATTGGTCGATCATAATATAGGGATATTATGTGACATGTTAATTTGTGTAATTAACCCTTGTTTTATGGCAGTTTTTAAAAATGGCAGCTGAGAACGTTAACAATGGAGTGTATGAGACTGTGGAACAACCTTTAATCACCAACCAAGAGAACATTCAACGGGAAGGAAATATTCCTCCTGTAAACAACACTATGGAGCAAACAATGAATGATGGAATGTTTAGAAGATTTTTGCAGTTTATGCAAAATCAGACGAGGGAGACTCGTGTACAAAATACAGGTGAAAGTGATAGTAATGCGTGGTTTGTTACAGCCAAGCAGTTTAAGGAGTTGGGACCACCAGACTTCTGGGGAAAGCCGGATCCGATTAAGGCAGAAATGTGGGTAAAGCAAATTACCAAGATATTCGATGTCTTGGAATGCAGGGAGGAACATAAGGTTCCTGTGACGCCCCCAAATTTATGTACTTAAAACCCGAATTCAGTGCTTCATGATACCATTTCTTTGAATGGAATAATAATAATAATAATAATAATGTCATAAATATCAAACTTAATTTCCATGTCAGAGTTATCTAAATCCCAGGTACGCGACCTTAAAACATTTCATTACATGAAAGATAATAAATATCATCATCTTATTTAAGTCTAGCTAGCTATTACACAACTTATTATGACAGCTTTCCTTTCCCTTTGTTCCTGGCAAAGCCCTCTGGTTGATCATACTTAACTAAAAACATTTAATTTACGCAAGGATGAGCATTTGAGTGCCCAGCAAGTAATAACAATTATAAATATTAGTTTAAAGGATTAAATGTTTTCTTTATACTACCCTTCTATAACAAATCAATGGTTGTGAAGTAATCTGAACCGACGATAATAACATAACAACTCTCTATCAAATTTTTGAAACTACGTACTGACTATAAATAGGGTTAAGGTGACATACTATGAACATTGTTCTTAATTTTGGAATAAGTTTAGCAGAACTTCATCCGCAAATCGTCATAACTTACGGGCATGGGGGTGATCAACCCGTTATGCCCTGTATTGATCAATACTACATGCAAGAACGATATTATCATTCACTCTGTCCGCCTTGGGCGCGTAACAGTTTGCCCTTAATCGGGATGTGCATACTTAGTCTGGAATCCGAACCATTTATTGGATACAAAAAGGTTTTATCATATTCAACAATATTTCTAAATCTGAGTCTAGCTGGTTAAATAGCTTAGACAACTTTTTCTTAACGTATACACATGGGGATCAATAAGTATATATATATATATATATATATATATATATATATATATATATATATATATATATATATCAACATGTGATTAAATACAATGATTATCCAAGTGGGGACACTTAAATTACCATATTTAGAAATTAACAAACAGAATATATATATGAATTACAATATAGTACCATGTTGATAATCAATGATCGGATATAACATATATAACAATAGGGCTAATAATCTGATACAATAATAATATAATTCTGAAACTTCTTACTCATGTCCATTGCATAAAAAAAATGCAAAGGTAAAGATACTTTCTCAATAATAATTGGAGTAAGTATGAAAACTTGCCTGGTCTGCTGTTTACACAACTTAGTTCTATCTTTAATTCAACGACCTATCATTTATAAGATTGTTCTATGGATTAGAAAATCACATCATAACACATAGTACTGTTATTTACATTCAACACATAACCTAATCACATTGTCACATAGTTATATCAGTCATTAAGACATAAACAAACACTTATACAGTCAAACTATATAGGATCAGATCAATTTCGGTAACATTTCGGTGTACCGACGGCTTTATCAGGTAATTATCGAGTATAAAACTCTAATATGTATCTTAAAGATTATCCTAGATAATTTAAACATCAATCATATTATTTATAACTAACTTAATTATAATAATTTATAATTAATTATTATAATTTATAATAATTTTTCAAACTATGGAATTATTATTAAATGATTTAAATATTAAATAATTCTATTATGATTAATATTTTTTTAATGTTAAATATTAATAAAATCCTTAACATAATATCATAATATATTTATAATATCTCAAAGTATTTTTAAAGTATTAATAGTATCCTTAAATGATTTTTAAAACATGAAAAATCATTTTTAAACAATTACCATTAATATTTATATGTTAAGGTATTATTTATTAAAATATTAAAAATCATTAATAATAACTTAAAATATTTTTAAACCATTTATATCATTTTTAAATTATTTTTAAATCAATAAAATCATTTTTAATCTATTTATATAATATAATTATTAAATAAATCTAATATCATTAATATTAAATAATTAATGAAATTTACTTTAAAATAATGAAAGTTATATTTTATAACTTAGAATATCCTTAAACTCTTTATTTTCATTTAAAATGATTTTTATAATATTAAAATCATTTTTAAGCTAATTTATTTAATATAATTATTAAATAAATCTAATATCATTAATATTAAATAATTAATGAAATTTACATTAAAATATTGAAAGTTACATTTTATAACTTAAAATATTATTAAATACCTTATTATCATTTAAAATGATTTTTATACAATAAAATCATTTTTAGTCAATTTATTTAATGTATTTTATTAAATAAATTAAATATCAATAATATTCAAATAATTATTAATATTTATGGAAAATATGTTAAATTATTAAATAAATTTTCTATTTTTAAATAATTTTTAGATTTAAATATAATTAAATTTCATAAGTCTGTCGCTATAGCATTTAGCGACAGTAAGTGTCGCCTTAGGTGTTCTTGAGGCTTAAGAACATTCATAGACAGTTATCAAGTAGCCATGTTTGACCAAGTGTAATTTTTAATATATAATGTTTTTGGGAAAGCTTAGGGTCAAATATTGTAGTATATATGCAGTGCTACAAGTACATAACAATTTTTGGTTCATATCATAACATACAAGTAAGATCTAAGGCTCCGAACATGCTGTCAGAACTGTTCTTCATTTTCTGGGTTACGCAGAAATGAAGAATAGTTCGTGAGTCCTACTTTGGGATTCCACTACTCATTTTTTGTGTATCATTTTTATGATTTAAAGGTTCTAGTGTGTAGCCAACATGTAAAGAAAGAGATCTATTACATAAAAATAGTATAACAACAACAGAATCAATAGATATGGTCCGATCAAAGCATGTCATAAAACGCGTTAATATGTTTTCTAGGTTACCCAGAAAACAGAAACCGTGATCATCTTGCCTGGTTTGACCGTCCACTAAATCTACATAGTTTAATGTTTATGTGTTCTAAAGGCATAAATCTGTAGTTAATCTACCATACTACAACATGAATATAACAACAAAGTCATATCACAAAACACCTGCAAGATCAGAGGCTACTAATATGTTGTCAGACGCTTCTGGGCAGTTTATGGGTTACCCAGAATTGCCCAGTCATGCTCGGTCAACCGAGTTTGACCAACAATAGCATGAAATCTACACATCATCTGACCATAGTTCTAGTTCCAGAACATAGATATCATAGCATACTACAATTATCAACCCTTAAACAAACAAAAACATAGACATACTAAAATCTATGAGGTCTGACATTCATTGTCAGACAACATTTTTAAATTTTCCCAAATTTTATAAAAACTTAAATTCAAGCATATAAATGTTTTGGATCCAGTATTTAGCAACCCAGATCATTAAAAGACACCCTCTAGAACATATATAACTAATCATTAACAACATTTAACATCAGATCATAAGATTTTAAAGATTGAGGTTTATACCTCCTTTTTAGCTTTGATCCTTGAATCTGACTTCTGATCTACTATAAGTGATAGTGGGGCTTGATTGGGGACTGGTCTAGCAAGGTAATTTCGGAGGTTTGAAGTTGAGAGAGTCTTGATTGAGTGTTGGTGTATAAATGAGCAAGTTAGTGACCTTTCTCTCTCTTTAATCTTATATAATACATAGATGCAATGCATTTGGATTGTTAATTTGGCTGAGATATTTGGTTTATAGGCACATGGCTAGCTAAAGTTGGTTACCAACTAAAGTTATGTCAACCTATACAAGTTATCTATTAAAATAATGCAAAAGGGCAATATTGTTATTTGACTTTTACTTTTAGTGGCAAAGTTGTCAATTCATTCTAACCCTTAGGGTTTGACCCTTAGGGTTTAACCCTAAGGTTTCCTAATCTCAAAATCTAGGATTGTGTATTGAGGGAAAAATGAGAATGTTAGTTTCTAATAATGTGAATTAGGGTTCCCTAATTGAATTAGGTTTCCTAATCACTTTAGACTTGTAAAATACGCTTTATAAAATACCAAATTCCATTAAGCTTGCTAAATTAATAATTAGGGTTTATAACTTAGTAATTAGGGTTTTAATCTAGTAATTAGAGTTTCTAAATATTGATTAGGGTTTACCTAATCAACATTAAACATAATAGAAGTCATTAATTACATAACACACAACTTAACAAATCTTACGGTCATAATTGTCTTATGTACTATAGTTTATCAATAATGTTAGGGGTTTGTACTTGTCGACGTCGGGATTTTTGAATGTTCCTTTTCGTTACTTGTTCTTTGGTGTTCTTATGTTAATGTGAGATTTGTTTTAAAAAACAAGTGAAAAAGGTTCGACATGTATAATGTCGACCATTTGACTTTAAGAGTTGCCATTTGGTGTATTTAACTAGTTGGACCAATGCAACCGAAAAGGTTTGCACATTAACCCAGTATTTTGACACTGCTAGACGGGTCTGTGAAACCGAGATTCATTTTGGGTCCGGGGGCTTGATTATGCGGAGGGAAGGTGTTAGGAACCCCCCGACATCCGTGTTACCAAGGTGACTGCCACTTTTCAAAGAAATTATTATATGAATATGTGTGTTTGTGTGTGTGTGTGTGGATCAATGTGCAGTTATTTAAAAGTAGTGTGAGGCCTCGTTCGCACCTATATACAAAGGGTTTGAATTTATAGAAAACTTTAGTTTGAACCACGATATAGCAATGACGTTTTGTAAAAGAGGTTTTTTAAACCCTGCGCTCAATAAGAATTGAGACCTTTTCATACTTCCATTTTATTATTAAATGTTCGGCTTGTTTGCTTTTATTTTCGAGATGCGAAGCATTCTCGAGAAAATAATATACAGTAATGCCGAACTCCTCATGGGCATTACAGCCATCCAAGGAAATTTAGACACTGTAAAATAATGTACAGGCTGCCTACAGCTGAAAAATGTCCATCATGGGCACCGAATCTAGATTCAGTAGACTGAACCTATGATCACATGATTTCTAGGCTCACATGATACTGCAATTTGTATGGAAAACAGTAAGCAGTTATATATATATATATATATATATATAAACATGATCATCCGCAACGAAGTAAACTCCAGGCGGGACAAAATGTAAATAAAGCTGTAAAAGCGATCAACTGCCACGAAGTAAACTCCAGGCAGGACGGAAATGTAAATATTTATATATATATATATATATATATATATACGAATATATATATATAAAAGCAGTACACGCACTGGATGTGAATCCAGGCTCATCAGATATGTCTGACAACAGTTATATATATATATATATATAAGCAATTAAACGCACCGAATATAAAATCCAGGCTCATCAGACAGAGTCTAACCACAGTTTATATATATAAGTATATATAAATATATATATATATATATATATATATATATATATATATATATATATATATAAGCAATTAAACGCTCCAGACCGAAGTCTAGGCTCAATCGAGGCATAACTCGATAATGTTAGTCCATATATGAAATATATACATATATAAATAAATATATACAGACAGAAATGAAAACCACGGACCGAAGTTTGGGCAAACGCACACAACACAACTCTCAATGTGTATAACAGTGTGTGCTAATATGAGAAGAAGGCTTTATAGAATATAAGAAGGCTTACAATGGGCTGCCAAAGTAGACTTCTATGACTTTAAATGGATAAACACTCAGCTTCCGTCGGATAAAAGATAGCTATATATGAGCTAACTAGTGTTTAAAGATGAGGAAATACTCAAAAGATGTGTATGTAGAGTAAAATGGACATGGCTTCCTCGCCTTTTTTCCTCTATCTTTTTTCTCAAATGGCTGACCCCATGGCTTGTATATATAGATGGATGGCCGCAGGTACACTTGCGGCAGCTTCAGTTGTACCTGCGGTTGTTCGTGGTGCATCCGAGCCTCGCGGGTCCCTTCGTCTCATAATACATGCACTCATGCACTGTAATGTTCGCTTGAACTTGTAGAACTTCAATCCGAGCATCCGAACGAGGTATATCTGACCTTTTTTGGACCGCTTGTGTTGAGAGTTACGCAATGACATGGATTAGAGGTTGTACGAAGTCAGGAAGATGGGTCTATTCCCATGGTCTTCAAGCTTTAAATTCTATCCAAAGTACTGTCACACGTAATAGTCACTCGAGATTGTCAATCCTCGGTTCTTGTGGGACATTGTTGGATGTATGTATGTATGAAGTGTTGAGACGACGTGCCATTGTCGAAGGAACAAGATGATGTTTGACTCCTCATCTGGGTTATCGCCGGTTTGAGTTAAAAGTAGACGTTGCTCAAGGTTACAGCTGAGATTGGACTACTTGTTGGTATGCCGTGATATCATCTTGTTGAGATGGTAATATGACATTGTGACTCCTCATCGGGGTTATCACCAGTTTAAGCAGAAAGCAGACGTTGCTCAGGGTTACAGTTGAGATTGGACTGCTGCTTGTTTGTATGTCTTACTGCCATCTGTGGGTGTTCTTGTCTGCCCGTTGTTATCTCCGGGTCTGAGGTGTGTGTACCTCGATAGGATGTCTGTGGTTGAAGATGATTGCATATGTTTGAAACAAGCATTTCTGGGGTTATCGCCGGAACTGCAATGGCATCTCTTGGGGCTATGATCACGGATGGGGTTACTACTCCCAGTGTTGTCTCTGGGACTGGAACTGAGCGTCGCAGTGTTATCGCCAAGATAGAACTGTCCTCTCCGGTGTTGTTACCGGTCTTTTGATCTGCATACCTCGGGGTTATCTTCGAGATTGGAAATGACATTCTTGGTGTGTGTTTCGAGGTTTGAACTGATGTTCCCGGTTTGTATTCCGGGTAGAACTGAACTTCCGGTAGTATCCAGAATGGATGTAAGCTGTCTTTCAGGGTTATCTCCAAAAGATGAATCTACCCTCCTGTAATATTAGCAATTAGAGCGCATAAAATTTCGAGTGTCTACAGATGCCCCTCTTTATCATATTCATCCAATGCAAGGCATGGATAGGATAAATAATACTAGACACTTGAAATGAAAGCAAGATAAACATAATGCTATATGCAGCAACATGATGCTATATGCAGCAACATGATGCAAATTCATGTAGAATGCGTGAATGATTGTTAGGTAATCCTGTTGGGATGACAATCAGTGATGGCTTGGACATGCGTTCCAAGTCTCCAAGGATGTTAACATTGGGGCTATCACCAAAGTCTTGAATCCTAGACACTGGCTTATATTCCATAGAGGTACCTCTTATGTGTAAGAGATCTGTAGGGATAAAGCTTTGTCTATTTGAGGATAGGTATAACATATTCTCTCACTCTGTCGGAGTTACTACAAATAGTTTGTTGTTATCAGGGTTTCCTGATCTTCTCTAATATGTGTATCACCGGATAAATCACTGTTGGGTGCATTGTCAAGGCTGCTTGACCTTCATTGATGTATGTGTCAATGGTAGCATTGTGTTGTAGCCCTTGTTGGGGAAGGTTGCTTCGATGGGTTTACTTTCCATTGGCTAACATGACGTCAAGGCTGCTTTCCCTTCATTGATGTGTGTATCAATGGTTGCACTGCGTTATAACCCCCGTCGAGGATACGTAAAAATTTGAAGGATGTGCGTTGTGACCCCCGCCGGGGATATGTAGATGTTTATAACTTCGGCATTGTAACCCCCACCAGGGAGTTTTGATATATCATGGTTTTGCGTTATAACCCCCATCGGGGGGGTTTTAGGGTTGTGACTTTGCAAATGACGGCATCGGTCCTTTGTGGAGTATTATAGAACATGATTTGTGAAAGCTGAGCTCATTGGTATAGTATACCCTGTATTCAGGCGAATACCTTTGAGACGACGGGAGTTTAACTCTGACCGACAAAAAACCAAGATTTCAGGCTATTCCGCTCAATCGCATAGCATTTTAATTCCTAATTTGGCTTTTTCAGCTTGTGAGACCTCCTTTGCAACTCTAACTGGAGCGAGCCGGAGGTGTGGGACCCATGTAGGAGTTGACTCCTACTTTATAGGAGTATGCACGGTTGACGATGCTGCCGCTGGACAGACCTTGCGTGCATATGGCTATTGGAGACATGAGCAGCGAGTTCATGACCCTCACGGGATTGAGACGTAGAGTGGTCCAGGACGAGATTACATCAGGCCACGTGATATCCCAGCATTTCCTGTTTGATAGGTTTGGCTCTGAGGACAGCTATGCATGGCATTCCGGGGATTTCACCACACCGGAGGACCATTGGCGTTCAGCCAGAGTAGATGTACTGCTTCTATGCGTATTGTCATACGTCTTCATGCCGCGGTACATGGATGAGCTGGATATCGACATCATTATGGCAGTGAGAGCTCTCAGGGAGGGTCGTACCATTGTACCAATGATTATCGCAGAGACACTGAGGTCAGCTACAAACTGCTGCACTTATCCGGCAGGATTGTTTACAGGTAGCTCGGTCATACTATGCGTGTGGTTTATGTCACACTTGAGACCGATTTCCACATTTAGATGGTAGGGGTTTTGTTTCACCCAGGAGATAGCCATGTCATACTCCTTTCAACATGCAGAGTGTACAGATGTTGCATCGTGGTCAGCTTTCCATTTGCCATATTGTCGTGTTCAGGGCTTAGTTCACCCTACAACTTCATTACTCATGCTTCGAGCAAGGATTATCTCCATCTGGCTGGATTGAGGGGCATGATTACTTACCACCCACTAGCTGTGATGTGTCATTTTGACCAGTTTTAGGAATTTCATCTGTATAAGGGCGCAGTGAGTCAGCACTTCGCGTCACACCGTTTATCAGCGGAGGACAGATCTAGGTTGTATGCCTATTGGGATCAATGAGAGCTGGCTGAGTTTTCTGTCAGTCATTCAGGTTGTTTTGCAGAGTATTCCGCATGGATGGAGACAGAAACTTAATCGGCTGTGGCAGTATCCACAGTGCAGGGGATTGATTCTGACGATGAGGAGCCTATAGAGGATGCTATTATTGCCATCGATGATTTGACTGCTGGGCTGCCAGCATTTGTGATGGACTCTCCCACCCCGAGTGCCACTATTACTCAGTATTCGGCACAGCATTTGGAGCAGAGCTTACATCTGATGACTATGATAGAGATCAGGCTAGGGCTGCGATGTTGACAGCTCTTGATGAGAGAGATATCGCTCTTTAGAGAGGGATGAGTCAAGATCAGCCAGGGATGCATTGATTACGGAGCGGGATGCTGCTTTATCTGTTAGGGATGTGGCCATTGCATATAGCACTTCAGTTAGATCCCAGATGACTATCAGTCTTGCCGACATAAGTGCTTACATTGATGAGCACTATGCCACCATGCAATTAGCCTCTGATCTGCTAGCTCTTGTAGATACTCTTGGGCAGGAGATTGCAGTGCTACCTCCATCTTCAGAGAGGGATGCTATGTTAGATCTGATAGTCTGCATGTATACAGATCTGTAGATAGCTTTGTATTTTCCTGCACAGACTATCTTAGCCATTTTGTCATGTAAAGCACAGATGTATATATATCAACAGTATTATATATAGAAGGGAAATATATTTTGATTCACTTCCCTTTTAGTTATGCCTTGATACTTGCTTGATACTTGCTTGTTTCTTCAGGGCCTTGTGATCTTGATGCATTCTGAACTTATCCTAGATAGATGGACATTGAGATGTTGCAAAATCTCTCAGAAAGGATCACTGATTTCTGTAAATCCCTACCATCTTTGGTGTCTTGGGACTAATATCCATATGAGAAAGTGGAGAGGAGGGTGGTTTCTTTCTCTCTGAGATTGACTGTACCACAGATGGTCGCCATTACTTCTATTTATGAGAAGCCTAGTTAATTCCATCTCTTATGGGTTGGTATTGCTCTTTGAGGCATGATCGCAGCTTAGATGGTCACCGAATCTTTTATTTGTGAGAAGAGGTTGGGTAATTCCATCCCTTTGATCTGAAACCGATGAAATGTGGCGAATTAAAGGTAGATCCCGGTACCGTGTGACAAGTATATTGTTCTGGAAGGGATTAGACTGAACCATAAATGGCTGCCTACGTACTCCTATTGAAGAGGAGATCAAGTCTGCGTAGTTCGAACCCGGTATAAGAGGTTCAACACTGAATGCAAAAGGAAGATCGGTGTAGAAGTATTTTTGTTGTTTTTGTTGTTTTTATTTATTGAGACCGAGCCATAGAGAATATGGTTGCCTACGTACCCCCGGGTATCAGGGAGATCTGGTCAACGTAGTTCGCCCCTTAAGAAGAATTGAAGGCGAAGAGAAGTGTGAATCCCATGTGCAGGCTATATTGCGGGGATAAGAAAGTTTGATCCCATAGTGGGGACAAACTGCAAGTGTGTAAAAAGTTTGATCCCGTCCTCAGGATAAACTACAGGCGTAGAAAAGTTTAATCCCATCTTCAGGATAAACTACAGGTGTGAAAGGTTCAATCTAGTCTTTAG
Organism: Panax japonicus; assembly: GCA_020205505.1. NCBI lineage: Eukaryota > Viridiplantae > Streptophyta > Magnoliopsida > Apiales > Araliaceae > Panax > Panax japonicus. The sequence goes on from CM035108.1 coordinate 31,493,102, forward strand.
GATAACCAAAATTGTGAAAGGTTAAATCCCGTCTTCAAGATAACCAAGATTGTATGAAAGATTTGAAATGAAGTAAAACCAGGCTAATGGCTTGAAGTGTATGTTTCCCTAAGGGCCAGAAAAATATTCAAAAAAGAAAGGGTTCAAAACCGGAATGACTGGTGATTTGATAATCAAAACCAGGATGTTTGTTTGATGGTAACTTCAGGCCATCCTTTGTGATTGGCGGACATTTTTTGCATGATCTTTTTGATGTGTTTATTAGATGCTTCAACAACACCATTTATCTTTGGACGGTAGATGACGGAGTTGAGATGTTTGATGTGGAATTTTCTGCATAACTCCTCCATCATTTTGTTGTTGAGATTCTTAGCATTGTCTAACACAATGACCTCTGGTTATCCATATCAACTAACAACATTGTTTCTGATGAAAACAATGATAACTTCTTTAGTAACCCTGGGGAAGGATGCTTCTTCTACCCATTTGGTGAAGTAGTCGATCATGGTGAATATGAATCGATGTCCATTACTGGCTTTGGGCTCAATGGGCCCAATCACGTCCATTCCCACATTGAAAAGGGCCATGGCGAACTCATATTGTGGAGTTTCCTTGGAGGGGCGTGGATAACATTCCCGTGAATCTGGCATTGTTAGCACCTCTTGACGTGATCATCATAGTCAGCTTTGAGTGTAAGCCAATAATGTATCGTTCTTAGAATTTTCTTGACAAGTAGGGGTCCGCTCATGTGAGGGCCGCATACTCCACTATGGATCTCATCCATGAGTCTATGAGCTTGGTCTTTTTCCAGACGTCTGAGGAGACCTAATCCTGCATCTCTTTTATAGAGTGCATCTCCGCTCAGTTAGAATTTCATAGCAAGTCGATGAATCCGCCTCTTCTCAATTAGGCTCGCCTCAGCGTGTGTAGATCCATCACATAGATACTCCTTAATGCTTTGATACAAAGGACTGTGGATGGGAGGTAGCTCAACCGATACTTCTCCAACTTAATTCCCATAGATTGGGGCTCTTTGCAGAGTAAACGTGATGTTTGACGTGTTTTCCTTGTCCGCTATGTAAAACAAGGAGGCCAACGTTGCTAATGCATCTGCAAAAACATTCCTATTATAAGGAATGTGTAGAAATGAGATTTCTTCGAACTCCAAAGCCATCTGTAAAACTTGCCGATGGTAAGGAAGTAGATGTAATTCTTTAGTTTGATATATTCCTGTGGATTGCTTAATTACCAATTCGGAATTCCCAAAGACAGTTAACTGCCTGATTCCCATTGAACGGGCAAGTTTTAGTGTGACGCCATCAAAATAGGTCCAATCCATCCAACCTATTCTGAGTCGCCAAATACATGGTACAGAAAACAACTACAACTTTATTACTACAATTGTCATGCAAAATACAACAACACATATACTGTGAGTTTTAAAACCAACTGTGACTCATGTCCCAACTATTGACATCACCTCACAGTGATACCTTACATAAAGGTACAATCTAGAACTGTTTTAGAAATTAAAATCTTTGGGAAGTGCTCAAGGAAACATTCGTACATAGGAGGCCATAAATCTAAGTTATGATAGATATCATATGTCCAGAGAATTATCCTTGGTTGATCCAATAGACCACAAAGAAAAATGAGAAGATTACTATCATGTTCCTTCCAATGGTGAGTCTTCTCTTGACATATAACTATCTCCACCGTCTGCGATTGAACATTATGTTTCAACCCAACTCCAAGATCATATAGGTAGTGCTCGTAGATATACTCAGCAAACGGATGTGCACAACCCTTTTTTATGATAACACGAGATTGTATGTCATTAGACATCTTGTATGATAGTGGGAAAACACCCTTCCAAAGTTGGGTTCTCCTCACCCTACTGTTGTTCACCAAAATCATTTATTAAGTGACGTATAATATACGACACACACATCTTAGGTCCTCAATACAATTATATATTGTATGTCATGCCGTTTTATAATGTATTGAGAAACTTTGACGGTTTCAGACCACCACACTATTCCCCTGTTATCCCCGCTCGACCCTGCTACACTCTTATTACTTGAAAGCAATTGTAAAGGAAAAGGGTGAGCACGACTAGCTCAGTAAAGAATATTATGACTAAAGATAATTAAATTATCAATAGCCTTCATTAGTAATAAATCAGAGATTTAGAACATATGGTAGATGATAAAACTTTTCAACCATAGTTGCAGCGGAATGAGCAATCCATTAGAAGAGTCAAATAGACCATAAAATCTATTATCTTCTCCATGTTAAAAGTCTACCAACAATGCTTTAACCCTGTAACATTAATCAACAGATCTTGTTCACAGTCACGTGAATAACTCATAATCATAATTGTAGTTCTAATTTTCTCTTCTCATCCCAGACGAAGATATTTTTCATCACATGTCTTTACCTGAAACATCAAAGATTGTGGTTATACCAAATCACAGTTCCTGTTAATAATCATATTAATAAGTTTATCTTTGCACTACAAGCCAAAGATATTCAACAATAGGTCATCTTTACACTACAGGCTGAAGATATTCATCAACAATTCAACTTTGCACTACAGGCCAAAGATATTCAACAACAGGTCATCTTTGCACTACAGGCCAAAGATATTCATCAACAGTTCATCTTTGCACTACAGGCCAAAGATATTCAACAACAGGTCATCTTTACACTACGAGCCAAAGATATTCAATAATAATTGATCTTTGTACTATAGGCCAAAGATATTCATATCTCAAAGAAACATTCAATCATTTCAAAATTTATATAAACCATAATTATAATCATGTTGATCAATTCACCTTTGCACCTAAGCTAAAAATATTCAATTGTAAATTCAATTTTATGATCATACTAGTAAACAATTCATTTTTGCACTACTGGCCTAAGAGAACCCATAGTCACGATCATACCAATAATCTACCCATCTTTACACTTAAGTCAAAGAGAAATTTCATCTCAAGAATTATAAAAATGTTATATATGATAATAACAATATGATCAACAACTACATTTAATTTCAAAAGTAAGATTCATAAATCAATGATTTCATAACACCTTAATCCAAATGTTATAAATCACTTAATAATCTCATAATCTAATATTATTAATATTACCACAATATCTTAATCATTTCTTAAACTTATAAACATTTTATTTTAATTGTTTACACTTTACTAATTAATGCATTTAATCATCCTAAAATGCCAAACTCATAAGATTTCATCACCAATAACCAAAACCCTCATCAAAAGTCTGCATATACCTTATATAGGATTCTCAAGCCATAAAATCATATTTTCCAATTTTATTACTTCACATAACATATTTAATTCATTTACTCATAACTAGTCTATTTTCATGAAAAATACCAAATCAGTTCCAAAAATATTTCTTTTCTGGGATTTAGCATAACATAGTCCTATATTGAACATATATTTTTCTCGAAATTTTTAAAATTCAATTACTATTTTTCATATGGCCAAAACTGCCGAATATTTAGACATTTATCATAAATTGTAATCTTATCCAAAAATTCTGAAATTCATAGGGTATACTGATATTATATAGATGTACTCCCAATAAAAATTTCATCAATTTTGGAGTTAACCACAAGGAGTTATAAGGGTTTACTTTTAAAATAATTTTTTCTCATAAAATCCATAACTCCTAATCTATACATCCAAAAATCGTCATTTTTGGACACAATCAATAAAACTCATCAAATTATCATTTCATATTTTTGAAACTGAAAAATATAATAACCCTTAAAATCCCGTACCTCGAAAGAGCAGTATTCCTGACCAGAATGTAAAGCCGAAGGAACCTTGCACTGAATAGCAACTCATAAAGCATCTAAATACTCACAAAATACACTTGATAGTATAGAGAGAGAAAGGGAGAAAGCTTATATTTCTGGTGTGTTTTTCAATTCTAACTTAGCCCTCTATTTATAGGAAAATATTAGTCCGCCGAAACAGACTTGTCCTGTAATCTGATGGCTTTACCTTCTACTATTGCCACCCACCACATTTCAAATACAATTTCAGCACATTTCTTCATCAACTAAAGGTGGGGCTTACGCATTCTAGAATTTTTCACCAAAATAATAAATTCTAAAACTTCAATAATTTCTAAACCAGTCACCTCTTAAAATTCATAACAAATCATACGTTCATTTTTTAACGGTTCAACATTTGTGGACATATACTCAACTTATATATGTATAACATATCCAAAAATCACAACGATCCAACGGGCGGATTAAAAATTATAACTCATGCAATATATCTCAAGAACACTAGTTTAATTTTTAATACATCCATTCCGACAAAATTCTGATAAAACACCTCAACATTAATTCCTTCAATTATAACCACATAAAATAAATAAATTCATTACTTATATCCACATCAAATAAATATTTCCTTATCATATAAATTAATAATTAATTATTCACAAATGATATTACAGAATCACAATTATGACAACCAGGCCGTTCCAAGGAAAGAGGGGCTTTCCGATAAGGATTTCTCCTTACTGTCGCGCAATTAGGTGACCAAACCTCTCCTTGACAGAACTTTCTAGACATTGTCAATAATGTTATCTAATAATATTATTCAAATAATATGAATTATTGATCTGATAATGGAAAATACTGTGTCGTGACAATTGTTGAAATAACAATAATATAAAATATCAACGAAGTAATTATTGAATCAATAAAATAAAATATTAAATAGTAATTACTGTAACAATTATTGAGTAGAGCCTTCTTACATAAGAATCAATAATTTAAAAATACTGTGCAGTACCGTGTGCTATTGTGCAACCACGCGTATTACTGTATTTTAACCACCAGGTATTCCAACAGTGTTAACGGTAACAACTACGTCGTTATTTATAAAAACTCAAACTTGTCGTTTTCTTCCTCTGATAGTTATTCTGTTATGGGGTCCATAAATTGCTGCGCCATTGTACGAATATTCCCTGACAACAAGAATATTCCACGACCAAACGAATATTCCCCGACAACAATGAGTATTTTATAACCACTTGCGTATTTTGAAAAATTTACATATATCACCCTTAACTTTTTATCAGTTTAACTATTTACTAAATAGGAAAATTGAATAATTTTATTTCATAAAATTCGGGGTCTTACTATCTCCCTTACTTATGAAATTTCTCTCTCGAAATTTACGTACCTGGTATTTCAAAGAGTTGAGAATACCTTGCTTTCTTTTCAGATTCCATCTCCCCAGTCATCATGCTTTCTCCATTGTTCATCTCCTGTATTTTAGATATCATTCTAGAATACAACTTCAAAACAAGGGTTAATTGAACAAATTAACATATCACAAAATATCCATATATTATGACTGACTAACAAATAAGCTTAGGTAGGACACATTAGCGAAGGATTTACTCATCTCTCCCCTTCTAGTTCTAATCCCGGATCTCCTCTAGAGATCATATCCCTAAGCTCTGATACCAACTGTGACGCCCCCAAAATAGGTCCAATCCATCCAACCTATTCTGAGCCGCCAAATACATGGTATAGAAAACAACTACAACTTTATTACTACAATTGTCGCGTAAAATACAACAACACATATACTATGAGTTTTAATACCAACTGTGACTCATGTCCCAACTATGGACAACACCTCACAGTGTTACCTTACATAAAGGTACAATCTAAAACTGTTTTAGAAATTAAATTCTTTGGGAAGTGCTCAAGGAAACCTTCGTAAATAAGAGTCCATGAATCTAAGTTATGATAGATATCATATGTCCAGAGAATTATCCTTGGTTGATCCAATAGACCCCAAAGAAAAACTAGAAGATTACTATCATATTCCTTCCAATGGTGAGTCTTCTCGTGACATATAACTATCACCACCGTCTGCGATTGAACATTATGTTTCAAATCAACTCCAAGATCATATAGGTAATGCTCGTAGATATACTCAGCAAGTGGATGTGTACAACCCTTTCTTATGATAACACGAGATTGTATGTCATTAGACATCTTGTATGATAGTGGCAAAACACCCTTCCAAAGTTGGGTTCACCTCACCCTATTGTTGTTCACCAAAATCAATTATTAAGTGTCGTATAATATACGACACACACATCTTAGGTCCTCAATACAACTATATATTGTATGTCATTCCATTTTATAATGTGTTGAGAAACTTTGACAGTCTCAGACCACCATACTATTCCCCTGTTATCCCCGCTCGACCCATCTACACTCTTATTACCTAAAAGGAATTGTGAAGCAAAAGGGTGAGCACAACTAGCTCAGCAAAGAATATTATGACTAAAGATAATTAAATTATCAATAGCCTTCATTAGTAATAAATCAGAGATTTAGAACATATGGTAGATGATAAAACTTTTCAACCATAGTTGCAGCGGAATGAACAATCCATTAGAAGAGTCAAATAGGCCATAAAGTCAATTATCTTCTCCATGTTAAAAGTACACCAACAATGCTTTAACCCTGTAACATTAATCAACAGATCCTGTTCACAGTCATGTGAATAACTCATAATCATAATTGTAGTTCTAATTTTCTCTTCTCATCCAAGCCGAAGATATTTTTCATCACATTTCTTTACCTGAAACATCAAATATCATGGTTATACCAAATCACAGTTCCTGTTCATAATCATACTAATAAGTTCATTTTTGCACTACGGGGCCAAAGATATTCAATAATAGGTCATCTTTGCACTACAGGCCAAAGATATTCATCAATAGTTCATCTTTACACTACAGGCCAAAGATATTCAACAACAGGTCATCTTTGCACTACAGGCCAAAGATATTCATCAACAGTTCATCTTTGCAGTACAGGCCAAAGATATTCAACAACAGGTCATCTTTGCACTACAGGCCAAAGATATTCATTAATAATTGATCTTTGCACTATAGGCCAAAGATATTCATATCTCAAAGAAACATACAATCATTTCAAAATTTATATAAACCATAATTATAATCATGTTGATCAATTCACCTTTGCACTTAAGCTAAAAAATCAATTGTAAATTCAATGGTCATGATCATACTAGTCAACAATTCATCTTTGTACTACTGGCCAAAGAGAACCCAAAGTCACGATCATACCAATAATCTACCCATCTTTACACTTAAGTCAAAGAGAAATTTCATCATCGGGATTATAAAAATATTATATATGATAATAACAATATGATCAACAACTACATTTAATTTCAAAAGTAAGATTCATAAATCAATGATTTCATAACACCTTAATCCAAATGTTATAAATCACTTAATAATCTCATAATATAATATTATTAATATTATCACAATATCTTAATCATTTCTTAAACTTATAAACAATATATTGTAATTGTTTACACTTTACTAATTAATGCATTTAATCATCCTAAAATGCCAAACTCATAAGATTTCATCACCAATAACCAAAACCCTCATCAAAAGTCTGCATATACCTTATATAGGATTCCTAAGCCATAAAATCCTATTTTCCAATTTTGTTACTTCACATAACATATTTAATTCATTTACTCATAACTAGTCCATTTTCATGAAAAATATGAAATCAGTTCCAAAAATATTTCTTTTCTGGGGTTTAGCATAACATAGTCCTATATTGAACATATATTTTTCTCGGAATTTTTAAAATTCAATTACTATTTTTCATATGGCCAAAACTGCCGAATATTGAGACATTTATCATAATTTGTAATCTTATCCAAAAATTCTAAAATTTACAGGGTATACTGATATTATAGATGTACTCCCAATAAACATTTCATCAATTTTGGAGTTAACCACAAGGAGTTATAAGGGTTTACTTTTTTAAAAAAAAATTCTCATAAAATCCATAACTCCTAATCTATACATCCAAAAATTGCCATTTTTGGACACAATCAATAAAACTCATCAAATTATCATTTCAAAATTTTCCAGAATTTTTGAAGGTTCAGAAAAATTTCAAAACTGAAAAACATAATACCCCTTAAAATCTCTTACCTCGAAAGAGCAGTATTCCAGACCAGAATGTAAAGTCGAAGGAACTTTGCACTGAATAGCAACTCACAAAGTATCTAAATACTCACAAAATACGCTTGATAATATAGAGAGAGAAAGGGAGAAAGCTTATGTGTCTGGTGTGTTTTTTAATTCTTACTTAGCCCTCTATATATAGGAAAATATTAGCCCGCCGAAGCAGACTTGACCTGTAATCTGATGGCTTTACCTTCTACTATTGCCACCCACCACATTTGAAATACAATTTCAGCACATTTCTTCATCAACCAAAGGTGGGGCCCACACATTCTAGAATTTTTCACCAAAATAATAAATTCTGAAACTTCAATAATTTCTAAACCAGTCACCTTTAAAAATTCATAACAAATCATACGTTCATTTTTAACGATTCAAAATTTTTGGACATATACTCAACTTATATATGTATAACATATCCAAAAATCACAACGATCCAACGGTCGAATTAAAAATTATAACTCACGTAATATATCTCAAGAATATTGGTTTAATTTTTAATACCTCAATTCCCACAAAATACTGATAAAACACCTCAACATTAATTCCTTCAATTATAACCACATAAAATAAATAAATTCATCACTTATATCCACATCAAATAAATATTTCCTTATCATATAAATTAATAATTAATAAATAATATTACAGAATCACAATTATGACAACCAGGCCGTTCCCAGGAAAGAGGGGGCTTTCCGATAAGGATTTCTCCTTACTGTCGCGCAATTAGGTGACCAAACCTCTCCTTGACAGAACTTTCTAGACATTGTCAAAATGCTATCTAATAATATTATTCAAATAATATGAAGTATTGATCTGATAATGGAAAACACTGTGTCGTGACAATTATTGAAACAACAATAATATAAAATATCAACGTAGCAATTATTGAATCAATAAAATAAAATATTGAACAGTAATTACTATAACAATTATTGAGTAGACCCTTCGTACGTAAGAATCAATAATTCAAAAATATTGTGAAATACCGTGTGCTACTGTGCAACCACGCGTATTACTGTATTTTAACCACCAGGTATTCCAACAGTATTAACGGTAACAACTACACCGTTATTTATAAAAATTCAAACTTGTTGTTTTCTTCTTCCTAAAAGTTATTCTGTTATGGGGCCCATAAATGGCTGCGCCGTCGTACGAATACTCCCCGAAAGCAAGAATATTCCACCACCAAACGAATATTCCTCGACAACAATGAGTATTTTATAACCACTTGCATATTTTGAAAATTTTACATATATCACCCTTAACTTTTTATCAATTTAACCATTTACTAAATAGAAAAATTGAATAATTTTATTTCATAAAATTCAGGGTCTTACATTTAGCCCCATGATACAGCCTTCATACTCAGCTGTGTTGTTGGTGCTGACAAACTGCAATTTGACGGCGATGGGATACTGCTCCCCCGTACTAGATATTAAAACTGCTCCAGCTCCAGAGCCTTCTGTGTTAACAGCTCCATCAAAATACATTCTCCACGTACGAGATGTATCGTACTGATGTAGCTGAATTGTCATTACTCATTCGTCAAGAAAGTATGTTTCTAAGGGTTTGTAATCCCCTGCAGGTGCGGCGGCCAGTTGATCCATAATTCCTTGACCTTTGACAGACTTTTGCATCACGTAGACGATGTCAAATTGCTGTAGGATCAACTGCCATCAGGATAGTCGACAATTCAGTATGGGCTTACTGAACACATACTTGAGAGGATCCATCCGAGATATGAGATGGGTTGTGTGACCTTGAAGGTAATGTTGTAACCTCATGGAAGCCTATGCTAAAGCACAACAAGTCTTCTCGATCAGAGTGTACTTATGTTCATTGATGCTGAATCTTTTGCTGAGATGATAGATAGCTCGTTCTTGGCCACTATTGTCTTTCTGCCCCAGCATGCAGCCCATGGCATTATCATTTATCGACAAGTACATGAATAGGGGAACGCCATCCCTAGGAGGTACCAAAATAGGAGCGTTAATCAGTTTCTCTTTGATTGCGCGGAAGGCTTTCTGACACTCATCGTTCCATTTCATGGAGGAGTTCTTCCTTAACAACTTAAAGATTGGATCACATGTTGCTGTGAGTTGAGAAATGAATCTTCTAATGAAGTTGATCCTTCCCAAAAATCCCAGTATTTCCTTCTCTATCTGAGGAATGGGCATTTCCTTAATGGCCTGGATTTTGGTAGGATCCAGTTTAATCCCTTTGTGGCTAACTAGGAATCCTAGCAACTTGCCTGACTTAACACCAAAAGCGCACTTGGCGGGATTCAACTTTAAGTTATACTTTCTAAATGGTCATCCTCCTTTCGGGATTTGACAATGTTGTCATCCACATAGATCTTTTTCTCCTTGTGCATTAAATCGTGGAAAAGAGCCATTATAGCTCGCTGATAGGTTGCCCCGACATTGATGAGGCCGAATGACAACCGTCTGTAGCAAAAGGTTCCCTAAGGCGTGATGAAAGAAGTTTTCTCACAATCTTCCTCAGCGGCCATAATATGATGGTACCCCGCAAAGCAATCAGCAAAGGAGTAGATGTCGTATTGAGTAATATTGTCAATAAGAATGTGGATAAAGGGCACAGGAAAGCTATCTTTAAGGCAAGCTTTGATCAAATCCCGATAATCCACGCAAACTCACACCTTTCCCCCTAATTTAGGCACGGGAACAATGTTGAATATCCACTTCGGATATGTAGCCACCATGATGATGCCAGCTTGAAATTGTTTCACAATTTCTTCTTTAACTTTTAAACTCTATTCAGGTTTCAATCGCCCGAGCTTTTACCTAACTTGTTTGAATCTTTCTTTAATGGGAAGGCGATGAAGAACAATGTCAGTGAACAAACCCACCATGTCTTCATGAGACCATGTAAACACCTCTTGGAATTGGTTTAACAGTGCAACCATGTTATTCCGTTGATTTGTGGTAAGGTCTGAACCAATCTGGATTAGCTTAGGGTTATCTAAGGTTTCGAGATTGAAAGGATTGGTTTGATCAAGATTGGGTTTGGGTTTGTCTGTGACCCATTCCTTAATCTCTTGAGGTGTCTCAATGTCCTCTTGGATGTCCATTAAGTCTGAGTCCAACTTTGCATCAAAGTTACAGTCCTTGTGGAGAGAAGGCATATCATAAGCAAGGACAGACACATCTAAATTCAGAGTCCTAAAATAAAAGATGCTTTTGTAAGACCCCGAATTTTATAAAATAAAAGTATTTAATTTTTCTTATAATTGTTATTTAGTAAATGGTTAAATTGATAAAAAGTTAAAGTTAAGGGTGATATATGAAAATTTTCAAAATACGCAAGTGGTTATAAAATATTCATTTCTGTCGGGGAATATTCGTTTGGTCGTGGAATATTCTTGTTGTCAGAGAATATTCGTACGACGGCTCAATCATTTGTGGGCCCCATAATAGAATAACTGTCGGATGAAAAAAACGACAAGTTTGAGTTTTTATAAATAACGGCATAGTTGTTACCGTTAACACTGTTGGAATACCTGGTGGTTAAAATATAGTAATACGCGTGATTACACAGTAGAGCACGATATTGCACAGTATTTTTGAATTATTGATTCTTACGTAAGAAGGCACTACTCAATAATTGTTACAGTAGTTACTGGTCAATATTTTAATTTATTAATTCAATAATTGCTGCGTTGATAGTTTATATTATTGTTGTTGCAATAATTATCACTGCACAGTATTCCCATTATCAGATTAATAATTTATATTATTTGGATAATATTATTAGATAACATTATTGGCAATGTCTAGAAAGTTCTGTCAAGGAGAGGTTTGGTCACCTAATTGCGCGCCAGTAAGGAGAAATCCTTATTGGAAAGCCCCATCTTTCCTGAGAACTGTCTGGTTGTCATAATTGTGATTCTGTAATATTATTTGTGAAAAATTAATCATTAATTTATATGATAAGAAAATATTTATTTGATGTGGATATAAATGATGGATTTATTAATGTGGTTATAATTGAAGGAATTAATGTTAAGGTATTTTATCAGTATTTTATCGGATTGGAGGTATTAAAAACTCAAATCGGTGTTCTTAAAGATTTATTGCGTGAGTTGTAATTTTAATCCGACATTTGGATCGTTGTAATTTTTGGATATGTTATACATATATGAGTTGAGTATATGTCCACAAATTTTGAACCGTTGAAAATTAACGCATGATTTGTTATGAATTTTAAAAGGTGTTGAAATGGTGTTGAAAATCGTCCGTTTGTGGATTTCAGATATTTTCTGTTAGGAATTTGGAAAAACTCAAAGCTACAAAGTTGTAGAGAATTCGATTTCATATGGAATGGACATAAAATTTGTATTTTTTTGATATACGGGCTATTTTCTATGAATTATTGAAGTTTTGGAAAATAAAATGATTTTTATTAAAATTGGGTGGTACCCACTTTTGTTTTTATTAAACTTGTGAGCTGATTTTTGTTCAATGTTGGCATGTTGATGGCTGACTTGCTGGTGGCTGGTAGGTGGCGTAGAAGAAAGAAATGAAATATTATATTTTATTAATTTAGTCTCCTTTGGCGTTCTAGCATTTTTCTATGAATAGGTGCTTATGTTAGAATTGAAAATCACACCAGAAATAAGTTTTCATTCTCTCTATATTATCGAGCATATTTTTATTAGTATTTAGATACTTTGAGAGTTGTTGTTCGGTTTAAGTTTCCTTCAGCGTTATATCCGACATTTTAGTCAGAAATACTGCTCTTTTGAGGTAAGAGATTTTAAGGGTTATTATGTTTTTCAGTTTCGTAATTTTTCCAAACCCTCAAAAATTCTGGAAAAAATTGAATTGATAATTTGATGAGTTTTATTGATTGTGTCCAAAAATGGTGATTTTTGGTTGTATAGATTAGGAGTTATGAATTTTATGAGAAAATACTATTTTAAAAGTAAACCCTTATAACTCCTTGTGGTTAACTCCAAAATTGGTGAAATATTTATTGGGAGTACATCTATATAACATCGGTATATTTTGTAAATTTCAGAATTTTTGGATAAAAGTACAATTTATGATAAATGTCTAAATATTTGGCAGTTTTGGCCATGTGAAAAATAGTAAATGAATTTTAAAAATTTCGAGAAAAATATATGTTCAATATGAGCCTATATTATGCTAAACCTAGAAAAGAAATATTTTTAGAACTGATTTGGTAATTTTTTTTATGAAAATGGACTAGTTATGAATAAATAAATTAAATATGTTATGTAAAGTAACAAAATTGAAAAATAGGATTTTTTGGCTTGGGAATCCTATATATGGTATATGCAGATTTTTGATAAGGTTGTTGGTTATTGGTGATGACATCTTATGAGTTTGGCATTTTGGTATGATTAAATGTATTAATTAGTAAAGTGTAAACAATTAAAATAAATTGTTTATAAGTTTAAGAAATGATTAAAATATTGTGGTAGTATTAATAATATTAGATTATGAAATTATTAAGTGATTTATAATATTTGGATTAAGGTGTTATGAAATCATTGATTTATGAATCTTACCCTTGAAATTAAATGCAGTTGTTGATCGTATTATTTTTATTATCATTTATAACATTTTTATAATCCCGGTGATGAAATTTTTCTTTGACTTAAGTGTAAAGATGGGTAGATTATTGGTATGATCGTGACTGTGGGTTCTCTTTGGCCAGTAGTGCAAAGATGAATTGTTGACTGGTATGATCATGACCATTGAATTTATAATTGAATATTTTTAACTTAAGTGCTAAGGTGAATTGATCAACATAGTTATAATTATTGTTTGTATAAATTCTGAAATGATTATATATTTCTTTGAGATATGAATATCTTTGGCCTATAGTGCAAAGATGAATTGTTGATGAACATCTTTGGCCCGTAGTGCAATGATGACCTGTTGTTGAATATCTTTGGCCCATAGTGCAAAGATGACATGTTGTTGAATATCTTTGGCATGTAGTGCAAAGATGAACTGTTAATGAATATCTTTAGCCCGTAGTACAATGATGACTTATTAGTATGATTATGAATAGGAGCTATGATTTGGTATAACCATGATCTTTGATGTTTCAGGTAAAGGCATGTGATGAAAAATATCTTCGTCTTGGATGAGAAGAGAAAATTAGAACTACAATTATTTTTATGAGTTATTCACATGACTGTGAACATGATCTGTTGAATAATGTTACAGGGTCAAAGCATTTTTGTTGGACTTTTAACATGGAGAAGATAATAGACTTTATGGTCTATTTGACTCTTCTAATGGATTGCTCGTTCGCTGCAACTATGGTTGAAAATTTTTATCATCTACCATATGTTCTAAATCTCTGATTTATTACTGATGAAGCCTATTGAAAATTTAATTATCTTTAGTTATGATATTCTTTACTGGGCTAGTTGTGCTCACCCCTTTTGCTTCATAATTCCTTTCAGGTAATAAAAGTGTAGCTAGGTCGAGCGGGGATAACAAGGGAATAGTGTGGTAGTCTGAGACTATCAAAGTTTCTCAACACATTATAAAATGGCATGACATATAATATATAATTGTATTGAGGACCTAAGATGTGTGTGTCGTATATTATACGTCACTTAATAATTGATTTTGGTGAACAACAATAGGGTGAGGTGAACCCAACTTTGGAAGGGTGTTTTGCCACTATCATACAAGATGTCTAATGACATACAATCTCGTGTTATCATAAGAAAGGGTTGTGCACATCCACTTGTAGAGTATATCTACGAGCACTCTTATATGATCTTGGAGTTGGGTTGAAATATAATGTTCAATCGCAGATGGTGGAGATAGTTATATTTCAAGAGAAGACTCACCATTGGAAGGAACATGATAGTAATCTTCTCGTTTTTCTTTGGGGTCTATTGGATCAACCAAGGATAATTCTCTGGACATTTGATATCTATCATAACTTAGATTCATGGCCTCCTATATACGAAGGTTTCCTTGAGCACTTCCCAAAGATTTTAATTTCTATAACAGTTCTAGATTGTACCTTTATGTAAGGTATCACTGTGAGGTGATGTCCATAGTTGGGACATGAGTCACAGTTGGTATTAAAACTCATAGTATATGTGTTGTTGTATTTTACACGACAATTATAGTAATAAAGTTGTAGTTATTTTTTGTACCATGTATTTGGCGACTCAGAATAGGTTGGATAGATTGGACCTATTTTGGGGGCGTCACAACTTTCACTTAATATATGCAACTGTTCGATCATACAAAAGTGTTAGCATGTACTTGATAAGATAACTGATAGTGCTATAAAGGAAAGCAATCAATTAAAGTTATCTACAGGGCAGATGGATTTTCTGCCCATTTTACCCTCGTTGACCAATGCATGGAGTGCTGCTCCAATTGTCGAGGGAAAAGTCATGATGGAATACAGTGATGGAAGGATTGTCATTGTCCTCCTTTTCCCGAATGATAACCATGACATCTGCGCAATCATCGTCTGGGGTGTATCTGTTTGTATGTTCATCATGAATAATGACGCGAATACCTGCCATCATCAAGGTAAGGTCATGTTTACGTTTTCGTTTCTTTTCTTTTGCCTCAGGATCAGGAATCAACACCTCTTTTACTTTGTTGGCACTGGTTTTGGAAACAGCATAGCCACAACATGGGCTGACACCTTTACTAGAGACTGCATTAGCTCATGGGGTAAAGGTATAGAAAATCGCCGTGCGGTGGAAGCTTGAGACACCTGTTTGTGCTTATGAGGATTCCTGTGACTGGAACTGGCAGAATAGCCTAGTCTGGATGTTCCAATTTGACTGGACATTTGGATAGGGTGCTTAATACCCTGCTTATCTTTACAAAGCCCTTGTCTAGGTTGATGACCCAATGACATCATTTCTTAAGTTACCGACATAACCTCGGCAGAAATCTTGGGTACGGGAAGTGGCGCTCCAATAGAATGGTATTGCGTGTTACTCACTTCCAAAGTATGGAAACTGGCCGGTCTAATTTCTAAATTAAAGCTGATAATTGATAGAGTTCCTTGTTCAGGACAATTCGGCTCAGCGTTGACAGTGACTAGACTGTTGTTGATAATGTATTTGAGTTATTGATGTAAGGTGGAGGGAACAGCTCCATCTATGTGTATCCATGGTCTCCCCAAGAGCAGGTTGTATCCTGATTCTATTTTGAGGACGTGGAAGGATACATTGAATGTATTTGGACCAATCTCAATTGACAACTCAATATTTCCAACGACATTCCATCGGGATCCGTCAAAAGCTCTGCTAATCGTGTGGCTACTTTGGATCCACTTGAGATTGATATTCATCTTTACCAAGGTGGCATAAGGACAGATATTTCGAGATGAGCCTCCATCTATTAATACTCCTGCTAGCATGTACCCGGAAGATAAAACTGTAATATGCAAAGGCTTGCAATGACCGGTCCCTTCGGGAGGTATGTCGTCATCAGTGAAGGATATCACATTGTTGTTGAAAATGTGATCAACCAAATGTTGAAATTTTTCCACATCCACTGATTTTGGCAAGTAGGCTTCTTCTAAAACCTTCAACAAGATCTTCCGATGATCCTTGAAAGAGAAAACCAAATCCAGTATCAAAATTTGTTGTGGAGCTTCTTACAAGCTTAAAACCACTTTGGCTTCATTGTGGCCCATAGTACAGAGGAATTTTTCAATCTTCTCCACGGGAAACTTCCCATTTTCTTTGCAAGTAGGTTTGACAACCCATTGAGGAAGGTAAAGTGGATTCTCCTTCGACACTATAGTAGTAGTATAAGATGTGTATCCTTTAGCTTCACCATAATTCCATGGAACTTTGTGTAAGCTGACAATAGGATGTTGTGGTCTGAAAGGTAAAGGAATTGGCTCTGGTGCGACCACTTTCAAAGGATTATCAGCTCCTTTGAGTTGAATTGGTTGTATGGGATATACTTTGATAGTCTCATCATCCACTTTGGATATAACTGCTACTGATCCCTTCCATTTGGTAGGATATACATTCCCACCCTTGAGCTGCATAGTGTAATCATCAGCTATTTGCATGTCACCGCTATCAATAAGATTCTGAATGAGATGGCGGAGTGCCCAGCATTCTTCTGTGCTGTGACCGCGAGAATGTGAATGATATTGACACATTTCATCAAGATTGAACCGCCCTGAGCAGGGATTAATTGGAGGGAGGAGGAAGGTAATTCTTCCTTCGTTAATCAACATTTGAAGTATCTCCTCCATAGATTGGCCCAAATAGGTGAATTCCCTCTGATTGGAAAAATTCTAACTGGCTTTAGCATTTACTCTCTTTGCAACCTTATCCTCCATAGCTTCACTTTCTGAAGGTGTTGATGGATTATCTACAACAAATGGAAGGAGATAGGCATGCTCCTGCCTAATTAATTGGCATGTGACTTGACGCTGGTGGGTCACCAGTTCTGCCAATCGTTCAATTTGTTTGCAAAGAGCTTTCATTTTTCGTTCCATGGTAAACTGGAACTTTGCATAATCCCATTTGTCAACATAGTCTATGATGGATTGGGATGATTCGCCATTAGAATTGGAACCTTGTATAGTGCTCCAACTGATCATGTTGACCTCTTCTTCTTTGTGTTGAGGAAGAGGGTTGTCTTGCAAATGAGGTTGATTTGGTTTAGTGACCACGATCTCACCGTTGTCTATTAGACCTTGAATCTTATGTTTCAAGGCCCAACAATCTTTAGTATCATGTCCAGGTTCCCCGGCATGATAAGCACACTTCCGAGTAGCATTAAAATCCCTCCCATTAGGGTTGGCTGGTGGAAGAAGATGTGTAATTTTCTTCTGAGCAGTCAGAAGAACAAGAATATTCTCGAGCGAGTCCCCTAAGGGTGTGAACGTTCGAGGTCACTTTACTTCTCTAATTTTAGGCAATGGAGGGTTTGAAGATTGTGCTGGAAAAGGGGAGTAATTTTTCCTCTGCATAGGCATGCTTGGATTGTCTTTTTGTCCTTATAGTATCAAGGAAACATCCTCCTCTTTTTTTTTATGGACCCTCCGGGGGTTGTTTCCATAAGATCTGGACTGGATGTGCTCAGCAACAGCATTAAGAGCGGCTAGGTCTTGAATTTTACCGGACTTCAATCCCATTTCAGCCATCTCGCTGTGTTTGATCATTTCAGAGAATGGTTTGCCAATACCAACTAGAACTCTTTCATAGAAAGGAGCTTCCTGTACATCTATGAAGGTTATGACCATTTCTGATTCTGTCATGGAAGGAATAACTTGAGCAGCAAGGCGCCTCCACCTTTGAGCATACTCTCTGAATGACTCATTAGACCGTTTCTTGACCTTGGTAATCTGGTACCGGTCATGAGCCATCTGAGATTGAATACTATATTGAGTGAGGAAGGCGTGTGCCAGCTCTTCCCAGCTATGGATCTTAGAGTTGTCTAATCTGGTATACCATGAACGGGCTTCTCCAGTCAGACTTTTCTGAAACAGTTGCATTCAGAGCTTTTTATTTTCTACGTAAGACCCAAGTTCTCCGATGAAAACTTTTAAATGTGTATAATGATCCCCTAATCCGTCATATTTCTCAAAACCAAGGGTCTTAAATTTTTTTAGATAATGAACACCAGGAAATATGCAAAGGGCTATATATGAAACACTTCCATGTGTTCTAATCCCTTTGAGAACGCAAATAGTTTCCACCATTTGAAGGACCTTCTTCCTGATATCACCTGTGTCTAGATCTCCTTTGAGATGGGTGTTTTTAGGGTCTTTGTTGGTTGTATCCAACTGAGGTTCTGGAATTGTTTTTTCCAGACCTTGAACTCCTCCCTGTGTAGAGGATTCTGTATGTGTAGGTATCTTCGTACCCTGAGTAGACTGGTGTAATTCTTTTAGTAGAACAACCAAGTCTGTGATTTGTTTACTCAATCCGTTAAATTCTTCTCGGGAGACAGTGTTAGACTGGTCAGAAGAAGACATGATTTGTTGTAGGCTCGCGGCCTTTTTTGATTTTGAGCTGGTAACAGGCCCAATTACTTCCCTACAAAAGACTTACGTAGTTTAGTCTTAGGGTAAGATAAATGTTATCATAACATGTCCGTTTTTGGAATTTTGTCCTGCAAAACCGGTTGTTAATTGATAACATGTCATGCATGCACAGATATTCTTCATATTTTCCATTACATATAAATGAGCATGGAATAGAATTACAAGTAAATATTTTTACAGGTAATTTAAAAATGGAAAGTATGAAGATACTTTCCTCCGCGTTTGGTTTATCAGAGGCTGACCTATCTTAGGGTTACTCTCGCGGCTTTTTGGCAAAAAGGTTCCCAGATCATCGCAATCTACTTGACGGGAAGTTAATCCTGTCGTTCAACTGGAGCGAATTTGAGTGGTACCTTTCCTGAGCCCCGGGGAATCATTCTTCTTACGAGTCCAATAATCAAACACCGATAAGATAGCCTCCTGGTGGAGGGACCACACAACATACATTCATATACAACGTGTCTCACCGTTTATGCAAAATGATGACATGTACGAAGCACTAATATCACAGATAGATATTTAGCAGTGTAGTAAATAAAGATGCATTCGTACACATTTATCAAAAATATAAATGTAACATTCACACACAGGAATATAAAAATTTTGAAAAGCTTGAAGTAGCGGCTTAAGCCCTCTTACTGGAGTCCCCAGCAGAGTCGCCACCTGTCGACGTCGAGATTTTTGGATGTCCCTTTTCATTACTTGTTCTTTGATGTTCTCATGTTAATGTGAGATTTATTTGAAAAAACAAGTGAAAAAGGTCCGACATGTATAATGTCGATGATTTGACTTTAAGAGTCGCCAGTTGGTGTATTTAACTGGTTGTACCAATGCAACTGAAAAGGTTTGCACATTGACCCAGTGTTTTGAAACTGCTAGACGGGTCTATGAAACCGAGATTCATTTTGGGTCCGGGGGCTTGATTATGCGGAGGGAAGGTGTTAGGCACCCCCCGACATCCGTGTTACCATAGTGACCACCACTTTTTAAAGAAATTGTTATATGAATATATGTGTTTGTATGTATGTATGGATCAATGTGCAGTTATTTGAAAGTAGTGCGAGGCCTCGTTCGCACCTATATACAAAGGGTTTGAATTTATAGAAAAATTTAGTTTTAACCACGTTATAGGAATGACGTTTTGTAAAAGAGGTTTTTCAAACCCTGTGCTCAATAGGAATTGAGACCTTTTCATACTTCCATTTTATTATTAAATGTTCGGCGTGTTTGCTTTTATTTTCGAGATGCGAAGCATTCTCGAGAAAATAATATACAGCAGTGCCGAACTCCTCATGGGTATGAATGCCATCCAAGGAAATTCAGACACTGTAAAATATTGTACAGGCTACTTACAGCTGAAAAATGTCCATCATGAGAACCGAATCTAGATTCAGTAGACTGAACCTGTTACCACATGATTCCTAGGCTCACATGATACTGCAATTTGTATGGAAAGCAGTAAGCAGTTATATATATATATATATATATATATATATATATATATATATATATATATACATACATAAACATGATCAACCGCCACAAAGTAAACTCCAGGCGAGACAAAATGTAAATAAAGTTGTAAAAGCGATCAACTGCCACGAAGTAAACTCCAAGCAGGACGGAATGTAAATAAAGCGGTAAAAGGCCACGAAGTGAACTCCAAGCCTGACATAAATATATATATATATATATATATATATATATATATATATATAAATATAAAAGTAGTAAACGCACTGGATGTGAATCCAGGCTCATCGGATATGTTCGGCAGCAATTATATATATGTATATATATAAAAGCGATTAAATGCACTGGATGTAAATCCAGGATCATCAGATATTTCTAACAACAGTTATATATATATATAAGCAATTAAACGCATCGGAAATAAAATCCAGGCTCATCCAGTTTATATATATAAGTATATATATATAGAAAAACAATTAAATGTTCCAAACCGAATTCTAGGCTCAATCGAGGCATAACTCGATAATATTAGTCCATATATGAAATATATACATATATAAGTATATATATACAGACCAAAGTCTGAGAAAACGCACATAACACAACCTTCAATGTGTATAATAATGTGTGCTAATATGAGAAGAAGGCTTTATAGAATATAAGAAGGCTTACAGTGGGCTACCAAAGTAGACTTCTATGACTTTAAATGGATAAACACTCAGCTCCCACCGGATAAAAGATAGCTATATGTGAGCTAACTAGTGTTTAAAGATGAGGAAACACTCAAAAGATGTGTATGCAGAGTAAAATGTACAGGGCTTCAACGCCTTTTTCCCTCTCTCTTTTTTCTCAAATGGCTAACCGCAAGGCTTGTATATATAGACGGATGGCCGCAGGTACACCTGCGGTAGCCGCAGTTTTACCTGCGGCTGGTCGTGGTGCATCCGAGCCTCGCGAGTCCCGTCGTCTCATAGTACGTGCACTCATGCACTGTAATGTCCACTCGAACTTGCACAACCTCAATCCGAGCATCCGAACGAGGTATATCTGACCTTCTTCGGACCACTTGTGTCAAGAGTTACGCAATGACATGGATTAGAGGTTGTACGAATTCAGGAAGATGGGTCTATGCCCATGGTTTTCAAGCTTCAAATTCTATCCAAAGTACTGTCACACGTAATAGTCACTCGGGATTTTCAATCCTCGGTTCTTGTGGGATATTGTTGGATGTATGTATGTATGAAGTGTTGAGACGACGTGCCATTGTCGAAGGAACAAGATGATGTTTGACTCCTCACTGGGGTTATCGCCTGTTTGAGTTGAAAGTAGATGTTGCTCAGGGTTATAGCTAAGATTGGGCTATTTGTTGGTATGCCATGATATCATCTTATTGAGATGGTAAGATGACGTTGATACTCCTCACCGAGGTTATCATCGATTTAAGCAGAAAGCAGACATTGCTCAGGGTTACAGTTGAGATTGGACTGCTGCTTGTTTGTATGTCTCACTGTAATCTGTGGGTGTACCTGTCTGCCCGTTGTTATCTCTGGGTTTGAGGTGTGTGTGCCTCAACAGGATGTTTGTGGTTGAAGCTGATTGCATATGTTTGAAACAAGCATTTTCGGGGTTATCATTGGAACTGCAATGACATCTCTTAGGGCTATCACCAAGGATGGGGTTGCTACTCCCAGTATTGTCTCTGGGACTAGAATTGAGCGTCGCGATGTTATCGCCAAGACAGAACTGTCCTCTCCAGTGTTGTTGCCGGTCTTTTAATCTGCATACCTCGGTGTTATCTCCGAGATTGGAAATGACATTCTCGGTGTGTATTTTGGGGTTTGAACTGATGTTCCCGGTTTCTGTTTCGGGTTGGAATTGAATTCCGGTAGTATCCGAAATGGATGTAAGCTGTCTTCCAGGGTTATCTCCAAAAGAAGAATCAACCCTCCTACAATGTTAGCAATAGGAGCGCAGAAAATTTCGAGTGTCTACAGTACTGTTTCACTATAACTGTTCTACACATTAACATTACACACATATCAGGCATATTTATATCACTGAAATATGAATAATATAATATTAATATTCTCATTCCATATTCAAAATCCAGACTTAGGGTTTTGAATTCATATCTGACGTAACCTTCATACATACCTTTATTAATTAAGTTATAATAATTAACTTAACTACTACATATCATAATAATCATATCATATATACAATAATCATATTTTCATGGAAAATAAATAATAAATACTTTTATTACAAAATAAATTTATTATAAGAATATAATCTATAATGATCAATAATTCTTAAAAAGAATTTATTTATAATTATTTATGTAATAAATAATTTTATTTATCACATATATACATAAATTTTACTTTGCACATATTCTCACCCTTATATATATATATATATATATATATATATATATATATATATATATAAATTATACACAAAATTTTTTATTGAAAATATTGGGTTATTACAGTTCCATTCGCCACCTTTATGTTCTGTGGTGAGGCAGATTACTTGTGGGAATCTGTGAAGCGTACCCAGCCAGCCACACTCAACATGTCTTGGGAAAAATTTCAGAAACTGTTCAATGATAAGTACTTTCCTGAAAGTATTCGTCATATGAAGGAGGTAGAGTTTATTAGACTGGAACAGAACAACATGACGGTGTCCCAGTACGAGGCAAAGTTCGCAGAGTTATCTAGGTTTGCACTTCATTTAGTAGAGAATGAGGAACGTATAACGCGGAAGTTTATGAGAGGTCTAAAACCCGAGATTCGTCAATACCTTATCTCTCATAAATTTTCTCTGTATTCAGATATTGTCAACAGAGCTCAATTATTAGAGTGAGATAATGAGTATGTTCAATCGAGGGACCACGACCAAGTTCATACCGGTGACAGCAGTTATCGGACCGATGATAACTAGCGAAGAGGGAAAAATACGGACAAAAGCGGTAACCACTCGGGTGGTAATCGTGGCCATGATAATAGGAGAGGTCAGTCGAGTGTAAATTTCAAATAGAGGAGATTCAACAATGACGGGAAGACATCAGCACCAGCTCCAACAACAAATTCTAGGGGAGGAGAACGATTGCCAGTTAGATGTTATAAATGCGGAGAGGATGGACACATAAATCTAAACTATTCACAGCCTTCCAAGGTGTGTTTCAATTATGCAAAAGATGGTCATATAGCCTGATTTTGTCTGATAGCGAAGTCAAGTCCAACTGGGATGGCGGCACCAAAGGCGACTACGGACAAAAAAAGTCGGTGGTTCAAGGGAGGGCATTTTTTGTGACTGGCCAAAATGCCAGAAACCTAAACGAGGTGATCACGGGTAAGCTAATCTTGAACTCTCGTGAAGTTTATACCCTGTTAGATACAGGTTCTACCCATTCTTTTATCTCTCCTACATGTGCTCAACGTTTAAACTTGACTCCGGAGAAATTAGACTTTGACTTATCTGTGGGGACTCCGTTAGGAGAAACTTTTATCACATCCACTATTTATAAATCTTGCTTAATCCAAGTTGGAACCATCACATTACCTGTGGATCTTATCTCTTTAAAGATACTTACATTTGATGTGATTTTAGGGATTGATTGGTTAACCACTCATCATGCCAAAATTGATTATTTTCGTAAGATTGTTAGTTTTCATATTCCTAATCAGCCTGTTTTATGAATTCATGCAACTAAACCACTAAAATCGGTCACTGTCATATCAAGCCATAAAGCTATTCGTTTATTGAAAAATGGATGTCAAGCTTTCTTAGCCCATATTATGGACTTGAATAAAAACACGTCAGATTTGAATAATATTTCTATTGTTAGTAAATTTCCTGACGTATTTCATGAAGAACTTCCTGGTCTACCCCAGAACGTGAATTTGAATTCTTTATTGATCTTGAACCTTGTACAAAACCCATTTTGAAAACTCCATATCGAATGGCTCCTATTAAACTTCTGGAGTTAAAAGTTCAACTATAGGAATTGTTAGACATCTGTTTCATTCGTCCTAGTACATCCCCTTGGGGTGCTCCTATTTTATTTGTAAAGAAGAAAGACGGGAGTATGCGACTTTTTATTAACTACCGAGAATTAAACCATGTCACCATCAAGAATAGGTATCCGTTACCTCGCATTGATGACCTATTTGACCAGTTGCAAGGAGCACAATTCTTTTCAAAGATCGATCTTTGTTCTGGATATTATCAGCTGAAGATTAAAACTAAGGATATTCCAAAGACTGCCTTCAGAACTCGGTACAGGCATTATGAATTCTTAGTCATGTCTTTTGGATTAACTAATTCTCCTGCTACTTTCATGGATATGATGAACCATGTATTTAAGGAATATTTGGATCAGTTCGTTGTTGTCTTTATTGATGACATCCTCATCTATTCGAAAAGCCGTGAAGATCATGAGCAGCATTTGAAGCTTGTACTTCAAAGACTTCGTGACAACAAGCTATATGCCAAGCTGAAGAAATGCAAGTTCTGGCTTAAGGAAGTAATATTCCTTGGGCACGTGGTGTCAAAATATGGAGTATCTGTTGACCCGACGAAGATTGAAGCAATACAAAGTTGGGAGCAACCGAAGTCGGTGATCGAAGTGCGTAGCTTTTTGGGCTTAGCTGGTTATTATCGGAGATTCATGGAAGGATTTTCTCAAATTACTACTCCATTAACTCAGCTGTCTCAGAAAGATACAAAATTCATATGGACCGAGGAATGCGAGAAGAGTTTCCAAGAGCTCAAGAGGAGACTCATTTCGGCACCTTTTCTAACAATACCATCTGGTTCGGATGGATTTGTTATCTACAGTAATTCTTCAGTCAAAGGGTTAGGATGTGTTCTTATACAAGATGGGAAAGTCATAGCCTATGCCTCGCGACAACTCAAAGAATATGAGAGAAATTATCCTACTCATAATTTGCAGTTGACAGCAGTCGTTTTTACATTGAAAATCTGGAGACACTACCTATATGGGGAGAAAGTAGAGATTTATACAGATCATAAAAGCCTCAAATATTTCTTCACCCAAAAGGAATTCAACATGCGACAACGACGTTGGCTCGAGATGTTGAAAGATTACGACCATAGCATTCAATATCATCCTGGAAAAGCAAACGTTGTAGCTTACACATTGAGTAGAAGATCGTATTTAGGTACTAGTGCGATGTTGTTAACACAAAGACTCATTTTGTACGACTTACAAAGGATGGAGATAGAGTTAAAGGCTCCAAGTACCCACATGATGATATCAAACATACGAGTAGAACCGACTTTAATCGATAAAGTGAAAGCTGCTCAAGCTACAGACATGGAGCTGATGAGTATGAAGAGGAAAGTGCAAGAAGGTGTTATTTCAGAAGCAGGAATCGATGAAGAAGGAATACTTTGAATCAACTCCAGACTTTACGTTCCTAACGATTTTGACTTGAAGCATAGAATCATGATGGAGGCATACAACACACCATTTGCAATCTATCCTGGGAACACGAAAATGTATCACGATCTTCGAAATACATTTTGATGGAGCAATATGAAGAGAGAGATCGTGGAGTTTATCTCGAGGTTTTTAACTTGTCAACGTGTAAAGGCGGAGCATCAAGTGCCAAAGGGTCCATTGCAACCACTTGAGATTCCGAAATAGAAGTGAGAACACATTACTATGGATTTCGTTATAGGTCTTCCTAAAGTTTCTCAAGGCATAAATGCGATTTGGGTTATTACTGATAGATTAACCAAGTCTGCTTATTTCTAGCCTATACGTGAGACTTATTTCCTTGAACGTCTTGCTTGTATATACATAAA
The DNA here is from genome assembly GCA_020205505.1 of Panax japonicus. Classification (NCBI taxonomy): domain Eukaryota; kingdom Viridiplantae; phylum Streptophyta; class Magnoliopsida; order Apiales; family Araliaceae; genus Panax; species Panax japonicus. Next base: position 31,519,589 of record CM035108.1, read on the forward strand.
TGAGATTGTGAGATTTAATGGCATTCCAGTATCCATAGTTTCATATCGTGACCCAAGATTCACTTCACGATTTTGGGTTAGCTTACAAAAAGTTATGGGCACGGATTTACGATTTAGTTCGGCATACTATCCTCAAACGGATGGGTAATCGGAAAGGACTATTCAAACCCTTGAAGATCTATTAAGACTCTATGTCCTAAATTTCAAATGAAGTTAGGATAAGTACTCGCCACTGGTGGAATTCTCCTACAACAACAGTTATCAAGAAAGTATATGCATGGCTCCATTCGAGGCGTTTTATGGACGAAAGTGTCGTTCTTTAGTATGTTGGGACGAGGTGGGTGAAGCAACGTTGTTGGGACCAGAATTAGTATGCATGACTACAGAAAAGATTTAAATTATCCGGCAACGTATAAAGACCTCACAAGATCGACAAAAGAGTTATGCTGATCTTCATCGAAAGGACGTGGAATTTAATATTAGAGATCATGTACTGTTACGTATTGCTCCACGGAAGGGAGTTACAAGATTTGGGATGAGTGGAAAGCTCAATCCACCATTTGAAATTCTTGACCGAATAAGAAATATGGCCTATAGACTCGCATTACCTCCATACATATCTCGTGTTCATAATATTTTTCATATATCTATGCTTTGTAAATATGTGAAAGATCCAAACCACATTATTACGTTAGAACTAGATGAGATAGCCGAAGATTTAACGTACGAGGAGGTACCTATCAAGATATTGAATAGGAAAGAGCATATCCTACGAACAAATGTTATATCACAAGTCAAGGTTTTGTGGAGGAACCATGCTATTAAAGAAATGACCTGGGAGTTGGAATCGGAAATGAAAGAGAGGTACCCTCACCTTTTCGAAATATCAGGTACGTACGTCAATTTCGAGGACGAAATTTCATAAGGAGTGGAGGTTGTAAGACCCCAACTTATTATAAATAAAATTAAATTTCTCTATTTATTATCATGAAATAATAAGGTGATAATTTGATATAATACTTTGATTATGGGTGAAATGTGTAAATTTTACAAAATAAGTAAGTGGTTATAAAAAAATTCCTTTTTGTCGGGGAATATTCATTTGGTCGTGGAATGTTCTTGTTGTCGGGGAATATTCGTACGACGGTTCAATCATTTGTGGGCCCCATAATAGAAAAACTACCAGATGAAGAAAATGACAAGTTTGAGTTTTTATAAATAACGGCGTAATTGTTACCGTTAACACTGTTGAAATACCCGTTGGTTAAAATACAGTAATACGCGTGGTTGCACAGTAGCACACGGTATTACACAGTATTGTTGAATTATTAATTCTTACGTAAGAAGGCACTACTCAATAATTGTTACAGTAATTACTGTTCAATATTTTATTTTATTGATTCAATAATTGTTGTGTTGATATTTTATATTATTATTATTTCAATAATTGTCACTACACAATATTTCCCATTATCAGATCAATAATTCATATTATTTGAATAATATTATTAGATAATATTATTGGCAATGTCTAGAAAATTCTGTCAATGAAAGGTTTGGTCACCTAATTGCGCGCTAGTAAGGAGAAATCCTTATCAAAAAGCCCCCTCTTTCCTGGGAACGGCCTGGTTGTCATTATTGTCATTCTGTAATATTACTTGTGAATAATTATTTTTTGATTTATATGATAAGGAAATATTTATTTTATATGGATATAATTGAAGGAATTAATGTTGAGGTGTTTTGTCAGTATTTTTGTCGGAATGGAGGTATTAAAAATCAAATCAGTGTTCTTAAAGCTCTATTGTGTGAGTTATAATTTTAATCCGACCGTTGTATCGTTGTGATTTTTGGAGATATTATACATATATAAGTTGAGTATATGTCCACAAATTTTGAACCGTTAAAAATTAACATATGATTTGTTATGAATTTACGAGGTATTGAAAATCGTCCGTTTGTTGATTTCAGATATTTTTTGTTTGAAATTTAGAAAAACATAAAGCTACGAAGTTGTAGAGAATACGATTTCGTATGGAATGGACATAAAATTCGTATTTTTCTGATAAAAGAGCTATTTATTAAGAATTATTGAAGTTCAAAAATCAAAATTTTTTTTATTAAAATTGAATAGGACCCACTTTTGGTTTTTTGAAAACATGTGGGCTGCTAGTTTTTTTCGAAAATGGCATGCTAGCTTATTCAACAAAGCATGGGTAGAAAAAAAGAAAGATTATATTATTATTTTATTATTTAGTTTCCTATGACGTTCTAGCATTTTCCTATAAATAGGTGCTTAAGTTAGAATTGAAAATCACACCAAAAACATAAGTTTTCTCTCTCTATATTATTGACCATATTTTTGTGAGTATTTAGATACTTTGAGAGTTGCTATTCAGTACAAGTTTCCTTCGATTTTGCATCCGATATTCCGGTCAGAAGCACTGATATTTCGAGGTAATGGATGTTATTTTTTTTTTGTAATGATGTTATTCTTTCAATATCATTATACCGAAATATTGGTATAGATTTTATTGTGGAATTTCTAACTTTTTATGATGAGGTTACTATTCACGTATATGACACTATTCACGAATACGACAATATTCACGGAAAAATGAAAATTTTCCTCTTTATCCAAGATGTCTTTTATGGTTACTATCTTTGATTGTATCCATGTTTTGATCTTTATTTTTGAATTCTACTTCATAATTGGTTATTATGGAGTATTATTGAATTTTGATAAACCGAAATACGAATCCCTAATATTTGTCCTTCTGTCTCACTGGATTCGTTTACTCTAAAATGTTTTTCATCATCCTCTGTCCTTAATGGTGATATTTGATGAATATCTTTGGCCTGTAGTGCAAAGATGAATGATTACCTGATGAATATCTTTGGCCCATAGTACAAAGAAGAATATTTGATGCAAGATGTTTATTGATTGATGTTACAGGGATAAAATATTAAAGATGGACTTTTGAATTCATAGATGATAGTAGATTTCATTCTCTACTTAACTCTTCTAATGAATTGTTGTTTCCGCTGCAGTTGTTGATCTAAAACTTGTTGTCTATTATATTCTATCAGATTTTTCCCTGTTGAAGACCAAGGATAATATTTTGTATATTATCTTAGTCATAATATTCTTTACTGGGCTAGTTGAGCTCACCATTTTCCTTTTTGTTCCATTTTTCTTCTCAGGAAGCGATAACATAGCAGGAACCAGTCGAGGTATAGAGTCATGGTCCTAGACAGTTGCTTTAGCAGTCCTCACTATTTTTGTAAAATAGTGCATCAATAATTATAATGAGAACTTTATTTGAGTGTGGATATTGTCTAGAAGACAATATTTGTATTTAAACTCACAGTATGTGTTGTCGTATTTTTCACGACAATTGTATTAATAAAGTTGTAGTTGTTTTCTGTACCATGTATTTGGCGACTCAGAATTGGTGATGTATACCTATTTTAGGGGCGTCACATAATTGATTTAACTAATCTTTAACTATTCAGCATAAAACTTGTCTATCTGATTAAATGAAAGTTTGATTTCTAAAAGAACTCAAATTTCTCCTTCAAAATTTCTTTATAAAATCATTTACTATATACATAAGAAAATTGTACATAAGAAAATAAAATTTGTTCGAATAATACCTGGAGTTGCATCACCAGCTGCCACGGTATCTTGAACTGTCATATTGAAGGTCCTTGTGGTCGATTTGGTTGATTGGTTTGGTGGAATTTGACCAGTTATTGCTAGCATCCCACTACTTTTCCTTGTATTAACATTTTCCCCATCAGTTCTCCTTTTCGAACAATCCCTCACCCTATGTTCTATTGATCCACAAATAAAATAACCACGGTTCATCCTTGGATTAAGACAATTGGGAGAGATATATCCCTCCTGCTCAAACTTAAAACACAGCAACTTTCCCTTCAAGCACTCTCCAGAATGGTTCTTCCCACATTTCCCACATTGCACAATCTGTTTCTTCACATCCTCTTGCTTAATTTTGATATTTCCTAAATTATCCCCTTTTCTCTTTCCCATATTACTTCCACTACTCCCTTCCACTTTGACAACTCTCTCAACATTAGCTTTATTCTTCTTCTTTTTGTTGTAAAGAGTCATGGCTTCACTCCCCTCTTCAGCTATGATAGCCTTGTCCAATAGTGCTGCAAAAGTACCAATCTGTAATACTACCACCTTGTTGTAAAGCCATGGTTTTAAGCCCAGCTCAAACCTTTATGCCTTCCTTGCTTCTGTGTCCACTTGATGTGAATCGAACCTAGCTAATTCATTAAATTTTGCGGTATACTCTGCAACTGACATGTCCCCTTATTTCAACTCTATAAATTTCACCTCCATCCTAGCCTGCATACTAAAAGAAAAGTAATTCTCAAAGAAAAGTGTTTTGAACCTAGTCCACGTAACCTCTCCTACCAGCTCTAGTTTGATTAGCCTCCCACCAGAAATTTTCATCCCTTTTCATCATATAACTAGCAAAAGCTGTCTTTTGCCCCTTCACTACGCTAGCGATTACAAAAGCCTTTTCTATCTCCTTTATCCAAGTTTGAGCTTTACCGGGTCAGTTATCCCTCTATACTCTGGCGGCCATACTGTTTTAAAGTCTTTAAAATATGGCAATCGATTATCGGGCTGGTTTTCTTCAGCTGGAATCGCATTCCGCATAACTTGAGCTATCATGTTCGTAAAATTCTGTATCGAGTCTGGTTGTTGTTGTCCTCCCACATTGTTAACAGATTCTTTAACCCTTTGGTTTTGTTTTTGTCTTCTTAGCAACATTATCTGATTAAATCATAAATTATCCTTTTATTGTCTTATATTTCATGTTTTATCGCATATGTTTAACATATAACACGTGATTTCAAACTCAAATAATCATATACTCAAAATGTTAAATTTTGAAACTTGGTTTATTGTATTATCACAATATTAGATAGATACATAAAAACTTATTTCATTAAATAAATGAAACAATCCGGGTCAAATCCCGAGTCCGGAATAAATCTTGGGTCAAATCCCAAGTCCGAATCGAAACAAATCCATCCAAATAAGACCTCAAACCACTGGCCCAATAGTATCTTCTTGGGTCATCTAGCCCACCACAGGCTCCCAAAAGGTCATGACTTGAAGGTACTAATGGTAGTAACTTTATTTCTCATATACAGACATATTTTTCCCCTATCTTTCGATGTGGGACTGGGGTGTTACAAACTCCCCCACTTAAATTTCTGACGTCCCCGTCAGAACCGATCACACACACGGCCCAAAGATCTTTGCCTCTCTAGCCATTGTGGGATAATACCGGCTGGCTTCGTGTCCCCACCTCCGGACCTTCATCTCTCCATTGTGGGATAATACCACCAGCCTTGGTGTCCCCACCTCCGGCAACCCGATCGGATGACCCGACCCGAGCTTTCGAGAGTCGGCTCTGATACCATATGAAACAATCCGGGTCAAATCCCGAGTCCGGAACAAATCTTGGGTCAAATCCCAAGTCCGAATCGAAACAAATCCATCCAAATAAGACCTCAAACCACTGGCCCAATAGTATCTTCTTGGGTCATCTAGCCCACCACAGGCTCCCAAAAGGTCATGACTTGAAGGTACTAATGGTAGTAACTTTATTTCTCATATACAGACAGATTTTTCCCCTATCTTTCGATGTGGGACTTGGTTTATTGTATTATCACAATATTAGATAGATACATAAAAACTTATTTCATTAAATAAACATATATTCACATTCATTCATAGTACTTTACATCGAATAACACATATTGTTATAAGCATCCACTATCCCTTTAATACCACAAAAGTCGGGATTTACTATTACCACTTTTACCAAAAGTTAGAAAAATTACACTATACACGTATTATATCATGAAACATACATATTCTAATACTAGTCCTACTTTTTTCCTACACCTTTTCCTGATCTTGGACAAACTTTCTCCTGATGATCTTCCAATCCACACTTAAAACATGCACCTTGCTTATAGTCAGGACAATAAAGAGAGGTATGTCCCTCATAGCCACAAATGTAACATATCTTTTTCCCTTTCTTGAACATGCATCTATGTTTCCTTTTACAATTTCTACATTTTCCTATATAGCTAAGGTTTCCAGAATTTCTAACTCCCAGTCATTCATCTTTCTTTTCCCCTTCTCGCTTAAAGTTGCACCTGATATTCGGCTTTTAGCTCCTATATGATCTATTTGGATCTTAAGCTTATCTTGTTCTTCCATTATTTTGATCAACGCCTTCTGCAATTGACTATTAAATAACTTTTCTATTTCCAATAACTTTTTTAGAGAAGAAACCTGGTCCCGTAGATTTTGCACTTCGGCTGATGCTTGATCAGCTCCAACTTCAGTGTCCGAATCACTATCTGTTAGTTCCACCATTTCTGTGTCTGGTTCTATATTCTCCAAAATAATTACCTCATCAAGGTTACTTTCAACGTGAGCCTCTACTTCATCTATTGGCCTTAATATTAGCTCGGGTGAATGGATTTGATCCTTCTTCATGCCATAAACATATAATAATCCTTTTCCACCTGACATCTATACACAAATTATCTATATTATTATATAATATATTCACACAACAAGTAATAATTTTATATAAGTTATCTTTTATTTTGTTTTATGGTGAATTTATCCAATTCATCTCCTTTTAAACTCTATATATTTGTATTTTCAACGTTTCCATCTGTTCTAAGGTCATAGCCTATGGTCTATCCCACCTAAGGTTTCTAACCCTAAGCTTTGATACCATATTGTGACGCCCCCAAATCCGAGTACTTGAAACCCGTACTTGGTGCTCCACGATAACATTCATTCAACTTCTTAATGTATTAATTAAACAAAATTATTATATCAAAGTTAACTACCTTCCCAGTCTTGAGAACTTTTAAGTCTTACATTACATGATAAATATTATATTATCTTATTACAAACAGTCATAATAACATAATTTAATCTACTCCTTCAGCTTCCCCTTCCCTTTGTCCTTGTCGAAACCTTCAAGTCATGCTAGCTTAGCTGAAAATATTTAAATTTAAAGCAAGAATGAGCATTTGAGTGCCCAGCAAGTAATATCAATGAATAAAGATTATCTGAAAGATTTGAATATTTTCTTTGGACGACACTTTAGCAACGAAGTAATAGTTGTGAAGTAAGCTGAAACAATACTGAACTACATATCAATTCTATTTCATTTTTAAAACTACGCACTGACTATAAATAGAAAATAGTTTGACAAACTATGAAATTTATTTTTAATTTTTGAAAAGGTTAAACAAAAATTCATCTACCAACCGTCCTGTCTTACGGACACAGAGGGTGATCAGCCCGTTATGCCCTGTATTGATCAACACTACTTGTTTGAACGATAAGTCGTTCAGCTGTTCCGCCTTTGGCGCATAAAAGTTTTTCACTTTTCAGAATGTTCATAATTAATCTGGCATTTGAAATAAAACATTTCAAAATAATAATAATATTCTATCATGTTCTACAATATTCTTTCATTATATGTCTAGCTGAGTTAAATAGCTTAGACAATTTTTAAATAACATGTATATACCTAAAAAATTAGTATGTATGTGTCGACATGTGATTAAATACAATCATTACAAGTGAGGGCACTTGAATAATCTAACTTAACTATCTATCAACAGGGTATATATTGATCATACATTACTACTGTACTGGTAAAAGTATGTTAAAATATATGACTGATAACTGTAGAGTTTAATAACTTATATAACAGGAGTATAATTCGATAACTTACTTATACAAGAGTATTGCATAAGTAGATACAAAGACTAAGGATATTTGCCTAATCTGCTGCTTACACAACTTAGTTTTATCTTTTATATTAAAACCTATATATCATTCATAAGATTATTCTTTTGATCAGAATAATATATCATAACACATAACACTGCTATTTGCAGTCAACATATAGTTTAAACACATTGTCACATAGCTATAGCAGTCATTCTAGCATAAATAATTACTTATCAGGTCAATCTATATAAGTCTGGATCAACTTTGGTAACAATTTGGTGTATCGACGGCTTTATCTAATAATAATCGAGTTTATATTTACTTAAACTCTATTCTGTCACTTCAATACTATTAATTATTAATCCTATTATTTTTAAAGGTATTATAATAAATTTTAAATAATTATTATAATTTATCATGATTTTTCAAACACTGAAATCACTTTTAAATGATTTAGATATAGAATAATTCCATTATAATTAATATTTAAATAATATTAAAATATTAATGAAATACTTGATAAAATATCTAAGTTATTAATAATAACTGAAAATATTTTTAAAACATTTATTTTACCCTTAAATGATTTTTAAAACATTTAAAATCATTTTAAAATAATTACCATTAATATTTAAATATTAATGTATTATTTATCCAAATAATAAAAGTCATTAATTATAACTTAAAATATTTTTAATTCATTTATATCATTTTTAAATGATTTTTAAATAAATAAAAATCATTTTTAAATTATTTATTTAATAATTAAAAAATAAGTCTAATATCATTTATTAAATAAATTATCCTTTAAATATTAAAAGTTTTATTTTATAACTTAAAATATTTTTAAACACTTTATTTTTATTTAAAATGATTTTTATAATATTAAAATCAACTTTAAACTAAGTTATTTAATATAATTATTAAATAATTTAAATACCATTAATATTAAATAAATAATGAAATTTACTTTTAAATATTAAAAGTTATATTTTATAATTTAATGCATTAAATAAATTAAATATCAATAATATTTAAATAAATACCAAAATTTATGAAAAATATGTCAAATTATTAAAAGTTAATTTTCATAACTTAAAAAAAAGTATTTTTGGAATTTTTAGAAATTAATTTCTATTTTTAAATAATTTTTGAAAATTTAATTAATTAGAATAAATAAAACTGTCGCTAAAACCTGCCTATAGCGACAGAACCGACACTATAGGTGTTCCTCATGTTCTTCATCAAACCCAGATCTTCATAGAAAGTGAATGAGTTGCATACTTTGACCAAGAATGAATCATTGTGTAAGGTGTTTCTGGGCTAGTTATTGATTAGATATTGTAGTACACATGTAATATTACAAGTTCATAACAATTTCCAAGTTAGATGCTAACACATGATCAAGATCCAAGCCCTAGAACAAGCTGTCAGAGCTTACTGGGTATTTCTGGGTAACCCAGAAACCCATTCAACTTCGAGTAGACACTGTGTGGCTTAAATATCTTAGGGTTCTAGTTGATGTTATGTTGTTATAATGGTTTAAATGTGTAGTATACATGACATAGTACATATAACATTCATCATATCAATTAAACTACAACATAATCTCCAGATCCAATCTAGTCAAAGTATGTCAGAAACTTTGTTCATCCGATTTCTTGAAATTCTAGAAATCAGTTTTCGTGACATTCTATACAACTTTGACTAGTCACTACTTTCAGTCTATTTAACATTTAGGTGTTATTAAAGCTTTAATATATAGTTCCTCTACCAGACTACAACATAAATGCAAGAACAAACACAAAACATCAAACACACGAAAGATCCAAGGACGTAAAACTGGCTGTCAGAGTATTCTGGGTAGCATCTGGGTTACCCAGATTTCGTTTGGTCAAGGTCGGTCAACCGACTTTGACCATGAATAACTTTCTATATATGATAGATCTGACCCTACTAAAAATTCCAGAACATAGATCTTATAGCATACTACAAGATCAAACACTTAAACAGCCAAAACACATAACAGATTGAGATTTATAGGGTCTGACATTCGTTGTCAGACCACTTTTTAAATTTTTTCCAAATTTTGAAAATCATCAATTTTGAGCATTTAGATGTTATGGATCTACAAGTTACCAACCCAGATCATCAATATCTACTACATATAACATGTTTTAACACTAAAACACAAGATCTAACATAAGATTAAAAATCAGATTCTAGGGTTAGGTTTTATACCTTTCTATTAACTAACTTGAATTTGGATTTCTGATTTGTTAGTGGATTTCATGGGGCTTGATTTTAGGATTGGTATGCTTGTATATTTCGTAGGTTAGAGAGAGAAAAGGACTTGGATAATTATAGTGATCAAATGGCTTAAAAATGATATTTCTCTCTCTTGAATCTATTTATATGATGTTGTAATGGACTTGGCTGTCAATATATGGCTGATATGAAAAGAGTTTGGCACATGGGATATGTAGGTTAGTTCACCAACTCCATGTCTTGGCAAGATTTGGAAGCAACAAATCTAATAATGTGACAAAAGGGTAATTTGGTCAATAGCCTTGCAATTTTAATGGTATTCTTGTCCATGAAACTTGAATCTATGTTTTAATCAATAGATTTTAAACCTTAAGGTTTCCCAAATAATTTTTAGGGTTTGAAACATTAAGTTTAAAGTTTAATAAAATTTTAATTAAAACTTACTAATTAAAATTAGGGTTTTAATAGAAAACCAGGGTTTAAAAAATACTTAGGGTTTCTTGATATTATTAGGGTTTCCCCAAATTATGAATTAGGGTTTCCTAATTAATATATTATAGTAATTGTCATTAATCACGTACCACAATTCCTTACCAATCGCAAACTCTGGTTTGAGTTTCAGGTTAGGGTTTAACGAATTAATATTAAGGTTTTGACATTATACACCATAATTGACCAACCATTAAAAATACGTACATTCAGTACATATTTATAGTAGTGAAATAAAAATAATATTATAATATTATTCTCATTCCTTATTCTAAATCCAAAATTAGGGTTTGGATTCCATATCTGATTTATCTTGCATATATAACATTATTAATTAAGTTTAAATAATTAACTTAACTAATCTAAATAAATTCACATAATAAAATAGTTATTATAATAATACTAATAATCATTTCATATATTATTTAAATAATATAAAATCATATTTTCATTGAAAATAATTAATAAAAATATTTCTACTATAAAATTAATTATTACAAGAATATAATTTATAATGGTCAATAATTCTAAAATAAAATTATTGGTAATCATTTATGTAATAAATATATTTTATATTCGTCACATAAATACATACGCATTATCTTGCACACATCCTCACCTTTAAAATAAAAAAAAATTATGCAAAATTTCTTATTTATTTATATAGAAAATATCGGATTATTACATAATGAACCCAGGGGAATATACGAAGGCCTGAATATGAAACACTCCCGTGTGCTCCAATCCCCTTGATAGACAGAATGATTTCTTCCATTTGTAGGACTTTCTTCTGAATATCACCGGTGTCTGGATCTTCTTTGAGATGGGTGATTTTAGTGGTTTTATTGGTCTTATCAGACTAAGCCTCAAGTGCTGGAACTTCTTTACTCGGACTTTGGATTCCTCCATGTGCAAGGGTGCTGTATGTATGGGTATTTGTGGAACCTGAGTTGACTTGTGTAATTCTTTAAGCAGAATAACCAACTCTATAATTTGATTACTTAATCCATCAAACTCCTCGCGAGAGACAGGAGTAGGATTAGGCTGACCAGATGTAACCATGTTTGGCTATAGGCATAATGCCTTCTTAGACTTTGAATGAGTAATGAGACCAATCATCTCCCTATAAAAAGACTTATGTAGTTTGGTCTTAGGAAAATGTGGAAATGTTACATGCTATGTGATGTGTTTGTTTTTAGGAGTATTATCCTGCAAAATGGATGTCAGTTTGTTTTAATGACAAGATAGCATAAGATTGACATGGAAATTAAATTACAAGTAATTGAAATGGGAAAGTATGAAGAGACTTCCCTCTGCGTTTGGTTTATCAGAGGCTGACCTATCTTAGGTTAATTTTGTGGCTTTTTGGTATGAAGGTTCCCAGATCATCATAATTTATTTGATGGGAAGTTAATTTGGTCCTTCAACTGAAGTGAATCAGGGTGGTGCCTTTCCCAAGCCTAATTGGAATTAGTCTCCCTACGAGTCCAGTAATCAAACACTGACATGATAGCCTCCTAGTGGAGGGACCACACAATATACATTCATATACATCGCGTCTCACCATATGGAAATGATGACATGTGAAAAGCACTAATATCACAGGAAGATATGATGTAAAGCACTAAGTACAGTAAGTAAATGCATTAGTACACATTCATTCAAATATAAATGCAACATCCACACACAAGCAGATAAAATATTTTGAAAAGTTTTTAAATAGCGGCTTAAGCTCTCTTACTGGTGTCCCCAGCAGAGTCGTCACCTGTCGACGTAGGGATTTTTATTTGTCCCTTTCTATTCTTATTTTTTGGTGTTCTCATGTTAGTTGAGATTTGTTTGAAAAAACAAGTTTGAAAAGGTTCGACATGTATATGTCGACGATTTGACTGTAAGAGTTGCTAGTTGGTGTTTTAAAATGGTTGCACCAACTCATCCGAGAAATGGTTTGGACATAGACCTAATGTTGTGTACTGTATAACTGGTCTTCAAAACCGAGATTCATTAGGATACAGGGGCTTGATTAAGTGGAGGGAAGGTGTTAAGCACCCCCCGACTTCCATGTTGCCACGGTTACTGCCATTTTTTAATTTAAACTTTTATCTAAATGTGTGTGTAGGTCTACATGCAGTTGTCTGAAAGTAGTGTTATGCCTCATTTGCACCTATATACAAAGGGTTTGACTTTTGTATAGAAGTTCAATTTTAACGAGATATGGCAATGTTGTTTTGTAAAATAGATTTTTCAAACCCCTGTGCTCTGTAGTAATTGAGGCATTTGATACTTCCATTTTATTATGTGTTCAGCTTGTTTGCTTTTATTATTTTTGAGTTGCGAAGCATCTTTGAGAAAATAAGATAAATAGTAATGCCAAACTCCTTGTGGGCATGAGAGCCATCTAAGTAAATTTAGACACCGCGAATAATTTACAAGCTGGTTGCAGCTAGAAATGTCCATCACGGGAACCGAATCTAGATTCAGGAACTGAATCTGTGATCACATGATTCCTAGGCTCACATGATAAAGCGATATGTATTAAAGTTTAAATAAGAACTAGATTTGATGAAATCTAAACCATTTCAGCTTCATCAGTTCCAGTTTAGTCACCATGAACTAGTTAAAGTGTTAAATGGTCAGATTGGAACAAATCTAGCCCGTAGCAAAAGCTAGAAAACGAATTAGATTTGAGTAAATCTAAGCATTCCAGCTTCAACGGTTCCAGTGTAGTCACCGTGAACCGGTTAAAGTTAGAAATAGCCAGATTTAGGCAAATTTAACCCGCAGGCTGATAAACAGTTATATATATATATATATATATATATATATATATAAGTATACATATATATATATATATATATATTGCGTTTACTACTTAAATATATATATATATATATATATATATATATATATATATATATATTGCGTTTACTACTTAAATATATATATATATATATATAAGTATTTATATATATAAAAGTAGGAAACGAACCAGATATCACACCTAGGCTCAATTGATTCGAATTTCGATACTAATATAAATATAAGTATATATATATATATATATATATATATATATATATATATATATATATATATATATATATATATATATATATATATAAGCAATAAATGTTCTGAATGTAAATCCAGGCTCAATCAAACAAAGTTTGATGACAGGAAATATATATATATAAGTATTTATATATATATGAAAGCAGTTTATATATATATATATATATATAAGTAATAAAAGCCATGGATCGATGATCCGGGCATACGCACACAACACGACTCTCAACGTGAATATATATGTGTGGATGGAAGTGAGAAAAGGGCTTAAAAATATAAGATGTCTTACAGTGGGCTGCCAAGGAGACTTCAGATTACTTTTAATGAATGAATACTCGGTTTCCACCAGTTAAATATAGCAAAACACGAGCTCCCCTGTGTTTGGAAAGAGAAAGCATTCAGTTTAAAATGTGTACAAAGTAAAATGGATAAGGCTTCCTCGCCTTTTCTCTTCTTAAAATGGCAACCCAAACCCTCTATTTATAGGGGGGGGGGTGGAGCCACATGTCTACATGCGGCAGCCGTAGGTCTACATGAGCCGAAGTTCCCCCAGGCTCTGTGGGCCCTGCCGTCTTGAAGTATGTGCATGCATGCAATGCGTTATCTACTTGAACCTTCATAACTTTCAATCTGGGCATCCGATTGAGGCATGTAATACCTTTACGGAATGCTATCGTCGAAAGCTACACAATGATATGGGATAAGAGGTTGTACGAAGCCGGGAAGATGGGTATATGACCAGATCTTCAAGTCTTCAAATTCTATCCGATGTGCTGTTGTGTGTAGTAGTCGCTCGGGATTTTGAGCTATGGTTCTTATGGGACACTTCATGTGAAATATGGGTTTAACTATTCTTGAGACGGCACAAATGTAGTATCGAGGTAGCAAAATTATAATTTTGCCCCTCATCAGGGTTATCTATGGCTCTAGGCTGATTTAGGAGTTGTTGCTCACGGTTATCTCTGAGATTGGGCTGCTGTGAGTTCTGAATGTCCTCAAGGTTGTCTCTGAGGTGTGCCTAACCTCCCAGGGTTATATTTGGGGTTAGAATTGAGTGCCTCAGGGTTATTTTCGTGGTTAAAACTGACTTCGGGGGTTTAGAACGGACTTTTCTGGGGATATCTCTGGAACTGGAACTGCATCCCTCGGGGTTATCTCTGAGGTTGGAACTGAATCTCCCGGGGTTGTCTCCGGAGTTGGAATTGAGTATATCGAGGTTGTCTTCGAGATGGAAACTTAAGTATCCTAGGGTTGTCTCCAGGATTGACCTGATTTAACTTCCAGGGTTATCTGTGGAAGATGATTTTGCTCTCCTGTATGGTTAGTAACAACAATGCAAAATTTTGAGTGTCTACACTCCTATGCTGATTGCTTTGCGGGGTATCATCAAATCATGGTTGCTGAAGATGATCATGAGAAAACTACATTTATCACTCCTTTGGGAACCTTTTGTTATAGACGGTTGTCATTCGGCCACATCAATGCTGGAGCTACCTACCAGCGAGACATGATGGTTCTTTTCCATGATTTAATGCACATAGAGATAGAAGTCTATGTGGATGACATCATTGTCAAGTCTCAAAGGGAGGAAGACCACCTAGATCATCTCAAAAAGCTCTTTAACAGGTTGTATAAGTACAACTTGAAGTTGAATCTAGCCAAGTGCGCCTTTGGCGTCAAGTCAGGAAAGTTGCTAGGATTCCTAATCAACCACAAAAGGATTGAGATGGATCCTACAAAAATCCAAGCCATCACGAAAATTCCCATACCTTAGACAGAGAAGGAAATACGAGAATTTTTAGAAAGAATCATCTTTATCAGCCGATTCATCTCTCAACTCACAGCAACCTGTGAGCCCATCTTCAAATTGTTAAGGAAGAAATCCTCCATGAAATGGAATCATGAGTGTCAAAAAGCTTTCCTTCTCATTAAAGAGCAGCTAATCAAATCTCCTATTTTGGTATCTCCCAAGGATGGTGTTCCCCTGTTTATGTACCTGTCAATCAATGAAAATGCCATGGGCTGCATGCTGGGACAAAAAGATGATAGAGGCCAAGAAAGAGCTATCCATTACCTCAGCAAAAGATTCAGCATCAGTGAACATAAGTACACTCTGATTGAGAAAACTTGTTGTGCTTTAGCATGGGCTTCCATGCGATTATAACATTATTTCCATGGTCACACAACCCATCTCATATCCCGCGTGGATCCTCTCAAGTACGTGTTCAACAAACCTATATTGATTTGTCTACTATCTAGATGGTAGGTTATCCTAAAATAATTTGACATCATTTACGTGACTCAAAAGTCCATCAAAGGTCAAGGAATTGCGGATAAATTGGCCTCTGCACCTTCAGGAGATTTCAAACCCTTGGAAATATACTTCCCCGATGAAGGGGTTATGACAGTTCAGCTACACAATCAGGATGATACACACCAATCATGAAAAATGTATTTTGATGGAGCTGTAAACATGGAAGGTTCTGGAGCTAGAGTAGTTATAGTATCCATTACGGGGGAGTAATATCTCGTTGTCATCAAATTGTAGTTCTACAGCACCAACAACACAACTGAGTATAAAAGTTGTATCATGGGGTTGAAACTAGCCCAATCAATGGGCATTAGATGATTAACTGTCTTTGGAGATTTTGAATTGGTAAACAGACAAAACAATGGGATCTATCACACCAAAGAGTTACATTTGCTGCCTTACCAACGGCTAGTTATCCAGATGGCTTCGGAGTTTAAAGAAATAACCTTCCTCCACATTCCTTGGAATAGGAATGACTTTACGGATGCACTAGCAACTTTGGCCTCCTTGATCAACATACTTAACAAGTAAAACATGCCAAATATCACATTTGACCTGCAAAAGGCTCCAGCCATTGGGAACTACATGGGAGAAGTATCAAATGAGCTACCTCCCATCCAACACCCTTGGTATCAAGATGTCAAGGAGTATTTTTGAGATGGATCTACACCGACTGAGGTGAGTCAAGCTGAAAGAAAACAGATCAATAGAATGACTATGAAATTTTACCTGAGCAGAGACGCACTCTATAAAAGAGACGTAGGATTAGGTCTTCTCAGATGTCTGGAAAAAGACCAAGCTAAGAGGCTCATGGATGAAATCCATGGAGTGTGCGGCCCACACATGAGCGGCCATCTACTTGTCAAGAAAATCCTAAGAATAGTGCATTTTTGGCTTTCTCTCAAGGCTGAATATGATGATCACATCAAGAGATGTTACCAATTCAAAATTCATGGGAATGTTAT
The DNA here is from genome assembly GCA_020205505.1 of Panax japonicus. Classification (NCBI taxonomy): domain Eukaryota; kingdom Viridiplantae; phylum Streptophyta; class Magnoliopsida; order Apiales; family Araliaceae; genus Panax; species Panax japonicus. The sequence continues at coordinate 31,536,513 of CM035108.1, forward strand.
CCACGCCCCTCCAAGGAAGCTCCACAATATGAGTTCGCCCTGACCCTTCCCAGTGTGGGGAATGGACATGATCGGGTCCATCAAGCCCAAAGCCAACAATAGTCATCGATTTATCTTCACCATGATCGACTACTTCACCAAGTGGGTAGAAGCAGCCTTCTCCCCTAAGGTTACTAAAGAAGTTATCATTGGTTTCATCAGAAACAATGTCAGTTGTCGGTATAGATAACCATAGGTGATTGTGTCAGACAATGCTAAAAACCTCAACAACAAAATGATTGAGGAGTTATACAGTAAATTCCACATCAAACATCTCAACTCCATCATCTATCATCAAAAGATGAATGGTGTTGTTGAAGCCGCTAATAAGAATATCAAAAAGAGCATGCAAAAGATGTTCACCAATCACAAAGGATGGCCTGACCTATTGCCTCAGACTCTATTAGCCTACAGAACGTAATGCACACTTCCACTGGGGAAACCCCCTACTCGTTAACCTATGGCATGGAAGCGGTGCTCCCTATAAAAGTGAAAATGGAATCCCTCAAAATGTTGATAGACGCTCAGCTGGATGAATACCAATGGTTACAAGATAGGTACAACCAATTGTCTTTGATAGATAAAAGGTGGGCCGCAACCATCTTCCATGGCCAGTTCTATCAACAGAGGGTCGCCAGATCCTACAACAAAAAAGTTTTGTTACGGCAGTTCAAAGAACATGACTTGGTCTTGAAGAAAATTCTTGACAACCAAGATAAATCTAAAGGAAAATTCACACCAAACTGGGAAGGCTCGTTTGTTGTCAAGGAGGTATTGACAAGAGGAGCTCTTAGATTACAAGAAATGGATGGCGATGAACTTTCACAGCTTATTAATTTGGACACCGTGAAATGGTAATATGTTTGAATCCACCTGTATATTAACATCCTGGTCCTAGATCATCATATCCCTAGTCAGTTCAGGTTTTTAAAACCCTTCACTACATAAAACCCTTCTTCACATCTGTTTGTCCCATCAGGGACAATCATATCTTTCAAACTAGCAGCTTGGTTCTGGATCATCACATCTAACACTTTACTCAGGTTTTCAAAACCTTTCACACCTTTAGTTTGTCCCACCAAGGATCAAACATTTCACAACTTCATTTTATCCCACCAGGGATCAAACAATTCACACCTTCAGTTTGTCCCACCAGGGATCAAAATTTTTGCATCTGCAGTCTGCCCTTTACACGGGGAGAACTACGCAGACTCGGTCTCCCCAATACACGGGAGTACATAGGTAACCATTTTCATGGTCCTGTCTAACTACATAAAAAATAAAAAAAAAATCTCTCTACACCTCTTTGCCACATACAACTTCGAACCTTTTCAAGCTAGGTTCAAACTACGTAGACCTGATCTCCCCTTCTCAATGGGAGTACGTAGGCAGCCATTCATGGTTCGGTCTCAACCCCTACCAAAGTACAAAAACTTGTTAATGGTGCTGGGATCATCCTTCTAACCTTTCCAGCTACACATCATCGGCTTAGACCAAAGGGATGGAACTACCTGGCTTCCCTACACCAATGTGAGAACCGGAGACCATCTAAGCTGCGGTTAAATCCTCAAAGAGAAATACCAATCCATAAGAGATGGAACAACCTGGGCTCCCCCACACAAAGGAGTATCGATAACCATCTTTGGAGCGATCAATCTCAGAGAGGAAAGCCACACACCTCTCCATCACCACAAACAAAAACCAGTTCCAAGACAGCAATGGGTAGGGAATACACACAGATCAACGATCCATTCTAAAAGATCCTGAGACATCTGAATGAACATCCATCAAAAGGGAGTTCAAAATACATTAAGATCATAAGCCATGGAGAAACAGGCAAATATCAAGCAAGTAACAAGGCATAACTAAAAGGGAAGTGAATCAAAATATATTTCCCTGCCATATATAATACTGTTTGATATATACAATGTGTACTATACATGATAAAAATGGCTAAACTAGTCTGTACAGGAAAATACAAGCCCATCTACAAATCAGTGTATATACGTGCTATCAAATCTAACATAACATCCTTCTCAGATGAAGGGGTTAACTCTATAAACTTCTGCCCTATGGTATCAATGCGAGCTAAGAGATCCATAGTCATCTGCATAGTAACACTATACTCATTAATAAACGTGTTCATCTCTGCAATGATATCAGTAGTATAGGACCTCAATGCAGTACTATCTGTGATAATGGCGTGTCGTGCAGATATAGTGCCATTCCGCTTAATAACAACTGCACCTCTAGATGATCTAGCCTCATCTCGCTCATCAACAACGATATCTCTACGAGCTAAGGCATCATCTCTCTTAGGTAGAGCGACATCTCTCCTAGAAAGAGCTATCAACATCAAGACCCTAACATGATCTCCCTTATGTGTCATCAGATGCATACTCTGCTCTAAATACTATGCCGAATGTAGAGTCACAGTAGCAATCATACTGGGAGAATCAACAAGAACTGCTGGTAACCTAGCAAATAGCTCCACCTCGGTGGGAAAATCAGTGTCCTCCATATGCTCCCCACTGTTAGAACCAATCTTTGGCTTTGTGGATACAACCCCTACCGATGTAATCTCTGCCTCCATCCATGCCGAATACTCTGTAGAATGGCCCAGATGGCTAATAGTAAATTCAGCCCTCTCACGCTGGGCCCAACAGGCATACACCCTGGATCTATCTTCTGCTAATAAATGTCGAGAAGACAAACACTGAACCAATTCCCCACTCAAAAGAATGAACATCCTAAAATTGATCAAACTGTGCCATCACAGCCAGCAGGTGATACGTGGTCATGCCCCTCAAACCAGCTAGAAGGAGATAATCCATGCCAGAGGCTTGAGTGATGAAGTTGTAGGGAGAACTAAGCCCTGAACACAGAAAAATATCAAATGGATCCTCGATCCCTGCTAAGAAAACTAACCAAGAAGCAGCGTTTGTACACTCCACCGGCTCAAATGAGTAAGACATGGCTATCTCATGGGAAAAGCAGTACCCATGGCGTCAAAATGTGCCAATCGGTCTCAGGTGTGACATGAACCACACATACAGCAAAGATCAAGCTGCCTGAAAACACCCATGCAAGATGTGTTTGACAACACGTGGCCGGCCTCAAGGTTTCTACCATAATCATCGGCAAAATGGTATGTTCCTCCCAGAGAGCTCGCACTGCCATAATCACGCCAATGTCTAAATGATCCATGTACAATGGCATGTACAGATAGGCCACTACACGCATCAGTAGTACATTTGTAAGAACCCAAATTTTATGAATAAAGATTTAATTTCTTGAAATATTTTTTTTGAATATTATGGTGTGGATTTGATATAATGTTATAGTTGTGGGTAAAATTTATAAATTTTGCAAAGTAAGCAAGTTGTTATAAAATATTTGATTGGTCGGGGAATATTCGTTTTATCAGGGAATATTCATACAATGGCACAATCATTGGTGGACCCCATAACGGAATTACCGTCGAAGTTAGAAAACGATAGAAATAACTTTTTATAAAAATAACGACAAATGTTTTACGTTAAACTGTTGAAATACTCAGTGGTAAAAGTATAGTAATACGCGTAGTTGCATAGTAGCACACGATATTGTATAATATCTTTGATTTTTGACACTTACATTAGAAGTCACTCAGTTTTATTCAATTACTGCCACAGTAATTGCTGCATAGTATCTCTTATATTATTTATTCAATTATTGTCATAGTATTATCTGCACAATATTTTATATTATTAAATCAATAATTGAGACGACAAAGTTATTCATATTATTATTTGCATTATTGACAATATCTATAAAGTTTTTTCGAGGATAGGGGTTTGGTCACCTAATTGCGTGCCAATAGGGAGAAAACCTTATCGGAAAGCCATCTCTTCATGGGAATGATCTGGTTGTTAATATTGGAAGTTATATTATTGATGAATAAATGTTGTTAAAAATATTTCCATTATGTTGGGATTATTAGTGTTAGTGGAAATAGACATTTATTTCGATAATAGTTGATTTATGGATGTTAAATTGACCAAACGAGTACTTAATCGGATAAATGGGGAATTAATTTCTATTAGTTCACATTCAAATAACTATTTGTTCACATGCATGTACTATTAGGGGAGGTTATGTAAGATTGATAATACTTGAAGGACTAACTTAAAAATAGAGGTAAAGATGAAGGTACTAAACTCTAATAAGTCGAGCCCCTAAACAAGTAATTACTGAAAATATGTTTTCCTATAAATAGAAGCTCATTTCTTCTTTCATTCTCACCAATTCACTAAGACTCACAAGAGCAACGATAAAGAGAGAAACTATAGAGAGAAAAAAGAAAAGTATTCTGCTACTTCACTATTGCAGTATTCATTCTTCTACTAAGGTAAGGGGTATTATTTATTTCATATTCTCTTACGATATTATTTTCTGTATTCATAAGAAATTTTATTTCATTCAATATTCGTAAGGAATATTATTTTTGTTCAATATTCGTAAGGAATATTATCTTCGCTTAATATTCGTAAGAAATATTATCTTCGTTTAATATTCATAAGAAATATTATTTTCGTTCATTATTCGTAAGGGATATTATTTTTGTTCAATATTCGTAAGAAATAATATTTTCTTTCATACTCTATAGTATGTAAGTAATATTATTTCATTTCAGATTCCGAATTCTACACTCATCTTTCTAACGTATTGCTTCTGTATTCCTTTAAATTAGTAGAATATCCTTGAAATTTGCGCTTCATCTAGTATCTTTTCATGGAAATATTATTCTGAGCATTCTTGATAATTTTTAATCTTCTCATGTCACGGTACTATTCCTGAAGTACTATTCACGGGGCACTATTCACTCGGGGTACTATTCATGACAAAAATTGATTTCTTTTCGGTCCAAATCATTTTTGATACAAATATTATTCTTGAATTTTACTCCACAAAGCAGTATCATGATGACAATTTGGACATTATTGAATTCTGGATAAATTAAATTATAAATCTTTAAAATTTATCCTTTACTTTCATTTAATTGAATTCTTATATCATTGTCGTCATCCTCGTGCTTATATTCTAATTAAAGTCCTCATTGGCCCTTAGTGCAATGATGGACAGTTGTTGGTATGCTTATGACCAGGGATTATTCGGTATAATCATGACTTGTAATATTACAATTGATGTGGTAAAAATCTTCATTGGCCCGTAGTGCATTGATGGATAGTTGTTGGCATGATCATGACCATTGGTGATAACACAAATATCAGTAGCTCATAGTACATGGATAATTCATTGACGTGATACTAATAAATATCTCCGGCCCGTAGTGCATGGATATTTCAGTGATGTGGATTATTTATTGAGCTGAGTCTTAGCGATAAAATTGATGATAAACTTTTTAAATCATAGAAGATAGTAGATATCATGCTCTACTTGACTCTTCTAATAGATTGCTTTTTCCGCTGCAGTTAAACTTGTTGTTTATCGTATTCTATCAGTTTAATACTGTTGAAGGCTAACGATAATTTATTCTGTATTATCTTAGTCATAATATTTCTTACTGGGCTAGTTGAGTTCACCCTTTTTCTTTCACTATTATCTTCAGTAAATGAAAATATAGATGGGACTAGTCAGGGAATCGAGTGATAGTCCAAGATGGTTGCTATAGTAGTCCTCACTATTCTATAAAATAGTGTGATAATAATTGTAATGAGGACTTATTTGAGTTTGGATATTGTCTAGGAGACAATATTCGTGTTAAAACTCAGCTATTGTGTTGTCGTATTTTGCACGACAGTTGTATAAATTAAGTTTGTATTTGAATTTTGTACCATGTATTTGGGGACTCAGAATGGGTGATGTATACCTATTTTGGGGGCGTCACAACATCTACTCTGGCAATACGCCAATCATCCTTCGACACGGTGAAATCCCCGGAGTGCTGTACATAACTGTCCAAAGAGCCAAATATGTGTATCAGAAAACGCATGGACACTACATGCCCGGCGAAAATCTCATCTTGGGCAACTCTGTGCCTCAAGACGGGAGGGTTATAAACTGTCGACTCATATCTCCTACAGCCATTCGAGCGCAAGGCCTGTCCAAAGGAAAATCTATCAGTAGCTCTTACTCCTCTAAGGTGGGCCTCAACTGCTGGGTCTCGAACTGGAATACCTGCCTATTCGGGTACCCAGTGCTCCAGCATGACCTGTATGAAACCCAACGGATCCTGGAACATTAAAAAGGTCATGGAGTGCCATAACAACTGGTCTACAGTCACCCGATCTGGGGATGACAAACTATCATACCACGATCTCAAACAGGAGGCCACCAATACCGGTGTGGTGTGATCAATGCGGCTAACTGTCGAGGAAGACATCAGTAGGGTCGTGTCATAAGACCATCTGTTGGTCGATTTCGCAACCGATAAACACGCGCAAGTATACGCGGTCTAACAAGTAATACAGTGATAAGAGGGTGTCGAACCCACGAGGACAAAGACTTAACAGGAAACAACTACTAAGGTAAAGTCGTTACTATTCTTATCTAAACACAAGAAATAGATGGTTGGTTAAACAAATTCTATAGGACAATCAAGTTGGAGAAGAAACAGTTCTAAGAAATAAAGATAGGATTACAACTCCCCTAATGCTTCGCCTAATCTTCTAACTCTCCGTATATAAACAAATCAAGGAATGGTCAACCGAGATTAAAGTAAGCATAAGCTTCTGTCGAAGGTCAAATGCTAATCCTTGACAAACTAGAACACAATATGTCTATTGGTGAAACTAATCTGACCAAGGTCATTATGCACAACTCCAAGGTCACACAAGGCAAGTGAGGATATGTCTATCCAACAAGCACAATGAGCCCACAATTAAATGTCAGGACAAAACAAGTGTCATTGTATTTCAAGGAAGACAGTAATATCCATTTATCAATTTCCACTACTATCAAAACCTATTTCTTTATCAAGAAATAAGACATTATAAGCAAAATACAACAACCCATTCCAAAATGATTCATTATATAAAACGAGAGAGAAAGTCGATTAAGCTATTCAAAAAGTTACATTGCAATCCTAACAATGGAGTTAGTTCATAACTATGAGACTAACACATAGTTCTAATACACCACCCATTTCAGACAAATACAATAAATAGAAGATTTGAAATAAGAAAAATCCCTAAAGAAAGGAGTACTCTTCAGCCAAACAATCTCTTCACTTGCACGATCTGAGAAAATGGAGAGCAACGGATCTCTTTTGGTCCAGCTATCTCTTCTCCTCTTTTCTATTTTCTAGCTCTTGTTATCTTTTCTGCTCTATGCTATCATTTTTTCTAACAGCCGCCGCCCCCCTCCTTATCCTCTAACATTTGCTAGGTCAAACACTTCCTGTCTGCCTGGGAACCAGAGGTGGCGCCGCGGCGCGGGCCACGAAGCCTTTGAGTCGCGCTGCGGCGCGGCCTAAGGAATTTGGACACGGAGCTCGCGCTGCAGCGCGAGCCAGTATATTGTAAGTGGCGCCGCGGCGCGGCTTTTTGTCAGTATGGAACAGCATGTGGCGCTGCGGCGCGGCCAATGACTCTGGCTTTGGCGCCGCGGCGCGGGAAGGCTAAAAATGACAGTTTTGCCCCTTCAAAGCAGCAAAAACACTGCGAAGCTCTGCAATGCAACGATTAAATACAAAAACACTATAACCCCAATAAAACTATATAAAAACTATGAATCCAGGCAAGTAATTAAGGCAGAAAGTATCCGATTCGCAGGTTTAAATCCCACTCATCAAATACCCCCAAACTTAAGTCTTTGCTTGTCCTCGAGCAAACTATCTAACAAATAATAACAGTAGATACTAAGAATGCGAAAGGAACATAAAAATATATACTAGCATCGCAGCTACATTTATCTATAAAAACTACCCCCAAAAGAACAAGTCAAACACGGGGATGAACAAGGGGTCAATCTAATTCAAGCATAAGACTGTAATCGATCCAATCTGTGCATGTGTGTGAAAATCAACCGTCCTGACTAATCATAGCCCAAATAAGCTCGCATAGTTGATTGTTAAAACCACGCACATTCCGCAACTTAAACATTCAACAAGCATTAAGAACAAGACGCAAATGCAGGGAAAGATCAAAGGTTTTAGCAAGCCGATAGTAAAATCAGACTCGGACAGTACTTAATTACCTTAGGCTAATCAGAACTACCCATGAATGAGCTTTTGATCAGCGACTCCCAAGCCAGACGACTTTAGGGCACTAGGTGTAGAACACCCCGAAGAATCTAATAACTCGAGCAGTAAAGGCCACGTAATCAACATAAGCCAACTGAGACTTCACAACAAGAATGAAAATTTAACAGCGAGTGCATTTTATGCTCCATCTCGATATCGGCCCTGCGTTTATGGGCGAGTGCGTTTTACGCTCCATCTCGACCCACCGCACAACTTTCGATATAATATAATTTTAATTTTTTTTTTTTTTTTTAACGAGTGCATTTTATGCTCCATCTCGATATCGGCTCTGCGTTTATGGGCGAGTGCGTTTTACGCTCCATCTCGACCCACCGCACAACTTTCGATATAAACACCCTTAGCTAGAAACCAAGATCCAAAACTGCATAGACACCCAAGTCTTTTATTACCTTGCACAAATGAAGGTTTATAAGAGTGAACAACTAGTCAACACAATCAACACACAAACTAAATTCGAAGAATAACTAGTTAACACAGCTGGCCAGAGCATGCTAGAAGGACGGATCAATAACAGTCTAAACTTGTCAATTCATAAACCCCTAGCACAAGGCAAGCTTGACACAATTCTACGAGATATATACTCATTTGGCGCTAGACGTAGCCACAATCCAACAAAAATTAGCAATGATAAATATAACACCCTTGCTAAATAGCAGCTCAAAATAGGGTGAAAAGGCCATTAACATGGCACAAACATCCAAATCTGTAAAAGCCCCAAAAAGATGGCTAGAAACCACAATCATGCTAAATAAAATTAAAATAAAACCCAAAAACGGCTCAGGCATCCATAATGATAAAGCATCCATAATGATAAAGATAATAAACCAAATCCCGCAGTTCAAAAGACTGCACCAAAACATAATACTGAAATAACGTCAGACAGTAGTCCTAATATCGTCTTCTCCTGATCTTCCGGGGCAATAGAAATCTGATTGTACCCCGAGTATCCATCCAGTAAACAGTAGTATTCATGTCCCGCCAACCGATCGAGCATTTGATCAATGAAAGGAAGAGGAAAGTGATCCGTACAGGTAGCTTTGTTCAGTTTCCTGTAATCCATGCACACTCTCCACCCAGTCACCGTCCTGGTGGGAATAAGCTCATTATTCTCATTGGGCACAACTGTCATGCCTCCTTTCTTGGGCACACACTGGATCGGACTAACCCACGGACTATCGGAGATGGGGTAGATAATGCCCGCATCAAGCAATTTAATGATTTCCTTCCTGACAACCTCTTTCATTATCGGATTTAGCCGCCTCTGGTGCTCTATAGAAGGTTTTGAGCCTTCCTCCAATAGGATCTTGTGCATGCAAATGGTTGGACTGACCCCTTTTATGTCTGCAATCGACCATCCCAACGCCGTTTTGTACTTCTTTAGCACAACGAGCAACTTCTCTTCCTGACACTTGGTTAGAGAAGCAGAAATTATCACAGGTAATGAAAGAGAATTTCCCAAATATGCATACCTTAAATGGTTAGGCAACGGTTTTAGCTCAAGAGCTGGAGGCTCAATGATTGATGGCACACCCTTGGAAGTTGATGCCTCATCATCTTTAAGAGACTCGAATTGGCGGTGCGAATGCCTTGATCTTAGCGGATCATCAAGCCACATGGCACATTCAATATGCGATGGCTCTTCCGTAGTACTCGCCCCTGTTAGTGTAGCTTCTAGAGAATATTTAATGCATGTTTCAGAGAATACCCCATTCACTGCTTCAGCAATCGTAGTGATCTGGAAGCAATCCTCAGGGGTGTTAGGATATTTCAGAGCACGGAAAACATTGAAGGTCACCTCTTGGTCTTGAACTCTCATTGTTAGCTCCCCTTTTTGGACGTCAATCAGGGTCCTCCCAGTTGCCAAAAATGGCCTTCCCAATATTATCGGGATTTCTCTATCTTCCTCAAAATCAAGAACTATGAAATCTGCCGGAAATATGAACTTGTCCACCTTCACTAGCACATCCTCCACAATTCCCTTCGGATAAGTTAAAGATCTGTCAGCCAATTGCAGGGTGATGCTAGTCGGCTTGGCTTCATTAAGACCCAATTTTTTGTAAATGGAAAGGGGCATCAAGTTTATGCTGGCCCCTAGGTCACACAGAGCCTTTCCAATGAATTGGTCCCCAATTGTGCACGGGATTGTAAAACTTCCCGGATCTTTGAGCTTAGGCGGAAGTTTGTTTTGGAGGATTGCACTACTTTCTTCAGTCAAAGCCACCGTCTCATAGTCTCCCAATTTCCGCTTCTTGGACAAAATGTCCTTCATGAACTTTACGTAACTGGGCATTCCTTCCAACGCCTCTGCAAATGGAATGTTAATGTGCAATCTTTTGAAGACCTCTAAGAATTTGGAAAATTGCTTATCTAGTTTCTGCTTTTGCATCCGCTGGGGGAAGGGTAATTGAGGGAGAGGCCGATGTATTGCAGTGATAGGAGGAGATGGTGTCGGGGGTCTGTCTTGACCACTTGCGTCACCCCCATCTTTCTCAACAGTCTCCGTTTCAGGAATTGCCTCGTCAGCCGCTTCATTGTCGTTCACAGGAATTTCCTCACCACTTTGTACTTGAGTGGTTCTCCCACTTCTGAGGGTTACTGCTTTACACTGTTCCTTGCCTTCCCGTTTAGGGTTTACATCAGTGTCACTAGGCAGTGCGCCTTGTGGCCGACTGTTTAATGCAGTAGCCAACTGACCCATTTGTACTTCAAGATTCCTAATGGAGGCCTCTTGATTGTTACTTCTGGTTTTGTTCTGGGCTATGTACCTAGAAAGCAGATCTTCTAAACTTGGTTTTCTCTCCTGTTGAGGGGGAGGATGGTGAAATTGATTCTGAATGCTCTGAGGTTGTTGGTTGAACTGAGTTGTAGGTTGGAATCCAGGAGGGTTAGCATAACTCTGCCTGGTAGAAGGAAGTTGTGGTTGGTTGGGGTTATTGCTGTTGTTGTTGTTGTTATTACTCCATGAAAAATTTGGATGATTTCGCAACCCCGGATGGTAATGAGTGGGAAGGTTTGAGTTCTGTTGCCGCCCGTAGTTAGAAACAAATTGCACCGATTCAGGGCTTATAGCACACAGATCGGTCGGGTGGCTTCCTTGACATAATTCACACTGGACCATGACACTCTGCACATTTTGAACTGCAGAAGGTCCCAAGGTGTCAAGCCTTTTTGTTAGCGTCGCTACCTGAGCTGCTAGCGATGTGACCGAGTCCACTTCATAAACCCCCGCTGCTCTTCTCGGAGTTTGCCTATCATTAGGCCACTGGTAATTGTTGGCCGCCATTGTCTCCACCAGCTCATACCCCGCTGTGTGATGTTTGGACATGAATGCCCCTCCAGATGCGGCATCAATACTCGAACGAGTAGATCCGGATAATCCATTGTAAAAGGTCTGGATGGGAAGCCATTCCGGCAGACCATGGTGCGGGCATTTTCTCAGGAGATCCTTAAATCGCTCCCATGAGTCGTATAAGGATTCAGATTCAAATTGCACAAAGGATGTGATTTCGTGCCTGAGCCTAGCTGTTTTGGCAGGCGGAAAGAACTTCGCCATGAATTTCTGCGCCAAGTCAGCCCATGTTGTAATGGAGCCAGTCGGCAGTGAATGTAGCCAGCTCTTGGCTTTGTCCCTTAATGTAAACGGGAACAGCCGGAGCCTGATGGCATCGTCAGACACTCCGTTGCATTTGAAGGTGTCACAGATTTCCACAAAATTAATCAGGTGATCATTGGGGTCGTCATTAGGCATTCCCCCAAACTGAATGTTTGTGCACATTTGAATTGTGCCCGGCTTTATCTCGAAATTATTAGCCTGAATGGCGGGACTTACAATGCTCGCCTGGAGATCATCAACACGAGGCATAGCATAATCCCTCAGAGACTTCTGAAGCTCCTCAGCCATTATGACGGGCACAGGTATGTCCTCGGGTGTGTCCACAAATTTCTTTCTCAACAGACGTCTGAAGGTCCTTTCAACCTCGGGATCAAGAGGTATTGTAATCAGCCCTTTCCGAGGTGGCATACACAATGAAGACTACCTGAAGAGAGAGGTAAACAAATCGGTTTAAAGTAAGATTGTAATGACTTAGATTTAATAATGTAAAACAATTAATTCTTAAGTCCCCGGCAACGGCGCCAAAAACTTGTTGGTCGATTTCGCAACCGATAAACACGCGCAAGTATACGCGGTCTAACAAGTAATACAGTGATAAGAGGGTGTCGAACCCACGAGGACAAAGACTTAACAGGAAACAACTACTAAGGTAAAGTCGTTACTATTCTTATCTAAACACAAGAAATAGATGGTTGGTTAAACAAATTCTATAGGACAATCAAGTTGGAGAAGAAACAGTTCTAAGAAATAAAGATAGGATTACAACTCCCCTAATGCTTCGCCTAATCTTCTAACTCTCCGTATATAAACAAATCAAGGAATGGTCAACCGAGATTAAAGTAAGCATAAGCTTCTGTCGAAGGTCAAATGCTAATCCTTGACAAACTAGAACACAATATGTCTATTGGTGAAACTAATCTGACCAAGGTCATTATGCACAACTCCAAGGTCACACAAGGCAAGTGAGGATATGTCTATCCAACAAGCACAATGAGCCCACAATTAAATGTCAGGACAAAACAAGTGTCATTGTATTTCAAGGAAGACAGTAATATCCATTTATCAATTTCCACTACTATCAAAACCTATTTCTTTATCAAGAAATAAGACATTATAAGCAAAATACAACAACCCATTCCAAAATGCTTCATTATATAAAACGAGAGAGAAAGTCGATTAAGCTATTCAAAAAGTTACATTGCAATCCTAACAATGGAGTTAGTTCATAACTATGAGACTAACACATAGTTCTAATACACCACCCATTTCAGACAAATACAATAAATAGAAGATTTGAAATAAGAAAAACCCCTAAAGAAAGGAGTACTCTTCAGCCAAACAATCTCTTCACTTGCACGATCTGAGAAAATGGAGAGCAACGGATCTCTTTTGGTCCAGCTATCTCTTCTCCTCTTTTCTATTTTCTAGCTCTTGTTATCTTTTCTGCTCTATGCTCTCATTTTTTCTAACAGCCGCCGCCCCCCTCCTTATCCTCTAACATTTGCTAGGTCAAACACTTCCTGTCTGCCTGGGAACCGGAGGTGGCGCCGCGGCGCGGGCCACGAAGCCTTTGAGTCGCGCTGCGGCGCGGCCTAAGGAATTTGGACACGGAGCTCACGCTGCAGCGCGAGCCAGTATATTGTAAGTGGCGCCGCGGCGCAGCTTTTTGTCAGTATGGAACAGCATGTGGCGCTGCGGCGCGGCCAATGACTCTGGCTTTGGCGCCGCGGCGCGGGAAGGCTAAAAATGACAGTTTTGCCCCTTCAAAGCAGCAAAAACACTGCGAAGCTCTGCAATGCAACGATTAAATACAAAAACACTATAATCCCAATAAAACTATATAAAAACTATGAATCCAGGCAAGTAATTAAGGCAGAAAGTATCCGATTCGCAGGTTTAAATCCCACTCATCACCATCCAGGGGTCAATATTGAACATCTTTGAACATACATATGCATAACATAACACATCCATCATAATCAATAGATGGAAATATGATGTAGCGAATGGAAAATAGTATATATTAATTCCTAAGTACATCATCATCTAATACATCATCTCTGTATACAGCTGGAAAATATAGGGAAATGGGGCACAACCGTCCAATAACTAACAGAGGCCTATCAAAAGATATAACGAGAATGGGGCACAGTCACCCAGTATCTAACAGAGGCCTATCAATATCATCCAACCTATCCATATTGTGACGCCCCCAAAACAGGTATACATCACCCATCTTGGGTCGCCACTTACATGGTACATAAATCAAATACAAACTTAATTATACAACTGTCGGATAAAATACGACAAAACATAGCTGAGTTTTTAATAAGAATATTGTCATCTAGATAATATCCACACTCAATGGAGTCCTCATTACATTTATTATCATACTATTTCACAGAATAGTGAGGACTACTAAAACAACCATCCGGACCGTCAATCTATTCCCCGACTCGTCCCAGCTATATTCTCATTTCCTGAAGAGAACAATAAAAGAAAGGGTGAGCTCAACTAGCCCAGTAAGAATTATTATGACTAAGATAATGCAGAATAAATTATCCTTAGACTTCAACAGTATAACAACTGATGGAATATAATAGACAACATGTTTTAGATCAACATCTGCAGCGGAATAAGCAATCCATTAGAAGAGTCAAGTAGAACATAATGTCTACTATTTCTTCTAGATTAAAAGTCCATCATTAATATTTCATTCCTATAATACTCAACAACAGTTCTTTGTTATACCCAAGACAAAAAGAACTATCATCACCTGTCTTCACCTAAACCACCAAAGATTATAGTTAAATCCACAATTCATATTTATAATCATATAACTCAACAGTTTCTCCTTGTCACAAAGGCTTAATAGAATGTTTGCTCAATATCCTTATCCCAAAGGCTAAAGAAATTGAAATGTAATAACAATGATCATACCAATCAGTTGTCTACCTTTGCACTACGGGCCAAAGATATTCAACTATAAAACCAATGGTCATGATCATACCAATCAATTGCTTGTCAGTGCACTACGACCAAAGACATTCAACTGTTAACTAATGGTCATGATCCTGCCAATCACATCATCGAATTATCCCTGCACTACGACCAATGATATTTTTTAGTATCACCAGTGGTCATGATCATGTCATACACCTGTCCATCTTTGTACTACGGGCCAAAGCTATTAATCAACAGTTCATCTTTGCACTACGACCAAAGATATCAATCAACAGTTATTCTTTGCACTACAGGCCAAAGACATTCAACTGTAAAACCAATAACCAACAGTTCATCTATGCACTACTGGCCAAAGATGACTTTTAACGCAATATAAGCATGAGAATGATGACGATGATATAAGCATTAATCAAACAAAATCAAGGATAAATATTAAAGACTTTAAATTTATCCAGAGTTGAAAAATATCTAAATTGTCAATATGATACTGCTTTATGGAGTAAAATTCAAGAATAATATTCATGTACCAAAAATAATTTGGACAGAAAAGAAATATATTTTTTGGGTAAATAGTACCCCGTGAATAGTACCCTATGAATAGTACTTCGAGAATAGTACCACGTGATAGTACTCCGACATGAAAAGTACCCCAAATACCCGAGTGAATAATATTTGGGTGAATAGTAATTTGGGTGAATAGTAACTCGTGAATAGTAACTCGTGAATAATAACTCTAACACAAAAAGTGGCTCGAATACCCGAGTGAATAATACTAGAGTGAATAGTAACTGGGTAAATAGTAACCCATGAATAGTAACTCTTTAAAAAAATACCAAAGAAAATGATATTCCATGACGAGTACAAAAGAAATGATATCTCATACGAGTATAATAGAATATACGAAACTGCAAATGGATTTTCATCCGTCATGCGGTAATCCACGTAGATAGATCATTTCCACAATTTAATAAAGAACGAATACGAAAGGTCATTCACCCCGCATGCGGCAGTCCGCGTAGACATGTTATTCTAATAGGATAATAAATAATGGAACCAGGTCATGCGTAAACGTACAGATAGGATATTCCAACAGAATAATAAAGAATGGAATAACAGAAGACTTCACCAGGCATGCGATAAACCTCACAGACAGGTTATTCCAACTGAATAATAAATAATGGAACTAGGTCATGCGTAAACGTACAGACAGGATATTCCAATAGAATAATAAAGAATGGAATAATAGAAGACTTCAACAGGCATGCGATAGACCGCATAAACAGGTTATTTCAATAGAATAATAAATAATGGAACCAGGTCATGCGTAAATGCACAGATAGGATATTCCAAAAGAATAATAAATAATAAAATAACAGTAGAATTTCACGATTTATGCGTTACTTCGTATAGACAGGTTATTCCAATATAATAATAAAGAATTGAATAACAGAAGAATTTCACCATGTATGCAGTACTCCACATAGATAGGTTATTCCAACATAATAATAAGGAATGGAATAATAGAAGAATTTCACCATGTATGCGGTACTTCGCATAGACAGGTTATTCCAACATAATAATAAGGAATGGAATAACAGAAGCTCTCTTCATGAATACGAAAGAAATAATACCCCTTACCTTAGAAGAAGACTGGATACTGGAATAGTGAGGTAGCAGACTTCTCTTCTTCTTTCTCGCTATAATTTCTATCTATAATAATTGCTCTATAGCTTTAGTGAATTGGTGAGAAATGAAGAAGAATGAGCTTCTATTTATAGGAAAATATAGTTTTGATAATTGCACATTTTAGGGCTCAAAATATTACAGTATAATACCTTCCTCTTTTTCTTTATTTTTAATTTAGTCCTGCAAGTATTATCAAACTTGCACCACCTCCCCTAATAGTAAATCATGTGAATCAATAGTAAATCGTGTGACTCAATAGTTCTAGACATGTGAAAATATGAATTACAGTATAGTACCTCCATCTATACCTCCATTTTTAACTTAGTCATGCAAGTATTATCAATCTTACACCAACTCCCCTAATAGTAAATGAATGTTAATCAATAGTACACACATGTGAACATATAGTTATAATCATGTGAATTAATAGCAATTAGTTGCTCATTTATTTGGTTAATTACTTGATTGGTCAATATAACCTCCAAACATCATTTATTATCGAAATAAATATCGATTTCCACTAACACTAATAATTCTAACACAATGAAACTATCAATTTCATCTTTAATCAAATGAACGTATTCATCATTAATATTATAACTCACAATATTTAACAACCAGGTCGTTCCCATGAAAGAGGGGGTTTTCCGATAAGGATTTCTCCTTATTGGCGCGCAATTAGGTGACTAAACCTCTCCTTGACAGAATTTCTAGACATTGTCAATATTGCAAATAATAATATGAATAACTTTGTCGTCTCAATTATTGATTTAATAATAAAACATATTATACATATGATATTGTGACAATAATTGAATCAATAATATGAGAGATATGATGTAGCAATTACTGTAGCACTAATTGAGTATAACTGAGTGACTTCTTATGTAAGCATCAATAATCAATACCGTGTGCTACTATGCAACCACGCGTATTACTGTACTTTTACTACCGGGTAGTTCAACAGTTTAACAATAAAACTTTCGCCGTTATTTTTATAAAAAGATATTTCTGTCGTTTTCTAAAGATATTTATGTCGTTTTCTAAAGGTAAAACTTTCATCTTCAATATGCAACCACGCGTATTATTGTACTTTTATTTATGTCATTTTCACACGGTATTTTTAAAAATACCGTGTGATAAAGATATTTCTGTCATTTTCTAACTACGACAATACTTCCGTTGGGGGCGTTCACCAATGATTGTGCCGTCGTACGAATATTCCTTGTTAAAATGAATATTCTCCGACCAATCGAATATTTCCCGACACAACGAATATTTTATATTAACTTGTTTACTTTGCAAAATTTTCACTTATCACCCTTAACTTTAACCTTTTATCAATTTAACCATTTACTAAATATAATAATTATAAGAAAATTGAATACTTTCATTTCATAAAATTCGGGGTCTCACACATATGATGTAACTTTGCTTGAGCCACTAGATCTCTACCAAGAGGGATATCATGCCAATACAGTAGAGGATCTACACTGGCATAATCATACGGGCCACCTGAAGGACCAGCCCCTAAAGGACCAACAAGAATGGGTAAAATCCTAGCCAAACCTCTTTCAAGCCCTGCGAATGCATGGGTATTCCCTTGAGAAAATAGGAAAAGGTATATGAGCCCCAATCATACTCTCCAATACGGTCCACCTCACGTGTGGCGCTAACTAAAGTGAATAAAACCGTGGAAAAGTTATCCGCTATGAAATAACCCTAGAGAATGATCAGGAACAATCTCCAAAGAATGTGAACACTGGCTCTCACATCATCGGGCATGGGCTCACTAAATGCCCCACTCATAGTATCTACACTCAAAGTATCAGTCCGGACTATCTTGCCTTTGAGTGCCTCAATCGGGACTCTTAGTAAGGATCTAACGACAGTCGGGGTAATGTTCGCCACACAAGGCACTGGCGCCCCTCCAAACCCCATACCGGTGATAAACTACTAATCCATCGGCATCATAATCACCTCGTAGTCCAGCAAATAGAAAGACTGGGTCTGGTGAAACCAGTGCTCAGACAACGCCCTAAGGTAACCCCAACATCAACGAGGGAGGATGGAAAAAAATGCCTCAAAGCCCCAACCATGCATAATCTCTCGATACTCTGGATGAAGAGTTTGATATAGAGGGTGTATGCTGAACCAGTTTCCTCGAGGCTATGTAAAGTCGAGGAACCTACATCTCAAATACAAATCAACATCAGAATCATGGCTCCTTGTCAATTGGAAAAAGGAAGATCAGACATAACTTTTACCTCGTCCGCATGTAAGTAGATCGAGCGGTGGCGACTCAAATCATCCAGTAGCTCTGGATTAGTCATATTTATGGTTGGAAATTCTCTTTAGGGAATAAAAGTAGCAGGAGCAGGAGCCGCAATCGATACATCCTCCTCCTCATCCTCAACATCTGGTACCTCAACCCGGATAGGACGAATCGCTCCCTCTACTAACTACGCGATTGTCGGGCTGGATGGGGTCGAGGAACATTAGAAGCTCTCATCCTCACACCTGAAGAGGTCCTGTGGGAGCTACTCAGCTGGTCTAGATCCATAGTATCTGGACAAAAGTCTCCAAATCACCTCAAAAAAGGGTGTGGTAACTTCTAACCTAGAGATTTTCCAATGCATTTTATGACTATATGAATGCATGTATTACTTTAACATACGTCTACAGTAGAGTTAAAAATGCATGTTCATTCAATGCCTAGACTCTTGGAAAAATTTCGCTAGTCTCCTTTGTAAAAAAGACTATCCATATACATGCAGGCATGACTAGGTGGCCATTCAGTAGCACACCAATCCAAGGTCATAAGCATCCTATATGCATAAAAATGTCAAAGTCATAATCCATAAGGGTAGCTTAATTACCAGAATTACTTTATTTTACAACCTTTACTCATTTGTCCTCAAATAAGATAAGAAATAACAGAAAAATGGTGCCAATTTGACTGTTTCAAAAGTTAAATTTTTTCACATGATTATATTCAGCATGAAATACTAACATTTACTATGTTGAATATTTTTTATCAAGTCATATGAGCATGCGTATTCAGTACTATGTGTTTAGAAGCATTTCATGAGATAACTCATTTTCCAACGGACAAAAACTAGAAAAGAAGACATACATACGTTACCAGGATAGTGCAGAACACTTGTACGGTGACAGATTTTGCAGAAAGCAGCCCGAACTCAGTAGATCTGAAGAAGAACTCTCGGATTCTCTATTTGGCGTAACTTAAAAATGACTTATGAAAGCAACAGGAGCCTCAAATACACCCACAGATGGCCCCATATGTATCTGCGGCTACCACAGGTGTACCTGCGACTTTCCTAGGTGGGTCCCACCCCTCCAGCTCGATCCAATTTGAGTTACAAAGGAGGTCCCATAGGCTGAAAAGTCAAATCAGGGAAAAAAATGCTACACAATTAAGCTGAAAATCCAGTCTACATATCACTCATTGGTATTCACCCAAACACAGTGTTCACAACACCGATGATCACAGCTATTGCAAACTACATTTGGTAATACCTCACAAAGGTCCAATACCATCAACTTGTGGTTGTAATTCTAATTACAACCATACATTTCATCAAAACCTATCCCCAGTAGGGATTTCATACAACTTCAGCTGTTGGCGCATAAATCCAGTGAAGCATCAGTGATGGTTTGATGATTTCATCCATTGAAGTACATTTCAATGAAGGTCAAGCAACCTTGACATTATTAGTTGTTGACACGTAAATGCAGCGAAGCATCGGTGATGGTCCAATGATTTCAGTCATTAAGTACATTTCAACGAAGGTCAAGCAACCTTGACATAGTCAGATGTTGGTAAGTAAATTTAGCAAAGCATCGGTGATGGTCCAATGATTTCAGTCATAGAAGTATATCTCAATGAAGGTCAAGTAACCTTAACGTTATTCAGCCATTGGCACATAAATCCAGCGAAGCATCGGTGATGGTCCGATGATTTCAGCCGTTGAAGTACATTTCAACTAAGGTCAAGTAACCTTGATGTTATTTAGCCATTGGCAAGTAAATCCAGGGAAGCATCGGTGATGGCCCGATGATTTCATCCATTGAAGCACATTTCAATGAAGGTATAGTAACCTTGGCATTATCATCCATTGGCAAGTAAATCCAGCAAAGCATCGATGATGGTTCAATGATTTCAACCATTGAAGTACATTTCAATGCAGGTCAAGTAACCTTGACGTTATTCAGTCATTAGCAAGTAAATCCAACGAAACATCGAAAGTGGTCCGATAATCTCAGCCATTCCAGCACATTTCAACGAAGGTCTAGTAACCTTGACATTATCAACCATTGGCAAATAAATCTAGCGAAGCATCAGAGGTGGTCTGATGACAATAGCTATTGAAGAAAATTTTAACGAGGGTCAGTCAACCTGACAACATAAACTATTGGTATTAACTCTGACAGAACATTGGAAAGACCTGGAAATACAAACTAGGGAAAACCATCCTCATCGGGGTGGACCAATGATGGAATCTATTATACAAGTCTTCATCAGACAAGGCATAATTCCCCATGAGTCTCTCGTACATGAGAGGTACATCCTCAATGGAAAGTCTGTACTCGGGATTAAGGACTTTGGTGATAACCCCAATGTCAACATCCTGGAGGTTCTTGTGAACTTTGGAGTAGACATCCAAACAGTTCATTAGGGTTATCTGTGATAGCTCCATTCCCCAACCAAAGTTGTGGGAGCAGACAGTCATCACATCTTGTTGGAAAATGGTCCAATGAACCACATTCATCATACATTTGCATCATGCTGCATTACATTGCATCATGATTATCTTGTCACATTTCAAGTGTCCAACGAACCACATTCATCATACTTTTGTAGCATGCTGCATTACATTGCATCATGATTATCTTGTCACATTGCATCATGAATATGATAAAGAGGGGCATCTGTAGACACTCAAAATTTTGAATTCCTATTACAAACCTTACAGGAGGGCAAAATAGTCTTCTAGAGATATCCTTGGAAGTAAAATCATCTCAATCCCGGAGATAACCCTGGGATATTCAATTTTATATCTCAGAGACAACCCCGAGATACTTAATTCTAATCCTAGAGATAACCCCGAGAGATTCAGTTCCATCCTCGAAGATAACCCCGAGGGATGCATTTTCAATTCTGGAGATAACCCCGAAAAAGTCCGTTTTAACTCCCAGAAGTCAGTTTTAACCTCGAAGAAAACTCTGAGGCACTCAATTCCAACCCCAGACATAACCCCTGGGGTTAGGCACACCTCAGAGATAACTCTGAGTACATTCAGTACTCACAGCAGTCTAATCTTAGAGATAACTCTGAACAACGACTGTTAAATCATCCTAGAGCCAAAGATAACCCTAGTGAGGGACAAAATCATCATTTTACCACCATGATACTACATTTACACCATCTGAATAACAATTCAACCCACATTCTATAAATAAGTGTCCTACAAGAACCATAGCTCAAAATCCCGAGTAACTACAACACAAGACAGTGCACCGAATAAAATTGGAAGACTTGAAGATCTTGGCATGGACCCATCTTCCTAGCTTCATACAACCTCTTATCCCATGTCATTGTGTATCTCTTGACAACAGCATTACAGAAAGGTATTACACGTCTCAATCGGATGCCCGGATTGAAAGTTATGAAGGTTCAAGCGAATAATGCGTTGCATGCGTGCACATACTTCAAGACGGTGAGGCCCAAAGAGCCCGGGAGCACCCCAGGTAGCCACAGGTGGACCTTGCCATTTTACTCTGTACACACTTAAAACTGAATGCTTTCTCTTTCCAAACAGTTGTGAGCTCGTGTTTTGCTATATTTAACCGGTGGAAACTGAGTATTCATTCATTAAAAGCCATCTGAAGTCTTCTTGGCAGCCCACTATAAGACATCTCAAATTTTTTAAGCCTTTTTCTCACTTCCATCCACACATATTTATTCACATTGAGAGTCATGTGTGTGTATGCCCGGATCGTCGATCCGTGGCTTTTATTGCTTATATATATATATATATATATATATATATATATATATATATATATATATATATATATATATATATATATATATATATATATATATATATATATATATATATATATATCGAATTATGCTTCGATTGAGCCCGAATATAATATTCGTAGAGTTTACTACTTTCATATATATATAAATACTTATATATATTTCTTGTCATCAAACTATGTTTGATTGAGCCTAGATTTGCATCTGGAGCGTTTACTGCTTATATATATAATCAAAATTTGAATCGATTGAGCCTGGGTGTGATATCCGGTATGTTTACTACTTATATATATATATATATATTTACATTTCATGTCCTGCCTTGAGTTTACTTCATGATAGTTGATTGTTCATATATATATATATATATATATATATATATATATATATATATATATATATATATATATATATATATAACCGTTTATCAGCCTGCGGGTTAGATTTGCCTAAATTTAGCTATTTCTCACTTTAACCGATTCATGGTGACTAAATTGGAACCGTTGAAGGTGGAATGCTTAGATTTACTCAAATTTAATTCATTTTCTAGCTTTTTATACGGGCTAGATTTGTTCAAATCTGGTTATTTCACACTTTAACCGGTTCATGGTAACTAAACTGCACGTAGACCTACACACACACACTCACACATTCAGATAAAAGTTTAAATTAAAAAGTGGCAGAAACCATGTTATCACGGATGTCAGGGGGTGCCTAACACCTTCCCTCGGCATAATCAAACCCCCAGACCCTAATGAATCTCGATTTTGCAGACCAGTTATACAGTGTCACATCACTAGGTCTATGTGCAAATCATTTCTCGGTTGAGTTGGTGCAACCATTTAAAAATACCAACTGGCGACTCTTACACTCAAATCGTCGACATATACACGTCGGACCTTTTCAAACTTATTTTTTCAAACAAATCTCACCTAACATTAGAACACCAAAAGAAAAGAACAGAAAGGGACAAATAAAAATCACGACGTCGACAAATTTCATGTGAGAAGGAATAAATAATGAATACTCAATTAACCATTAATTATAAATAAGGTTCAATATCCATTAGAACTGAATAAAAAAACTTAGCTCAGGTCTTCAATCCTCCAATGTTGTAGATGAGATAATGTAGTAGATGATTTAATTAATAAAACTCTGACTATCATCCTCTATTTATAGTGCTAGACAAAGTCCTAAATTCTGTGAAAATTAGAAATCCAAATCCTAAAAGTAATTACAAATCATAACTAGTTTCTATAAAGAAATAAAATCTAATTTGGAAATAAATCTTAGTCTAAAAGATATCCTAATTCTAATAGAAATATCAATCCAATTCCATGTAGAAATCTGCCAAAATCTACTTTTAGAAACTTTCCAAAAATCTAAGATTTTCCAATTTTCTCGCTCAAATTTGCCAATATATCCTGCTGCAACATCCTTTGGTAAAAAGATCATAACTTTTGATTCGGGAGGAGTTACGGAGCTTGCTACCAATCAAATTGAATCTCTCGATGGGATCTACAACTTTTATTCTTTCAGAAGTGACAAATTCTGGCTATATCAAGGTTGAAATCTAGCTCTAAGTGACTGTTGTGTAAATTACAACTTCCAAACTTTTAGGTTCAACGTCCGTTTAGTAAAAAGATCATAACTTTTTAATATGAACTCCGATTGAGATGATTCAATATGTTCCGGAAAGCTAAGGAAGATCTCTTGTGACACCCCCAAATCCGGGTTACCTGACTCCCGAGTTTGGTGTTCACGATCCACAATATAAATAACATTTAACTACCCATATTATATATAGATAGTATCTTACATAAGTTTTTATCAGAGTTTCATAATACATCACCCAGTTTTTCTAACCTTAACTTTATAAACATACCCTTTAGTTATACAAAAAGGGTTTACAATACAACATAATAAATATGTTCAACATAATTAATTTATTACAACGCCTTTGCCTTTATCCTTCACAGCACCTCCTGCCACTTCGTCCCTAGCTGAAAAATTTTATTTAGCAAGGGTGAGCAACTATTTTGCCCCGCAAGTTAATACATACAATAAATGTATAAGGATTCAAAACAACGGACTATCTATTTTGATAGAATGAAACCAAAGTTCGGGGAACTTTGAAATAGCTGAACAAATCGTTATTCAATAACAAGTTTTCTCGTATTCTATACAACATAATAATTCACTAATGAAAGAGTACAACGCTTTCAAAGTTTCTACGGTATTCTAGTGAATAATCTAGAATCAATTCTACGAATGAAATATTTCTCCAGATTTATACTGAGTGATCACACAAGATCTTGAACTTTATTTTCTCGAGTAGATATCAAAGATTTACTTTGATAAATACTCAGGTGTATCAGATAACCATAAAGATTAAATCATACCCCTCTGCAAGTACTCAGAGCCGGCCAACTCTTTGTACCCTATATTATGCATAATACTCAAAACGCGCGCAAAGGTCGAATTCACGACCAACAAAATGTTCCCTTTATATAAAAGGTTGTTCTTCTCAGTCTTAGAATCAAAAGTTTGATTTTACAACGAAATACTGGGATTTCAAATTCTATTAGCTTCTCTTCTCAAACCTAACAAGTTTTTACAAATGTTTGTCTAACCAGAATAATTGGCTAAGACATTTCTCAACATAATTTGACAATCAACAGGAATTATCTGTACTGTCAATTCTAAATTCTACAGATATGAATATCCAACAACAGTAATTCTACGAATATATATTTTCTAATTTAATTTCAACAATAAATCCCTGGACGTGGTATAATTAACAATAATTATCCACCAATAATAATTGAATGAAATAACTCAAGGTTAAGTTAGGGAACTTGCCTCTTCCATTGATTACAGCTACACAAAATACTTATCTGCTTTCGAAAGACCTATAACCAATAATATTGATCTAACAATTAGCACAATAATCCACATAACATACAACACTGTAGTTCACAGTCAAACTTCTCCTAAACACATTACCACATAGCCACAACAGTGTTTATAACCTATATAAACACTTAACAAGTCAAACTAATTCAGTCTGGTTGGACTTCGGTCCATTCTCGGTGTTCTGGTCACCCTACCCGACAATTAACACATCGATTATCAATTAAAATTGGTCTCTAAGCTTCAATATTAATTTAGATAAGTCAATTATCATTAATAATATTTTTCGGAAGCTTTTAATAATTATCAAACAATTGTTATAATTTATAATAATTTTTCAAACACTTAAATCATTTTTAAATGTTTTAATTATCAAATAATCTTATAATTATTAATATTTAATAATATCCAAATACAATAACATACATTCCAAAATATTAAAGTTATCATCAATAACTTAAAATATTTTTAAATCATCAATATTCTACTTAAATGATTTTTAAAGTAATTAAAATCATTTTTAAATCATCACCATTAATATATAAATATTAATGAAATTATTATACAAATATTAAAAGTCATTAATTATAACTTAAAATATTTTAAAACCATTTTTCTCATTTTTAAATGATTTTTAAATCAATAAAATCATTTTTAATTCATTTATTTAATATAACAATTAAATAAATCAAACATCATTAATATTAATTTATTAATGAAAATTCTCCAAAAATATTGAAAATTATATTTTATAATTTAAAATATTTTCTAACACTTTATTCTCAATTAAAATGATTTTTAAATCAATAAAATCATATTTATCTTATTTATTTAATTTAATAATAAAATAAATCTAATATCATTAATATTAAATTACTAATGAAAATTCTCCAAAAATATTAAAAGTTACATTTTATAACTCAAAATATTTTTAAATACATTATTCTTATTTAAAATGATTTTTCATAATATTAAATCATTTTTCTCTAATTTATTTAATACACTAATTAAATAAATTAAATACCTTTAATATTCAAATAATTATAAATATTAAAGAAAAATATTCCAATTGGTCAAAAATTATTTTTCATAATTTAAAATAATTTTTAAAATAATTTTTGGTAATTTTTAGAATTTATTTCTAATTTTTAATTAATTACCAGAAATTTTGAAATTAAAAATTAAATAAACCGTCGCTAAAGCCCTTTAGAGACACAAAGCATCGCTGTTGGTGTTCTTGAGCTCATGAACACTGAAAGCCGGCAGCTTCAAGGTGCTACTTTGACTGCCTTTAATTCTCAGCCAAAATGGTTTCTGGACTTGTTTGAAGTGTGATCGTGTAGCCAAAATGTAATACTTCAACACACAACCAACATCTTGATCAAACCATAACACATCAACGAGATCTGGACTTGCAAAAAGCATGTCAGACCATACCTGGGTTTCTTCAGAAACCCAGAACATCAACCGGTCACTTTTCAACCTATTTTAATCCATGTTCTGGTCGTGTTTTATGTGATTTAAAGGTTTACCATTATAGACCGTATGTCAAAGAACACTCACAAAGCAACACATCAGTTTAACAACAACAGATCTACAAGATACAATCCGGTCAAACTCTGACAAAAACCGTGTTCATGCGTTTTCTGGAAATTCCAGAAAATATACATTCATGCCGAGTAGGCTACTTTGATCGCTTTCTAAATTCTCTCTGTTGATCAAATACATGATATAAAGCCATTAATCTACAGTCACGATAACAGACTACACATTTATGATAACAACAATAACAAAACGTACAAAACATGACAGATCAAGTAATTTGAAAACGTTGTCAGACACGGATTCTCACTTTCTGGTTACCCAGAAAGTCACTCAGTCAATCCCGGTCAACGGGTTTTGACCGTTAATAACTCCTGATCCAGACATCATTTAGTAGTAATACCAACTACAGATTAAAGACCTCCTACCAGGCTACCAATTCAAAACATAAAACAAGAAAAATCAAAAACAGACACGGATCTATGGTACCTGACATTAGCTTGTCAGACCACAGATAGTGTTCTTGACAGTTTTTGAAAAACACCATTTTAAAGCCATTTGATGTTATGGATCCGTGTTATATCAACATAGATCAACTAAAAACATCTTCTAGCAATATCTTAATATAAACACATAAACACAAAAATTTCTCAAGCAACAAAGATCAAAAATAAAAATAGGGTTATACCTTTCTTGCCCAAATTTTGATCTTGATTCTCCAATATGTTTATGATTGATATTGAGGCTGTTTCTAGGACTGATCTACTACAGATTTTCGTGGGTTTAGTGGAGAGAGAGAGAGAGTTGGTGAGAGCAAATGAGCAAAATGGCAATTTTTCTAGACTTTCTCTCTCTTGAATCTCTTATATAATATGCTAAGTTGCTAGATCTGATCTGCTGGACGATTTTTAGCTGGATTTTGCTGAGATTTTTAGGCCACAAAGTCAACATGTTAGGTAACCTACTAAAGATTTGGACAAAATTTGCAAGCTATCTCATAAAAATCCCATAAAGGGCAATTTTGTCATTAGCAATTTAATTTAAATGGTAAACATGGAATTTGTACAAACCCTTAGGGTTTGGGGCTTGGATTAGGGTTTAAGATTTGAACCCTTTAGGTATTAAAAATTCTAGTTCCCAAAATTTTCAAATTTAGGGTTTAAATTAGAAAAATAAATTTTCTAAAATAAAATTAGGGTTTCTAAAATAGAAATTTAATATACAAAAATATAATTAGAGCTTTCTAATCATATTTAAGTTTATCAAACACTTTAGGCATGCTAATAAAAATTAGGGTTGCCTAATTAGGGTTTACAATTCCCGGTTTTAAAATTAGGGTTTTCCGGCGTACAATTAGGGTTTTAATTGTACAATTTATTTTCTAAATTTAAGATTAGGGTTTTAAATCCCTTATTAAGGTTTATTAATTACAAACCTTATCCGATCAATTATTGATCAACATTTCTAAACCGTACAAACACATAATCAATAATACAATTATTTTAATTGTATTTTCTATCGAATCCCTATCCGAAAATTAGGGTTAGGGTTTTCTAAAGTTGTTAAGCACAACTCTACTCTAAATTTATTTGTTAATACACAAATTGACTTTCTCGAGACTCGTATCACATATACTTGTCACAAAATTGGTAATTAATATTAATATTAATTAATTAAAAAAAAATTATTCGCAAATTTTGGATTATTCGAAATCCTGGGTTATCACATCTCTACAATAAAATCTAACTACCAAGCCAAGACCATGTGACACCCCCAAATCCGGGTTACCTGACACCGAGTTTGGTGCTCACGATCCATAATATAATTATCATCTAACTACACATTCATTGATGAATAGAATATTACACCACATTAACTGATATAATTAATACATTCGTCCCAGGTTATCTAACCTTATCATTACAAACATACCCTTTAAATATACAAAAAAGGTTTACCAACATAACATAATAGTAATGTTAATCATAATTATCCCAGCATAACACCTTTGTCTTTGTTCTTCACAGCACCTCCTGCCACCTCGTCTCTAGCTAAAATGTTTTATTTAGCAAGGGTGAGCAAAAAATTTCCCCGCAAGTTAAGATATACAATGAATGTATAAGAATCAAAATAACAGACTATATAATTCGATACAATAACTCCAAAGTTCGAAGAACTTTGAAATAGCTGAACAATTTGTTCTTCTCTAACCAATCTTCTCGCAACCTATGCAACACAATAGTTCAATAATGAAAGGGTACAACACTTTTAAAGCTTCTACGATATTCTATTGAATAAAAATTTAGAAATACTCTCTAGAGTTTATGATAAATGATCTTACAATATCATGAAATTCTTTTCTCGAGTAACTATAAAAGATTTACTCTGATATACCCAAATAACAGTATGGAAATATTTTCCAGAGTTTATGCTGAGTGATCACAAAGGATCTAGAACTTCTTTTCTTGAGTAGCTATCAAAGATTTACTTTGATATACCCAGGTGTATCAGATAATCATAAAGATTAAATTATACCCCTCTACAAGTATAACAAGTGATCAACTTCATTATACCATATATTATGTATAATATTTAAAATGCACGCAATGGCCGAATATACGACCAATAATTCTACCCCTTTTATAAGAAAATATTGTTCTTCTCAGTCTTAGAATCATAATTTGATTTAATAATGAAATACAATGATTTCAAAATCTAATCACTTCTCTTCTCTTCTCTTCCCGAACTTATCAAATTTACTTTCTTGATCTAGCCAAAACAATTGGCATCGATATATAAATAATAATTGAATTCTCTTATCTTATCTTATCTTCTCTTCTCGAACTTAACAAGTTTTATTAAATATTTGTCTAGCCAGAACAATTGGCTAAGACATTTCTCAACATAATTCAACAATAGATAGGAATTATTTGTATTATTTATAATCGCTAATAAATTCTACAGATGTGAATATCCAATAACAATTATTCAACAAATTTATTTTCTTAGAATCACTAATTCAATTTGAATTAATAAACATGCACTAACTGCGAATAATCAACAATAAATTCTCAGACGTTGTATAATCAACAATAATTAACCACCGTAATATTTGAAAAGATATAACTCGAGGTTGAGTTAAGAAAACTTGCCTTTCGCATTTATTATTGCTACACAATATACTTATCTGTGTTTGAAAGACCTATAATCACAATATCGGTCTTACAATTAGCACAATAATTCACAACACACAATACTGTAATTTACAGTAAATACTTCTCCTAGACACATTACCACATAGTCACATAAGTGTTTATAACCTATATAAACAATCATAAAGTCTAACTAGTTTGGTCTGGTTGGACTTTGGTCTATTCTCGGTGTACTGGTCACCCTATTCGACAATTAATACATATATTATCAACTAAACTCGGTCTCTAAGCTTCAATATTATTTTAGATAAGTCAAATATCATTAATAATATTTTTCAGAAGTTCTAATAATTTTCATCCAATTATTATAATTTATAATAATTTTTCAAACATTGAAATCATTTTTTAATTATTTAAATATTAAATAAATCCATCATCAGTAATATTTAATAATATTAAAATATTAATGACCTACTTGTCAAAATATTAAAGGTATTTATAATAACTTAAAATATTTTTAAATCACCAATATTCTACTTAAATGATTTTTAAAGTACTTAAAAATAATTTTTAAACCATCACCATTAATATTTAAATATTAATGAATTTATCATCAAAATATTAAAATTCATTAATTATAACTTAAAAATATTTAAATATTTCTCATTTTTAAATGATTTTTAAATTAATAAAATCATTTTACCATCATTTATTTAATTTAATAATTAAATAAACATAATATCATAAATATTAATTTATTAATGATAATTCTTCAAAAATATTAAAAATTATATTTTATAATTCAAAATATTTTCTAACACTTTATTCTCATTTAAAATGATTTTTAATTTAATAAAATCATTTTACCATCATTTATTTAATTTAATAATTAAATAAACATAATATCATAAATATTAATTTATTAATGATAATTCTTCAAAAATATTAAAAATTATATTTTATAACTCAAAATATTTTTAACCACTTTATTCTTATTAAAAATGATTTTTAATATATTAAAATCATTTTTTTCTAATTTATTTAATACAGTAATTAAATAATTTAAATATCATTAATATTCAAATAATTATAAATATTAATGAAAAATATCCCAAAGAGTCAAAAGTTAATTTTCATAATTTAAAATAATTTTTAAAACCATTTTTTGTAATTTTTAGAAATTTATTTCTATTTTTAATCATTTTCCGGAAATTCAGAAAATAAAATAAATAAAACCGTCGCTATTGGGTGTAGCGACAGTAACCGTCGTTGTTGTTGTTCTTGGGCTTCAAGAACCCTGACAAGCCAGTGTTCAAGGGATCATGTTTGAC
This sequence comes from Panax japonicus, assembly GCA_020205505.1. NCBI lineage: Eukaryota > Viridiplantae > Streptophyta > Magnoliopsida > Apiales > Araliaceae > Panax > Panax japonicus. The sequence goes on from CM035108.1 coordinate 31,568,089, forward strand.
CACTTGTAATTCTCTACTCAACTTATTTCTGGGCCATCTTGAACATTGATGTTGTAATAGGAATGTAGTACTACAATTATCAATCACTAACTTGGTCATACGACATCACAACATGGAGATCTGGGCTCTCAAAGTTGCTATCAGACAGTTTCTGGATTTTCCAGAAACCCAGGCAGTTCGAGTATACATATTCTAGCTCAATTATATATATGTTCTGGTCATATAATTGTTAGGTGTTTGGTCCATACCTATAGTACACATGATAAGGAACAACTTCATAACACTACTTCAGTCCAACCATAACAAAATCACCAGATATGATCCGGTCAAACCCTGTTAGAGGGCTTGCTCATACGATTTCTGGAAATTCCAGAAACGCTCACTGTGATCGAATAGGCCAGTTTTAACATCCACTACCTCCAACAAATTTGTTGTTTAAGGAATCTAAAGGCATTGATTTAAAGTCCATATTACAGGCTACAACTTGGTTACAAAAAAATCATCAGAACACATAAATCCTGACAGTTCTTGGCTTGGCTAAAATGTCGTCAGACGCTGGAAACGAATTACTAGGTTGCCCAGAATTCGTTTGGTCAAGCCCGGTCAACGGGTTTTGAGCATTTATAACTTACAATATAGACATCAAATGACTATGATTTGACTTCCAGAACAAAAATCTCATATCACACTATAGATCTAACCCATAAACTATCAAAAAGCATAAATAGGCAAAGATCTAAGGCCACTGACATTAGCTTGTCAAATGACTTTAGAGTTCAAGAATAGTTTTGAAAAATATTTCTTTTAAGGCACTTAGATGCTATAGATCTATGATATATGATCATAGATCATCATAAAACATGTTCTAACACTTATATAAACACATAAACATCATTTCTATCTAAGCATACAAGATCAAACTATGAGTTAGGATTTTACCTTCTCTTGTCTAATCTTTGATTCTAGCTCTTCTCCACTGATGATCTAGGGGCTTGGTTAGTGACTGAAACACTTAAGGTTTTCATAGCTAAGGAGAGAGAAAAGGTTTGTTGAGAGTTAGAGAGCAAATGTGCAATTTTGATGAACGTTCTCTCTCCTAAATCACTTATAACTCAGATGCAATGTTTCTACACTTGCTAGGTGGCATGTTAGGTCAGATTTGGTATGGATTTGCAGCACATGGTCTTAGCCACAAGTGATGAGTCACCAAATTCTAGAATTCTCTTAACTTAAGTTTTAAGTTAAGGGGTATTTTGGTCTTTTCTCCCTTAAAAGGGTAATTTCGTAATTTTCCTTCTAAATTTAAAGGTATTCTAGTCAATTAACATCACTCTCCTTAATTCTCACCATTAGGGTTTGATAATTCCAATTAGGGTTTTCTAATTAGTGTTTAGGGTTCCCAAAAATGAAATTAGGGTTTTTCAGCTTTTGTTTAGGGTTCCTAACTTTACGTTAGGGTTTCTAAAACTGAGATTAGGGTTTCTAATCTCTTATTATAGTTTACTAATGTTATACTCTACTCGATCAATCACTGATCAAAATTCTATACAGTACAAACACATATATAATGATACAGTTATAATAATTGTATTTTCTATCAAATCCATATCCGGACTTAAGGTTAGGGTTTTTATTCTCAGTTATGCACAACTCTACTCTTATTTTCTCACTCAACACACAAATTGACTCATTCTCTAAACTCGTATCACAGATACATAACACACAATATTAACAATCAATATTAATATTAAATAAATAAAAAAATTTATTCGAAAAATTCCAATTATTCGAAATTCCGGGTTATTACATTCTCCCCTCTTTATTAGGATTCCGTCCTCGGAATCATCGCTTTCTTATTCTCTACTATCTTTTAAAGTTGTATCATCAATTCATTTTTTTATCAAAACAATATTAAATTGTGTCTCAAATTCTACCCTGTGATTTGGATCTATAAAAGAAAACAATTCACATTATATAATTATCCAACATTACTTGCGTAATTAACTTATTAAGCGAAATTATTACCTATCGCCACCTCTTGGGCAGCCACTGCATCTTGAGCTGTCATATTAAATGTATGGGCTGTTGGTCTCCCTGACTGAGCAGGTCCTTTAATCGCTAAGTTTTCGCTACCGGATCCCTTGTTGGCACTTCCTTTTTCCCCATTTCTCTTCGGATAGTTTTGAACCAGATGATCTATCGATCCACACGCAAAATAACCTTGTATCTTCTTTGGATTGGGACAATTGGGTGACACGTGTCTCTCTTGTCAACAGTTATAACAAACTCCCTTTCTTTTCAAACAGACTCGTGAATGATTCTTTCCACAGGTAGCACATGTCTCCCCTCCTTTCTTATTCCCTTCTATCTTGTTACCCAACTGGGTATTCTCGTTCCACTTTCTCTTGTTTGGATTACTACCACCATTGCTTCCTCCTTCATTTGTCTTCTTCTTCTTCTCCTGATTATAACGGGTTGTAGCTTTGTTTCCCCCTTCAGCAATTATTGCATTTTCCAACAAAGATGTAAATGTATTAATCTGTAATATAGCTACTTTGTTGTATATACCTGGTTTCAATCCATTCTCAAACCTTCTCACCTTTCGTAGCTCCATATCCACCTGATGAGGTGCAAATCTTACTAACTCATTGAATTTAGCAGCATATTCAGACACCGACATATTCTCATGCTTCAGTTCTAGAAACTTGACCTCCATCCGAGATTACATACTCGGTGAAAAGTAGTTCTCAAAGAACAACTCCTTGAGTCTTGTCCAAGTCACCACAGCTGTACCAGCTCTCGCCTGATTAGTCTCCCACCAGTAATTGGCTTCTCCCTTCATTAAATAAATTTAGCCAATCTATCGGCTGACTGATTTCTCGCTCTCGTTCTTTCTGTTGGAGCTCTATTTCCCATAGCTTGGGCTAACATGTCTACAAAATTCTACATCGGGCCCGCTTGACCTCTTTCATTATTAACAGACTGCTCTTCTCTTTGATTTTGATTATGTCATCTAGGCGGCATTATCTGATTTTAAATAAAAATCTTAAATTAATTATCTTTCTCTACACAAACACAATAAGAATCTAACAATTATTTCTCATATAATCACATATTTATTCAAATAGCACATAGTACATGTAGTACATAACATATACCACTATCCCTTTTTTATAAATATCGGGATTAACAACACAACTTTAAATAAAAGTTGTAATTCTTCAACTTTAAACAAAAAGTCATAATTCTCCATTCACACACAACTATTCCCAGTTCATCAAACTTACCACACCTAGGGGTTCAGGAACTTGCCACTATTATATGAGTTTATGAATTTATCCTAGTCAGACCTTTGGCGTCCATTCGCTGAGGGGTTCAAAACATCTCATATAATTACGAGCCATGAACTTACCATAAGTATGAGTTTTAAGAACTCACAAATTAATTTTAATCTTATATTCATATAGAAAATAAAGATTTTATTCATACAAATGTATATATTTACATATGTTCACTCATCATTCTCGATATTACAACCGTTAATATCATAAAATATCCAAAGATACTATCGCTTAAACTTAAGCTATCTACCGTCCACTCCCTTCACCAGTCTTCTTTTTGTTGGGACACTTGTTGAATCCATGACCCATTCTCCCACAAGAAAAACACTTCCTCATATCCGACTTAGGACAATGTAAAGAAATATGTTCTTCCTGTTTACAATTGAAGCACACGTTCTTCCATATCATGTCTTCTCCCACGTGAGTCTTTCCACACATGCTTCAAACTTGCTTCTTCTTCGAGTTTGAATTTTCAGAATTATCACTATCGTGATCTGTGACGCCCCCAAAATAGGCATACATCACCTATCCTGAGTCGCCAAATACATGGTACAGAATAAAAACACAATCTTTAATATACAACAAGAAAACTGTGAGTTTTAATACAAATATTGTGTTCTAGATAATATCCACTCTCAGAATATTAACATCATTCTCCTTAATTCTCACCATTAGGGTTTGATAATATCAATTAGGGTTTCCTAATTCGAGTTTAAGGTTCCCGAAAATGAAATTAGGTTTTTCCGGCTTTCGTTTAGGGTTCCTAACTATACGTTAAGGTTTTTACACATGAGATTAGGGTTTTTAATCTCTCATTAGAGTTTACTAATGTTATACCATACCCGATCAATCACTGATCAAAATTTTATATAGTACAAACACATATACAATGATACAGTTATAATAACTGTATTTTGTATCGAATCCCTATCCAGACTTAGGGTTAGGGTTTCTATTCTCAGTTATGCACAACTCTGTTCTTATTTTCTCAATTAACACACAAATTGACTCATTCTCTAAACTCGTATCAAAGATACACATCACAATATTAACAATCAATATTAATATTAAATAAAATAAAAAAAAATTATTCGAAAAATTCCAAATTCCAATTATTTGAAATCATGGGTTATTACAGACCATGCATCCAACTTAATGTAAAAAAACCTTGAAATTTTCCCTTTTTCCTCATTTCAGCTCTAGTTTTTCCTGAAATCATTAAACACCTTAATAAGCTCATATACATATAAAACATGCAATAAAACTAAACATAAAGGAATCAAAATAAATGAATAATATGCATTCATCAATCATAAATCAAGAGTTTAGCCAATATTCGATCTTTCACTCACTCCCGGACTCCTTTCATAATTGTTGTGATTTTTATATGAACAAGCTAGATGTTAGTCTCGTTGATTTGCTTAACATGTTGAAAAATGTTGAGAGTCACTTTCCAACCAAGAAAGAACAATTCTTACTTGTAGGAACCAAAGGATCTTCTGAAAAGAAGAATGTTTCTAAGAAGGCAAATAGAAAGGCAAAAACAAAGGATAATAAGAACAAAGTTGATATGGATAACACAGGAGTTTGCTTCCACTGCAATAAGCCTGGACACTGGAAAAGAAACTGCGAGAAGTATCTTGCAGAGGCTAACCAAAAGAAGCTTAGTGAAGCTTTGGTTACAAATATAATTTTGTTCATAATTGAAATAAATTTTTCTTTAAGTCAAGGTTCAAATTAGGTATTGGATACCAGCTTTGGTTCCCATAAATATAGATTTATGAAGAGACCAAACAGCTGTAATGCTAAACAAAGATAAGTAATCCTATGTGTGGGAAATGAAACAAAAGTTGTTGCATTAGCCATATGAACTTATAGTTTAGCACAACCTACATGCAAGTCTATTAAGTCAATAAGTTGTTATTGTGTTTAAGTTTTTGTTAAAACATTATTTCCATTTTATTGTTGGACAATAAAATCTTTGGTATTATATTTAAGAATAATTGTTGTTCTATTTATAATAATAATGTTTTGTATAGAACTGGAATATTACTTAATAGATTTTGTATACTTGACTTACGTGAAAAATAATTTTGCATATTGAACAAATTAGTATAAGAAAAGGTGATGATCATTTAAAGAGTTGAATGTGTGTATTTATTGAAATACAAGTGTGAATTATTTGAAAGGTTTAAAGAATTTAGAAGTGAAACAAATTGGCAAAGTATTAGGATTCTTTGATCGGATCAGGGAAGGAATATTTGTGCAATAAGTTTCTAGATCATCTCAAATGGTTTTCTCACAATGGACGTCTACTAATACGCAATAATTGATTTTATGTATCTTAAAGGAAAAATCGTACCTTGTTGGACATGGTGCAGTCCATAATGATTTAATCGATATTCGTGTATCCTTCTTGGGTAATACCCTAGAAATGACTGCATATCTATGAAAAGGTAACCTCAAAATCTGAGCCCAAGACTCTGTAAGAGTTATGGACATGGAGAATTCCTAATCTTCAGTATGTTAAGATAAGGGATTGTCCAGCTTATGTGAAAAAGGTTTAAAAGGATAAGCATTGGACAAGATTTGACAAGTACAGATTTATGGGACATCCTAAAGTAAGTTTATGGTATATGTTCTATAATCCTACTTAGTAAATGGTGTTTGTTGCAAAACATGCTACCTTCTAAGATAAAGATGTTTATCATTGAAGGGATGGTGGGAGGATAATAGAATCTTGAAGAGTTCAAGAAACATAAAATAGTATAAGTCAAATAAGAGGAACCTATAGATAGACCTATTGTACCACAACTGAATTGTAAATCTGGAATAGTACCGAAGATACCTAGGAGGTATGGATTCATCATAGATGATGATAATGAGGTACGCATTGTAATACCTGAGAATTTTCACGTATTATTAAATGAATATATTAATGGAAATAATATTTATGTGAATATAAGTGTTATTATTTTGTGAGTCGGTTAAATCAAGTGATTCGTATTTGATCGATGCGTATTAAGATGTGTGAATTTATAATGCGGATTGTGAAATGCCTTGTGTGGCATATTGTGAAAACGAGGAAATTTAGTAAGTAGATTAAAACAAGAATTAAGAAGATAAATTGTGTTGATTAGGTGATTTCATCTAAGTAATCAATACACTCGTAGACTTGTAGTGACATTCTTGTGGACATTAATTCATATCGTGTAAAATGAGTATGGAAATAGAGGTTGACACTAGCTTAAGCTAAACCAGTCTTGGCACTGTCAGGGCACGACGCAGCTGTGCCGTCCTAGCAGTACAAACTGGCACAGCTGCGCCAGTGGTCAGTTGGAGAAAAATAATTTTTCCACTTTGAAAATTAAATGGAACAATTCTACGATATGTGTGACATTAATAAATCATGAAATAAAGTGCGCAAATTACCAATATTATTTGTTAATTGTTATATTAATTAATTGATAATGGTTGTGTAGAAAATTGATTAATTGGTAAGTAATTAATAATATATGATTATTATTGTTTACAATATATCTATAAAAATAATAAGTATTATATAGATAATTAATGATTATGGAAATTCATAAATACAATAATCAACGATGATTAGATCAATTAATATTGGTGTTAATTAATCAAGGAAGTGAATAATTTATTTATTTGACATAAATAAATAAGTTATTAATTTATTAATATGAGATTAACTATTATGTGCATGTGAGCAATAATACAACTATACTATATAGTGTAGTGTGACATTCATGTGACTATATATTAAGTTTTATTAAACTATAATATAAAGCAATGTGATTAAGCATATTACAACTATATGGTACAAATATACCATATAATGTGTGTGTATAGTGCATCAATACATATCTTATGACTATGTGAATAAATAATATTATAAAAGTTATGAAAATGTGGTCTATCACTACTCAATTAAATCCTAATTTGGCATTATCAAAATTTACATGGAGTATATTTAATACCCTAAATTGCTAACATAATATTTCCATATCATTTAAACTCATGTATGCACCCAATTGGATTTAAAACCTAAGTATACATATATGTGTATTAAACATATAGTGTGTGGCATTAGATAGATATCAGATGATGAGATTGGGCTTGTCCCATTTTTTTAGTCACTTTTCTTCCACATGTGAAAAACCATTGGCCTAAGGCTACCTATTCTTTCATCTCTTAAACTTCCCAATAGCTAGCCATGATAAAGAAGGGTGTGGGTGATGGGGGGGGGGGGGTGGTTATTCACTATTGCACCAACTCTTAATTACCCAATGAGTTCTCCCTCCATCTCTTGGTTTGATTTATTGAACAATGGATTGGCATTGTTAATAAGTTTTCTATAAATTGAGCACTCTACTTCTTGTGCTATGTTTCTTAGAATTACTTGCTTAATGGCTATAGAGAGTGGGAGGGAGTAATCTGATTTTGAGTTAAGTCCTATCCAATTCAAAGCAAAGGTATAATTTCTATTTATGACATTGAGATGGGTTTGCTTGATTCTTGAATTTCTTGAATTCATTTGTTACTTGATATGAGTAAACATATTATAAGGTGTTTAGGAAGTTTACTAGCATGTATGAACAATTTAATAGTGGCTTGGAACATGTTTGAGCCAAGGGAAATCAAGTTAGTTAAGACTCTGCAAAATAGAGTCTACTTCTGCACCTAAACCTGACACAGTGCGTCATAATTGTATTGAGGCGCAGTGCAGCTACATCGGTTCCTGAGATCAGTTGGGCTATCTGTTTTCAAATCTGATCAATGTTAGGCAATCATTTCGGCTTAAACTAGTATGCAAGCTTGTGTAATGTGTATGTATCAGTATATTATGCTAAGTGGATCATGTTTTAATAGATTTTCATGATTAACGAAAGCATATGGTTTAGATGGAGATTTTGACGTCAGGTTTTGAAAACAAACTATGTTAGTGATCATGTTCTACAAATTATGAACCTAGTAAGCTATACATGACTAATTTAACACATAGATGAGCATATTATAGTGTACATAGTTCTTTTGAGCATGACCAAACTTATTAAGCCTCGTGTTAGAAATGTTTTCAAGAAAAATCTTAGCCTAGTGAGCTAACATGCATGATTACTACATAGTTTATATTCTGAACTTGCGAACATGTTAACATAACTTGACTACATATGTTTAGAGTTTGAAGTTGTCTTATGTGTGTTAGATTGCATAGTTCAAGCCTAAAATGGTTTCAAAAGCAAACTTGGACATATTTTCAAAATCTAGTTGCATCACATGAATATCTAGATGCTAATGAGATAAGTTGCCATGTTATGTCTATAATATCTTTAGGTATGATTTATATGTATGGAACTTGATTCTTTCAAAATAAACATGAGTTTAAAGCATGATTTCAAGCTTTAAACAATAATAGCTATAAACAGGCAATATTAATGCTACAAGTATACGCATTAACAGAATTTGAAATCTCTATGTGGGTATATATCCAAGTAACAAGTCATGATAACCGCTTGATAATGTTTTGCTTGAATGTCATGTAAGACGTAAATTCAAACTTATACAAATGAACTCAAGAACGGTTTTGTGATTATATGAACACCTCTAACATGTAGATATGATAGAGTATTAGTACATAGATGTGTAAGGGTTGGGCAGAAATAGGAAGGCAGTAGCTAAGTCTTGGCTTGGCCAGAGGACGGCGCAGTTGCGCTGGTCCTAAGCTTAGTCATGGCCCAGCTGCGCTAGTCTAAAATTTGAGATAGTGAGATCTGATCTTTGGCAGTTAGCTTGTACGGTCTCTATACTGCTAGAAGAGATTTAAAACCTACTGATACATGTCTATAAGTGATGCTTAGATGATATATTGGTGGTTGCCTTGTAATAGGAAAGTCCATGGGTAGAAAGATCTTAACCTTGCTCGTTATAAATTGTTAGACACTTGGTTAATGATAAGCATATAAGTTGATTTTGTATTGCATATGTGTATATTTTAATCGTGTCGAACTTGATTAAAGAATGTGATAGCTAATAAACATCTTGTACTTATAATACGTTATACAAGGATTCGAAAGTGTTGATTTATTAACATGGATAAACTACGCTTAAGGAAAGTATTCGAACCCTAACTTACATTGTGTAAAGTATTCTAACTCTTGCATTACTTTATTCGACGAATATTGTAAGCTTATCTCTTTGAATACAAGTTATACTACTTTCTCGTTTGCATGAACTAGTATGTTTAAACCCTTGTGAAAGTTATTTTCATGTTGAACTTGGTATTGTTCTTGAATATTGTGAAAGAGTCGATACCATTTGATTCGGCTAGACTATATGCATGTTTATAAAAGTTGTCCAAACCAATTGATTGGTGCGAAAATCTTAAAAACTGAGTCGGATAACCCTTTTGGTAAGGGGAATGTATGTCGTTGGAAACCCTAACACATGATTGAATATTATGGTGGTGTTATGCATAACGTAAAGTATTGTAGACTGATCATCTATAGTACATGATTCTGTTGGGTTATCAGTTTAATATTGGTAACTATAGTGGAGGTTCTACAGTCCTTTGTGACTGCTCAGTATAAATTGTTTATCCAGTTGGATACATTGATTGTTGTTGGATTCATGTATATCTGTTGATTTATATTGAATTATCGTTCTTATTCCAAGAATTGTTGATATTCATTATTCATGATATTATTCTGAAACTCTAAACTATCTTAGAGATGATACTTCGATATTTTAAACTTATGTTATAAAACTCTTTGCCCTTGTTGTATATTACTTGCTGGGCAATTTGTGTTCATCGTTGCTTATTTAAAACCTTTTAGTTAAAGAGGAATAGGGAGGTGTCTCTAGAACAGACAAGGGCAAGGGCAAGGCTACCGACTAGCTAGTCCCTTTTATGTTTAAAACTAATATGTTGTACTAAGACTATTTTTAGACTATGTTTAAACTTAAGTAGGATTATATAATAGGTCTTTATTCGATACTATTATGTAATCTATTAAGTACTGTAGCTTGCGAGATATGGGAAAATAATTATAATAAATCAGTGTATATTATTCTAAATTAGGTTTTTCGTTGTGAATGTATGATTTTAGTTATTATGGTAATACTTTGAGCACGTGATGAACTAGATTCGAGTGACCAAGTGGAGGTTCAAATTTGGGGGCGTCACACCCATCATAAGAGATGGTGATCTAGTTACATACGATGAGGTAAGAACTGTAGACACTCAAAGAAATGGATTGAAGCAAGTTTCTCAAAATGGAACATTAGTTTTTGATGAGACAATCAAAAGAGTTTGATTTTATCAAAAATAAGAATGAACCTAGTGTGTACAAAAGGGTTAGTGAGAGCATCGTGACATTCCTAGAATTATATATTGATATACTACGGATAAGGAATGACATACCAATGCTACAATTAGTAAAGATAAAGTTGTCTAAACATTCCTCCATGAATGATTTGGGAAGATGATCTTAATTAGGGATACAAATATATATAGATAGATTTAAAAGGATGCTCGACTTAACCCAAGGAACGTATATTCATTTGATGTTAAAGTCATTTAGCATGGAAAACTCCAAGAGATATCTCATGATGATAAGCCATGGAGTGTATCTCTCTTAATAATTCCCATACTTTTAAAAGAGAGATCGCATGAGTAACTATCATATATGCAATAAAATGTACTAGACCTGATGTTTATCAGTCATATTTTGGAGAAGATCATTGTAAGATAGTGAAAAACATCTTAAGTAATTAACCGGTACTAAGGATGTGGTCAAATTTATGGTGGGTCTAAATTAAAACTAGAGGGCTTAACAAGCTCAAGTTTTTCAGACTAACCAAGACGAAAGTAAATCCACTACAGCGTAAGGTGTTACCTTGAACGGTGGTGCAGTGAATTGGAAAGGTTCCAAGTAGAAAAGAGTTCCTGGTTTAGTGATAAAGATATTGTATATAGCTGTAAATGAAACTGCAAATAGATTGTTTGGATGAAAAGTTTATTACATAACTAGGAATAGTTCTTAAGTCTCATCTTGTATCTAAACATGTGTTGCGGCACTTTCATTTGATTATAGGAATCATTGAAAGATGGGAAATCACTATAGAGATAGTGGACTCTTAAGAACAACATTACATATCCATTACTGAATCTGATCCAGTAGCAGGATGATCGTCACTTAGAGGATAAGGGTATGAGATACCATGACGATTGGCTTTACTGTAAGTGGGAGATTGAAAGTAGTATGCACAAAATGTTGGTTTGTTAATATTCTAATCTTTTTGTTTTGATGATGACTTAATACTAGACTAATTTGTCTATTGTGAAATTTCAGGAAGTTGATGAAAGATCATTGTTGAAAGACTTTGAAGATTTGAGTCCTAAGAAAAATGTGTAAGGTCATTGCAAATATTTGATTTTTCGATACAAGGCTCTAGGACATTTTATATGTGTGCATTAAAATGATTCAATATTTTGTGCATGACTAAAATATATTTTTGCTAACTATTATTAAGAGAACTGATTTTTGTTAGCATGCATGCGTAAAAATATTGACCGAATTAATTGAGTTTTACATGTGTTGGTAACTTAAGATTTGTTTCTGCCAACTATGCAATGATCATTATCTGATAGAAGTTTAAATTGCACAAATCTCGGTAAAAGGATTATATATGGTGGTAAAGTTTTTATTTGGACTATCTTGGAAATATAAAGTCATGATTATCCTTGAGAGTTGGAATGCTAGGTAACTATTACTTCTATCATGAGATCTTTTGTTTCAAAAGTTGGTGTAACAACTGGCGGCAGACTTATTACTGAGGAATTTGATAAGTCTAGAAGTGATTTATCCGACTTGGTCTCTTTATGGATAATTGTTTGGAGAACCCAACATATCTATATAACTATCAAAGATAATTGCTTGTTGCATTTAACGGTTGTATTGTTGGATTGGTTCTTATCCACGGGTAACGTAAACAAAGTCTGATATAATTAGTAACAGTAATAATATTGGGCTATAAAATGAATTTGATATCAGTGGAAAAATAACAACACTTGAATCAATTATTGCACTCATATACTTGAAAAGCAATTTTATCTTCTGTGCAAAAATTCCAGCTGCTGTGATATTATAATTCTGATTATTTTCAGCATATTACTGTGGGCTAAAAATCGGTAATATCTTTCTATTACTATTTGATCATTGCATACATTAGTCAAGCCTTGCATTGCTAAATTGTTTATTTGCTTTGATCATTAGACCTCTATAAATTGTAATCTTATATTTTTAGACCAAGTGTTGTCTAAAGGAATTTAATCCAGGTGGATTAAGGTTTGTTTACAAACAAGTTTAAGGAAGCTTAGGAGCTTAAGGGGTGCATTGGTGCACAAGGAGCAAGTGTGCTCAAGTGAATTATTGTAATTCAATTTGATTGAATCTGTTTTGTAACAAGGGTCATTTTTAAAGGAATAAAACTAAGTCTCCAATACTAGTTGGTATTGGACGTGGACTAGACTATTATTATAGAGGGTAATAGCTGAACCACGTAAAAAATCTTGGTGTTATTTTATTGCTTGATAATTTGTTTTCTTAATATTTAAAATATAGACTTTTGCTTCATCTTGAGATAGTATATTTACATCAATTATTTTATCTGACTTATAAATTCACCAAGATATTTTCTTAAACAAAAAAATCAATTCGGTAGACTGCATTCATTTAGCAAGCTGCATTCTTTGATTCAGTAGGCTGTATTCAATAGTTTGAATTTAAAGTTTTAAAATTGGTCATAGTTTGCTTCCACACTTATTCAACCCCCCCTTCTAAGTGTGCCATATCTGAATTTCATTTGGTATCAGAGGAAGGCTCTACTTACTTGGTCTTAAAGGTGACTTGTAGGGAAAGATTCTGACATGGCACAGTTTGGGAGCAACAATCAAGAAGGTCAATCAACAAATAGACCTCCTTTGCTATATGGAACAGAAAATTACAACTTCTGGAAATTCCGAATGAGGATCTACCTTCAAAGAGATCCTTGGGAATGGTGAGTTGTGGAGAACGGACCAGTTATTCCACGAAGAGAAGATGGGACACCAAAGATTCTACTAGAAATGGATCCAAACGAAATCTACACGGTGTCATATAATTCGAAAGCAATGAACACACTTCTCAGCGGCATGATACAATCCGAGATAGATAAAGTCTCTTCATGCAACACAGCTAAAGAGATGTGGGATACTTTAGTGGTAAGTCATGAAGGCACTTCAAAATTTCGAGAAGTCAAGCTAAGCATGCTCATGCATGATTATGAAATGTTCAAACTCGAGAAAGATGAAACCATAAAGATGGCTCAAGCAAGGTTCCTCATTCTTCTGAACTCATTAAAGCTACTGGACAAATCTATTCCATAAAGTGAGATTAATCGTAAGTTACTTCGGGCTATGCCCAAGAGGTTTGCTTCTAAAATCACTACTCTTCAAGATTCCTCTACTATATCTACTATGGATACATTAACCCTTTTTGGTGAACTTGAGGAATATGAACATCAGTTAAAGAGGTATGATGATGAGGATGAAACTCCTCGAAGAAAGGTTTTAGCTCTTAATGCAGGAAATGAAGAAGAGCTTGATGATGATTCGGATGAAGAGATAGCCTTGATGACCAGGAGACTCAAAGGACTTATTCAAAGAAAGAATAAACTAAAGAATATCTTCAATTCAAATAAAGGCAAGGGAAAACAAACTGAGGAGACATGTTTTGAATGTGGACGTCCAGGACACTTCAAGAAGGACTGTTTTCAACTAAAGAATAAAGGAAAAACAAGCTTCAAGGATAATAAAAGAAACAAGGCACTAGTCACTTGGAGTGATGAAGAAGAATCTGAAGTTGAGGTCGACGCCAAGGATGAGATAGCTCAAGTATGCTTCATGGGAATAGAAGGTGAATCTAATGAGGTATCTATTTTTGAACTTATTTCTTTGAAACAAGAAAATGAGAAATTGAAAGAAAAGAATGCATGTTTGAAAGACTTAGTCAACACATTAATGGGTGAAGTAGAATCTTTGATAGATGAAAAGAAAAATATTGAAAAGGAATCTATATGTAAAGAAGAAAAAGTTTTGATTGCTAAAAATAGTTTTCTTGAGAATTATAACAAAGTTCTTTTCAACAAAGTAACTTACTTGAACAATGAAGTTGAAAAATTGACTAATGAATTAAAAATGAGAGATTTGTGTATTGATACATTTAGTGATAAATCGTCTGTTAAAACATCTCCTAATGACGAACTTCAAAAAGAAATAGCTTCACTAAAATTATCTCTTGCTAAATTCGTTCAAGGTGAAGAAAATTTAAATGTCATTTTGGGTAAACAAAGACCTACTTTTGAAAGACAAGGAATTGGTTATAATTATATGCATGAAAAGGGTAATATGAAAATGCTAAAGTCAAAATCACGTTTTAGATTAAATTATTGTTCACCTTTTACAACATGTAGGAATTGTTGCATTAAAGGTCATTTAGACATAAATTGCTTTAAGAAAAATAAGATTAAGAAGGTTTGGGTTAAAAAGGATGATTTACCTGCAACTAACGTAAAAGGACCCAAAAAGATGTGGGTACCAAAAGGATGAATTATTTTTTCGTGACAGGTATGTTTTAAGGCAATAGTTCCTTCTCAAAAGTGGATTCTTGATAGTGGATGCTCTCGTCATATGACCGGTGATAAATCTAAGTTCGTTGAACTAAAACTCAAGAAGAAAAATGGAACGGTCACATTCGGAGATAATCGAACTTGTGAGATTATTGGAAAAGGTAAAATTGGTAATGGTAAGGTTAACATCGACAATATTTATTTAGTTAATGGCCTCGAATTTAATCTTATTAGTATAAGTCAATTAATGGACAATGGTCACCAAGTTAGTTTTGATAAAGAAAAATTCACTATTTCTCATGGTACTAACAATGTTACCCTAGTTGCACAAAGAGAAGGAAATATATATATACTATTGATTTTGAGCAACAGAATGAAGAAGTATGTTTAGCATCTGTACAAGATGAGGCTAATTTGTGGCACAAGAGGATGGGACATGTTCATATGGATTTAATCAAGAAATTATCCTCAAAGAATCTCGTCAAAGGATTGCCAAAGATCAATATGAAAAGAAGGGAATTTGTGTTCCTTGTCAACTCGGGAAACAAGTAAGAACGTCATTTACAGCAAAGAACATGGTATCAACCTCTTCTCCTTTACAACTACTCCATCTTGATCTATTTGGACCAGAAAGACATCCTAGTATAAATAGTAAATTTTATGCTTTTATAATAGTAGATGATTTCTCTAGATATACATTGGTATTATTTTTGTGAACAAAAGATGAAGCATTCAAGGAATTTGAGAAATTAATCAGAAACTTGGAAACAAAATTTAGTCTAAAACTTGTAAGGATAAGAAGTAATCATGGTATTGAGTTTCTAAAAGACTTTAAAATATTTTGTGATCAAAAGGGTGTTAGTCATGAATTTTCTGCTCCTAAAACCCCTCAACAGAATGGAGTTGTAGAAAGAAAGAATAGGACATTACAAGAAATAGCTAGAACTTTATTACAAGAAAGTAAACTTCCTAAAAAGTTTTTGGCCGAAGCTGTAAACACATCTTGTTATGTTTTGAATAGAGTACTTATTCGTCCAATCATTTTGAAAACACCTTATGAACTGTTAAATAATAAGATTCCTAATATTAGTTATTTCAAAGTTTTTGGATCTAAATGTTTTATTCTAAATACTAGTGATAACCTAGGAAAATTTGATGCTAAATCTTATGAAGGAATTTTTATTGGGTATTCACAGAATAGTAAAGCATATCGTGTATTTAACATTAACAAGTTGAGTGTTGAAGAATCTGTTTATATTCAATTTAATGAAACTCACAATGATCTTCCAAAAGAAAGAGATGAGGATGCAGGTACATTGGAGATCTTAGTAAATCCAGCAAATCGGAGGAATCTATTCAGCAAACCAAGTGAACAAATCCAGCAAGTTGAATTGGAAAACTTTCAGGATGTAGAACAAAATACAATAGAAGAACTTGAGGCAGACCTTCCTCAACAAGAAGAAGTAATACATGATGTACAAATGCCAAAGACTGCAAGATATCTCAAGAACCATCCACCGGAAAACATCATTGGAGATATAAACAAAGGAATTACTACAAGAAGAGGATTGCAAAATCAATGTGTTTTTTCAGCATTTTTATCCCAAGTTGAACTAAAGAATGCTAAGGAAGCTATCCTAGATGAAAGCTGGCTAATGGCAATGCAGGAAGAACTTCAACAATTTGAACGATGTCAAGTTTGGGAATTAATGCCTCCTCCTAAAGATAGTTCCATTATTGGAACAAAATGGGTATTCAAAAATAAGCTTAATGAGCATGGGACAATTACTCGAAACAAAGCAAGGTTGGTGGCTCAAGGATACAATCAACAAGAGGGGATCGACTACGAATAAACTTATGCTCCAGTCGCAAGACTAGAGTCTATCCGTATCTTGTTAGCATTTGCTTGTTACAAGAAATTCAAGCTTTATCAAATGGATGTAAAGAGTGCGTTTCTTAATGGCTACATCAATGAAGAAATATATGTAAAACAACCTCCTGGATTCGAACATGAGAAATATCCCAATCATGTTTTTAAGCTAAAGAAAGCTCTATATGGTCTCAAACAAGCTCCGAGGGCTTGGTACGAAAGGTTAAGTAAGTATCTTATTTCCAGTGGTTTTACTAGAGGTAAAATAGATTCTACATTATTTATTAAACATGAAAAAAAAGAAATAATCATTGTTCAAATATATGTAGATGATATAATATTTGGTGCTACTAATGATTTTCTTTGTGAGTGGTTTTCAAAGTGTATGCATAAGGAATTTGATATGAGATGAGCTTAATGGGAGAGATACATTACTTTTTGGGACTTCAAATCAAGGAAACAAAGGAAGGGATCTATATTCATCAAACCAAATACACTAAAAAATTACTCAAAAGATTTGGGTTTGAAGAAACCAACCCAAAGACTACACCAATGAGTACATCAATAAAGCTCACATCAGATGATAAAGGTATAGATGTAGAGGTAACTAAATATCGAGGTATGATTGGATCTTTATTATATTTAACTGCATCTAGACCTGATATAATGTACAGTGTATGTCTTTGTGCTCGATTTCAATCTAAACCCAAAGAATCCCACTTGCAAGCAGTTAAAAGAATTTTTAAATATTTAAGTGGTATTTTAAATTTAGGATTATTTTACCCTATATGTAATCATTTTGATCTAATGGGTTATTCAGATGCTGACTATGCAGGATTTCAAATTGATAGAAAAAGCACAAGTGGTGCGAGTACATTTTTGGGACATAGTCTTGTTTCGTGGCATAGTAAAAAACAAACTTCAGTTGCTTTATCAACTACTGAGGGTGAATATTTAGCTGCAGGAAGTTGTTGCTCTCAAATATTATGGATAAGACAAACATTATGAGATTTTGATATTATCTGCAATAATGTGCCTATATATTGTGATAATTCTAGTGCTATTGACATATCAAAGAATCCTGTTTTGCATTCACGAACAAAACATATAGAAGTAAGACATCATTTTTTAAGGGATAATGTTTCAAAAGGGTTAGTTAAATTGGTTTTTATTCCTACTGAAAAACAATTAGCTGATATTTTTACTAAACCCTTGAGTGAAGAAAGGTTTTGCATGTTAAGGAGAGAACTTGGAATGTGCATGATATAATTATAATTTATGCACGTTATATTTTTTTAAAATATATATCTGTTAGACATTCCTTATCTACTTAAGTGATATTCTAGATACACAGTTTTATTAAAAGATCATAATTATCGCCGGATATCAATTAAGAAGGAAACGTAAGGTCTTCCACCTTGGAACTCGAAACTACAACCGAACAAACACTTTCGAAATTTGAAAAGACACACGCTTTTCTAGGATGGACTCTTGAATAGTATTTACTTTATATCTTCAGACTTCATCAATAGTTAGCTCTTACGTCTTCATCGTTTTCTTTGTTTCACTCACAACATTCGTCACATCATGAAAACCAGAGCAAGTAAGTGATCTACTGGAAAATCAACCGAAGAAGGTGCTTCGTTTCCTAGAGTTACAAGAACACAGATGAAGTCCAAGCTCGTACAGAAGAAATCTTCTGTTCAAGAGTTGTCTGATGCTACAACTTAGTCCGACGACTCAGATTCTAGTTTTTCCTTCATGAAAACCTCCGAAATCGATCTGTCTCCTAAGAGGAAGTCAAAGAAATCAGTAGATGAAGAGCAATTTTTCTCTCAGCCAGAATCTCCTTCAAATCTGCTATGATTCTCAAAGGAACGGTTTTTAATTTATCTCAAATGATGTTATCTCACATGCAAAGTTGCATTCGTCAAAGCAAGAAATGCCTTCCTTACGGTAAATTTCTCACAAAACGTTTTCAACATTTTAAGATTTCTTTTGATGATGAAATTTCTGTTACAAATCATGAGCTTATTGACACTGCAAATTTGACAAAATCACACATCACGTTTCTTGCTGGTGAATTTGTACGTCTTCTGCATGATCCTCCTATTGCTCCTCCTATTTTTCATACTCCTGAATCATCGTCTTCTTCTAATGGGTCTGATGTTATGACTGTTTTGACCGAAATTTTACAAAATTAAAATTCTTTGAAAGATTAGTTGGTGAAAATCAGACAACGTCTTGATCGTCTTGAGAAAGGAAAGTTACCAATGGATGCCCCTGAGATCAATAAATTATATCATCGAATTGAAGATGAATTTATTGACCTTCAAGCGGGTTTTGAGATTCAAACGTTGGCTATGGTTGAAGCACTTCAACGTAAGGTTAATCGAAACACTTGTCAATTAAGTCAAGAGATGAAATTTGTTAGTTATCAAATTGGGGAGTTCGCAGATTTTATGGCTACACGGTTCAATGCTATTGGTCAGAGATTTCATGTTCCAACAATGTTTTCTCCAATTCCCGAATGGCCAATGAACAACTGGATGGCTGAGTACAAGGGAGACTTTTTGGATATGGAGCTCCCTCCTGCGACCTTTATTCCTCGACCACCTCGACTGGCCAACAATTACACCTTGGAAGAACGTCTTCATCGCCTTCGTCATCGTCCATACTTTACCACTCGTACAGAACAACGAGCTAATCTCGAGGAGATGGATTAAGATTTTTTTGCATGATGCCAAAGGGGGAGAAATCAGATTCTCAGATTCTGTTTTTGTTTAATATTTTTGCTTTAAAGACTATGGGTTTAAATTGGTTTTGATAGGCATGATTTCCTGGATGCTAAGATGGATGATAAGACTATTTATTATTTTGCTGCATGTATGCGTATTAATGGTTTTAAATTTTCACTTTTGGTTTAGTATGATACTAACATGCAGGTCTTACAAACTTCTCCTGAAATGTGCATGAATTCAGGGGGAGTTATGAATTCAGGGGGAGTTATAATTTTTGGTGTTGTCATCATCAAAAAGGGGGAGAATGTTGGTTTGTTAATATTCTAATCTTTTTGTTTTGATGATGACTTAATACTAGACTAATTTGTCTATTGTGAAATTTCAGGAAGTTGATGAAAGATCATTGTTGAAAGACTTTGAAGATTTGAGTCCTAAGAAAAATGTGTAAGGTCATTGCAAATATTTGATTTTTCGATACAAGGCTCTAGGACATTTTATATGTGTGCATTAAAATGATTCAATATTTTGTGCATGACTAAAATATATTTTTGCTAACTATTATTAAGAGAACTGATTTTTATTAGCATGCAAGCGTAAAAATATTGACCGAATTAATTGAGTTTTACATGTGTTGGTAACTTAAGATTTGTTTCTGCCAACTATGCAATGATCATTATCTGATAGAAGTTTAAATTGCACAAATCTCGGTAAAAGGATTATATATGGTGGTAAAGTTTTTATTTGCACTATCTTGGAAATATAAAGTCATGATTATCCTTGAGAGTTGGAATGCTAGCTAAATATTACTTCTATCATGAGATCTTTTGTTTCAAAAGTTGGTGTAACAACTGGCGGCAGACTTATTACTGAGGAATTTGATAAGTCTAGAAGTGATTTATCCGGCTTGGTCTCTTTATGGATAATTGTTTGGAGAACCCAACATATCTATATAACTATCAAAGATAATTGCTTGTTGCATTTAACGGTTGTATTGTTGGATTGGTTCTTATCCATGGTTAACGTAAACAAAGTCTGATATAATTAGTAACGGTAATAATATTGGGCTATAAAATGAATTTGATATCAGTGGAAAAATAACAACACTTGAATCAATTATTGCACTCATATACTTGAAAAGCAATTTTATCTTCTGTGCGAAAATTCCAGCTGCTGTGATATTATAATTCTGATTATTTTCAGCATATTACTGTGGGCTAAAAATCGGTAATATCTTTCTATTACTATTTGATCATTGCATACATTAGTCAAGCCTTGCATTGCTAAATTATTTATTTTCTTTGATCATTAGACCTCTATAAATTGTAATCTTATATTTTTAGACTAAGTGTTGTCTAAAGGAATTTAATCCAGGTGGATTAAGGTTTGTTTACAAACAAGTTCAAGGAAGCTTAGGAGCTTAAGGGGTGCATTGGTGCACAAGGAGCAAGTGTGCTCAAGTGAATTATTGTAATTCAATTTGATTGAATCTGTTTTGTAACAAGGGTCATTTTTAAAGGAATAAAACTAAGTCTCCAATACTAGTTGGTATTGGACGTGGACTAGGCTATTATTATAGAGGGTAATAGCTGAACCACGTAAAAAATCTTGGTGTTATTTTATTGCTTGATAATTTGTTTTCTTAATATTTAAAATATAGACTTTTGCTTCATCTTGAGATAGTATATTTACATCAATTATTTTATCTGACTTATAAATTCACCAAGATATTTTCTTAAACAAAAAATTCAATTCGGTAGACTGCATTCATTCAGCAAGATGCATTCTTTGATTCAGTAGGCTGTATTCAATAGTTTGAATTTAAAGTTTTAAAATTGGTCATAGTTTGCTTCCACACTTATTCAACCCCCCCTTGTAAGTGTGCCATATCTGAATTTAACAAAAGCAATCATGTTGATGATAAAGCATGTACTTTGTAACAATCTCATTTGTTTATTAATAAAATTATTCATTTATTAAAGACTTTAATTTATCTACATGGTGTTGTTTTAATAATATGTGATAACCCCATAGTTTTAAGCAATGTTTTTAGAATCATGATGAGATCATTCTAATTCTTAGATAACTTAATAACTAAAATATTCCCAATCTTTGGAATATTAAAAAGGGGATTAGTGAATCCAGATAGATTGGTACATATGTTGTTTGCTCATTGGATGAGAATGATTGATTTCATGATTATTTATGTAGAGACACTAAAGCAAGTATATAGGTGCTTATTGTAGAATAAGTTCACTGAATGTGACTCGCTAAGGAATACCTAATGGAGTTTTACTTGCCTGTCAATAGGAATTTCTGAAGTGATAGTAGTACAAGTGATTCTTAGACTTGATATCATCATAGTATCTTGTGTATAATGAATTATACTTTGACTTATTCCTTATGACCTTTAGGGTATATCAAAGGGTATGCTTGGGTATAATAAGTTATATATGGAGATAATAAATGATCAATAAAGAATCTACTACTTCTAGTAAAAGAAGAGAAATATCCCATGTGATTCGATAAATGACAACCAAGTTGTCATTTGCCGTGGTAGAATTAAATTAGAAAGGAGTTTCTAATTTACATTACTTGGTGTTGTGCATTTAAGAATCAAAATACATAGAATTAAATAAAATAAATGTGACAGTAATTTCACGTCTTATATTTAATTAAGACATTGTATAGTGGAAGGATTGAATTGTACGGTAACTATTTACTCAAAGGTTCTTTTATGATTAATGTTGAAATCTATATTATCTGGAAAGTCGTTAATCACTAGGGAGGCTTATCCATATTATAGAATAAATATTATTTATTTAAATAAATTAATATTTTAATTTATTTATTTAAATAAGATTAGATTTGTTATAATTGATTTATTCACAACCGGTTTAATATGAAGAACCTAAAGGGTCACACCATAAAAGGAAAAATATTTATTTAAGAAGTAAATGGTGTAATCGTAATAATAAGTTAAGTATATTTAATTTAATCTATGGTGATAGAATAAATAAAATAACTTAATATTTATTATTTAATATTTTGAAAATATTAAATATAAATTAATAAAAGGAGTCTTATTATTATTATTTAATTCCTAAAGGAGTTTGGGAATTAATTAATATAAGTACTCTCATTTAATCTTAATAAGATTAGGAGGCAAATTAATTAAAAGAGTTTAATTAATTATCTTTAATAAGATTAGGGAGCTTAATTAATTAAAAGAATTTAATTAAATATAACCCTACTTCTAATTAGATTAAAAAGGTTAATTGATATCTTTAAAAGATGAGTCTTATATCAGATATCAGTGTGGGAAAAATATATGTGATTCCAATAGTTGAAGAGTACGCCTATTTTTCTATAGAGATAGAAAAACTAGGGTTTGAGCCAAATACCATTCTTCTTGAATATTTATTATTCCTTGGTGGATCACCTTTAGAGGCCAAACATTTGGGTGGCTAACGTTGATCAAAGAAAAGAATCAAACCTGATGAATCCAAGTTGAATGTGAAAAGGATTGGAGGTCAACTTCTACTAGAGGAAGCTAGTTTCTATAAGGGTATGAATCTGTTATCCATCTCTTTTCTTTTAATTGATAATTATGCACATAGTATGATCTTGGTGATGGGTTTGTATAAAAATTTTAAATTCCTATTTTATCGCGCTTCCGCACCTTTTGTGTAATTTGATTGCATGTTCGCGCTATATATAAACCCAACATGAAGTTACCTGTAAGCCAACATAGTAGTTCTGGAGAATCATTCTCCATCAATCAAGATAATTCAAGTTTTCAAACTGCATCAACCCTTTCATGTAAAGCCATTAACTACGAAAGACCTGATCTCCCCTCATCAATGGGAGTACGCAGGCAGCGATCTATGGTGCGATCAAACCAAACAATTTTTTTTCAAACCCCTTCAACTTTTCAACATCTTAAATCCTAAACAAACACTTTCAAAACAGTTCATGCAAAGCCATAAACTACGTAGACTTGATCTCCCCTCATCAATGGGAGAAAATAGACAACCATCTATGGTGCGGTAAAGCCCTCAAACAGGAAAGCTAAAATCCTCTGCTCAAACCTTATCCACATTCAAAAACCAGTCCCAAGACAACAAAGAATTGGGAAACCCAAAGATCAACGATCCATTCTGAAAGATCTTTGGACATCTCAATGTCCATCCACCAAGGAGGAGTTTCGAATACATTAAGATAGCAAGTCATGAAGAAAATGGCAACTATCAAGCAAGTAACAAGGCATATCTAAAAGGGAAGTGAATCAAAATATATTTCCTTGCCATATAATATTGTTTGATATATACAATGTGTCTTGTACATGATAAAAATGGCTAAGCTAGTGTATGAAAGAAAATAAAAGCTAATCTACAAACTTGTAGATAAACGGGCCAACAAGTTTAATATAGCATCCCTCTCAAAAAATAGAGGTGAATCTATGAGCTTCTACCCCGGAGTGTCCATGCGATATAGGAGATCTACGACCATCTGCATAGTGCTACTATGCTCATCTATGAATGCACTCATGTATGTAACCATGCTAGCAGTATGAGATCTAAGTGCATTACTATCTATAGTAGCAGCGTCCCGGCTAGCTAGAGCCTCATCCAGCTCAATAATAGTTGCATCCCTAGTCGACCGAGCCTCATCTCGCTTAACAAAAGTGGTAACCCTTCTAGCTATGGTATCATCCATCTCAATAAAAGTGACATCTCTACTAGAAAGAGCTATCAACATCAAGGCCCTAGCCTGATCCCTCTAGAATGTCATGAAATGCAACCTCTACTCCAAATACTCTATAGAAGGTGGAACCACAACAGTGGGAATACTGGGGGAATCAACCAGAGCTGCTGTTAAACCAGCAAACAACTCATCCTCGGTGGGAGAACCAGTGTAAGACCCCAACTTATTATAAATGAAATTTAATTTTCTCTATTTATTATTTTGAAATTGTAAGGGTTGATTTGATTAATGTGGGTAGTTATGGGTAAAATGCGCAAATATTTCAAATAAGCAAGTGGTTATAAAATATTCATTGTTGTCAGGAAATATTCGTTTGGTCGTGGAATATTCTTGCTGTCGGGGAATATTCGTACGACGGCGCAGCCTTGGGTGGGCCCCATAACAGAAAGCGATTGGATGAAGAAAACGACAAGTATAAGTTGTTTATAAATAACGGCGTAGTTGTTATCGTTAATACTGTTGGAATACCTGGTGGTTAAAACACAGTAACACACGGTATTGCACCAATTATTGATTCTTACGTAAGAAGGCACTACTCAATAATTTTTATAGTAATTACTGTTTAATATTTTATTTTATTGATTCAATAGTTGCTACGTTAATGTTTTATATTATTGTTGTTTCAATAATTGTCACTAAATAGTATTTTTCATTATCAGATCAATAATTTATATTATTTTAATAATATTATCAGATAACATTATTGGCAATGTCTAAAAAGTTCTGTCTAAGGAGAGTTTTGGTCACCTAATTACGCGCCAGTAATGAGAAATCCTTATTAGAAAGCCCATCTTTTCTGGGAACGGCCTGGTTGTCGATGTTGTGATTCTGTAATATTATTTGTGAATAATTAATTATTAATTTATATGATAAGGAAAATATTCTTTTTATATGGATTTAGATGGGGAAAAGTTTTAATGTGACAATTCTTGAAAATTAATATTTTATCTTTTTCTGATAAAATAATTCATTTTAATATATTATTATATTATAATAATATAATAATGGTGATATTTTTACAATGAATGCGTGATATATGAATAAATGAGGAGGAAGAGTATTTTTGTTACTAAAAATATTTAAAACATGTTTTTCATGTCTGTGGACCCCATTTCTTGATTGAAATTTGATTATAGCCTGCAAAATAGTCCGTATGTGGATATCGGCCAATTTCTGTTTGAAATTTAGAAAAAATTTCTTCTGCAAAACTGTAGAGAATTGAATTTTCTATGGAATGGACATAAGATTTGAATTTTTCTGACAAAAGGGCTATTTATCATGAATTATTGAAGTTCCGAAGTTCCGGAATAATTAATTTTTGAAAGTTTTAGTTATTTTTTTTAAAGAAAAATAATTTTGTTATGGTTGGTGGGCTCACTTGTTGTTAAACATGTTTGAAATCTGAATTCAAAGGTTGGCGTAGAAAAATTATTATAAATAATATTATTTTGTTAAATTTTCTGCTTTGGTGTTCTAAGCATTTTTCTATAAATAGGGTGCTTAGGTTAAAATTGAAAATCACACCAGAATATAAAGTTTTCTCTCTCTATATTATTGATCGTATTCTTGTGAGTATTTTGATACTTTGAGTGTTATTATACGGTGCAAGTTCCCTTCAGCACTATATTCAGTATTCTAGTCAGAAGTACTGTCTTTTCGAGGTAAGGGATGTTATTTTTTTTTAAATGATATTATTTCTTTCAATATCATTATGCCGAAATATTGGTAAGATTTTTCTTGTGAAATTCTTGTCTTTTACTGTCTGGGTTATTATTCACGTATACGACACTATTCACGTATACGGCACTATTCACGAATACGACACTATTCCCAGAAAAATAAAATTTTCGTTTTTTGTCCAAGATAACTATTATGGATACTAGCTTTGATTGTATCCATGTTTTGATCATTCTTGAATTTTACTCCACTATAGTTATTTATGAAGTATTTTTGAACTGGGATTGTTTAGAGTACAAATCCATAATATTTGTTATTTTGTTTCACTTGATTCGTTTCCTTTTAAAATACTTTTCATCATCCTCAGTCCTAAATGATTGTATTACTGAATATCTTTGGCCTGTAGTGCAAAGATGAATGATTTTCTGATGAATATGTTTGGCCCATAGTGCAAAGATGAACAGGTGTTGAGATGAACATGACCTACTAATGAATATCTTTGGCCTGTAGGGCAAAGAAGAATATTTGATTCAAGATGTATATTGATGGATGTTACAGGGATAAAGTATTGATGATGGACTTTTAAATTCATAGATAATA
This sequence comes from Panax japonicus, assembly GCA_020205505.1. Taxonomy (NCBI): domain Eukaryota; kingdom Viridiplantae; phylum Streptophyta; class Magnoliopsida; order Apiales; family Araliaceae; genus Panax; species Panax japonicus. The sequence goes on from CM035108.1 coordinate 31,594,767, forward strand.
GTAGATTTCATTCTCTACGTAACTCTTCTATGAATTATTATTTCCGCTGCGAATATTGTCTAGATGACAATATTTGTATTTAAACTCACAGTTTATGTGTTATCGTATTTTGTACGAAAATTGTATTAATAAAGTTGTAGTTGTTTCGGTACCATGTATATGGCGACTCAGAATGGGTGTTGTATACCTATTTTGGGGGCGTCACAGTTGGTATCAGAGCTTATGGATATGATCTCTGGCAAAGATCGGGGAATAAAACTAGGAGGGGAGAGATGAGTAAATCCTTCTCTAGTGTGTCCTACCTAAGCTTATTTGTTGGTTGGTCAGTATGTAGGGATATTATGTTATATGTTGATTTCCTTAATTTACCCTTGTTTTATGGCAATATTTGAGAATGGCGATTGAGAATGTTAACAGTGGAGTAAATGAGACCGTGGAGACACCTTTACTCACCAATGAGGAGAATGTGCAGCAGGCCGGGAATGTTCCTCCTGTAAACAACACCACTGAGCAGACGATGAACGACGGGATGTTTAGAAGCTTTTGCAGTTCATGCAAAATCAGACGAGGGGAGACTCGTGTACAAAATACAGGTGGAAATGATAACAACGCACGGTTTGTCACATCCAAGTAGTTCAAAGAATTGGGACCACCAGAATTCTGGGGAAAGCCGGAACCGATTAAGGCAGAAACGTGGGTCAAGCAAATTACCAAAATATTCGATGTCTTGGGATGCACGGAGGAACAAAAGGTTCCATTCGCCACCTTTATATTCTGTAATGGGCATATTACTCGTGGGAATCTGTGAAGCATACCCATCCAGCCGCACTTAACATGTCTTGAGAGACGTTTAAAAACCTATTCAATGACACGTACTTTCCTGAAAGTATTCGTCATATGAAGGAAGTGGAGTTTATTAGACTAGAACAAAAATACATGACGGTGTCCCAATACGAGGCAAAGTTTGCAGAATTATCCAGGTTTGCACCTCATTTTGTGGAAAATGAGGAACGTATGACGCGGATGTTTCTGAGAGGTTTGAAACCCGACATACGTCAATATCTCATTTCTCATAAATTTTCTCTCTATTCAGATGTTGTCAACAGGGCTCAATTATTAGAGTGAGATAACGAGTACGTTCAACCGAGGGACCACAACCAGGATCATACCGGTGACAGTAGTCATCAGAACAACGAAAACCAGCGGAGAAAGAAAAATACGGACAAAAGCGGTAACCACTCTGTTGTTAATCATGGCCATAAAAATAGAAGAAGCGATTCGTGGGGAGATTTTAAAAAGAGGAGATTCAACAATGATAATGTGAAGACGTCAGCACCAGCAGCAACTGGTTCTAAGGGAGGAGAACGACCGCCGGTTGTATGTTATAAATGCGGAAAAAGGGACATATCAGCCCAAACTGTCCACAACACTTCAAGGTATGCTATAATTATGGAAAGGAAGCTCGAGATTGTACTGTAGCAAAACTGAGTCCAGCGGGGATGGTGACTCAAAAGGCTGTCCCAGAAAAGTCAAAGTCAACGGTTCCTGGAAGAGCATTTGTTGTGACTGGTCAAAATGCAAGGAACTAAAATGAGGTGATCACATGTAAGCTAATCATAAATTCTTGGGAAGTTTATAAATTACTAGATATCGGTTCTACCCATTCATTTATCTCTCCTGCTTGTGCTCAACATTTAAACTTGACTCCAGAGAAATTAGACATTGACTTATCTTTGGAGACTCCGTTAGGAGAAACTTTTATTACATCCACTGTTTATAAATCTTGTTTGATCCAAGTTGGTACCATCACATTACCTGTTGACCTTATCTCTTTAAAGATACTTGCATTTGACGTGATTTTAGGGATTGATTGGTTAACTACTCATCATGACAAAATTGATTGTTTTCGTAAGGTTGTTAGTTTTCATATTCCTAATCAACCTGTTACTCGAATTCAAGCAACTAAACCATTAAAATTAATCACTATTATATCAAGCCATAAAGCCATTCATTTATTAAAAAATGGATGTCAAGCTTTCTTAGCCCACGTTATGGATTTGAATAAAGACACATCAGATTTGAATAATATTCTTGTTGTTAGTGACTTTCCTGACGTATTTCCTGAAGAACTTCCCGGTTTACCCCCAAAACGTGAAGTTGATTTCTTTATTGATCTTGAACCTGGTACAAAGCCCATTTCTAAAACCCCATATCAAATGGCTCCTATTGAACTTCAGGAGTTAAAGGTCCAACTACAGGAGTTTTTGGACATCGATTTCATTCGTCCTAGTACATCTCCTTGGGGTGCTCCTATTTTATTCATAAAAAAGAAAGACGGGAGTATGCGACTTTGTATTGACTACCGGGAATTAAACCATGTCACTATCAAGAATAGGTATCTGATACCTCGTATTGATGACCTCTTTTACCAGTTGTAAGGAGCATAATTATTTTCAAAGAACGATCTTCATTCTAGATATCATCAGCTAAAGATTAGAACTGAGGATATTCCGAAGACTGCCTTTAGAACTCGGTACGGGCATTATGAATTCTTAGTCATGTCTTTTGGATTGACTAATGCTCCTGCGACTTTCATGGATATGATGAACCGAGTATTTAAGGAATATTTGGATCAGTTTGTTGTTGTCTTTATTGATGACATCCTCATATATTCCAAAAGTCGTGAAGATCATGAGTACCATTTGAAGATGGTACTCCAAAGGCTTCGTGAAAATAAGCTTTATGCCAAGTTGAAGAAATACAAGTTTTGGCTTGAGGAAGTAGCATTCCTTGGGCACATGGTGTCAAAACATGGAGTATCTATTTACCCGGCGAAGATTAAAGCAATACAAAGTTGGGAGAAACCGAAGTCAGTGATTGAAGTACGTAGCTTTCTGGGCTTAGCTGGTTACTATCGGAGATTCGTGGAAGGAATTTCTCGAATCGCTACTCCGTTAACTCAGTTGACTCGGAAGGATACAAAATTTATATGGAGCGAGGAATGCGAAAAGAGTTTTCAAGAGCTCAAGAGGAGACTTTTTTCGGCACCTGTTCTGACAATACCATCTGGTTCGGATGGATTTGTTATCTACAGCGACGCTTTAGGCAAAGGGTTAGGATGTGTTCTCATGCAACATGGGAAAGTCATAGCCTATGCCTCGCGACAACTTAAAGAATATGAGAGGAATTATCCTACTCATGATCTAGAGTTGGAAGCAGTCATTTTCGCGCTAAAGATCCGAAGGCACTATCTATATGGGTAGAAAGTGGAGATATATTCAGACCATAAAAGCCTTAAATATTTCTTCACCCAAAAGGAACTCAACATGAGTCAACGATGTTGGCTCGAGCTGTTGAAAGACTATGACCACACCATTCAATACCATCCTAGAAAAGCGAACGTGGTAGCTGACGCGTTGAGTAGAAGATCATATGCGGGAATGAGTGCGATGTTGTCAACACAAAGGCTCATTTTGTGTGATTTACAAAAGATGAAGATAGAATTCAAGACTCCAGGGACCCATGCGATGATGTCAAGTATATGCATAAAACCAGCTTTAATCGATAAAGTTAAAGTTGCTCAATCCACAGACCCGAAGCTGATGCGTATAAAGAAGAAAGTATAAGAAGGTGTTATCCCAGAGGAAAGAATCGATGAAGAAGGAATACTTTGAGTAAACTCCAGACTTTGTGTTCCTAACGACTCTGATTTGAAGTATAAGATCATAATGGAGGCACACAATACACCATTATCAATCCAATCTAGAAGTACCAAAATGTATCGTGATCTTTGACATACATTTTGGTGGAACAATATAAAGAGAGAGATTGCGAGGTTTATCTCGAGGTGTTTAACTTGTCAACGTGTAAGGGAGGAGCATCAAGTGCCAAAGGGTCCATTGCAACCACTTGAGATTCCAAAATAGAAGTGGGAACACATTACATGTATTTCGTTATGGGTCTTCCCACAGTTTCTCAAGGAAGAAATGCTATTTGGGTTATTGTTTATAGATTAACCAAGTCCGCTCATTTCTTGCCGATACGGGAGACTTATTCCCTTGAACATGGGAGTTGGAAATGGAAATGAAAGCGAGGTATCCTCACCTTTTCGAAACAACAGGTACGTACGTCAATTTCGAGGACGAAATTTCATATGGAGGGAAGGTTGTAAGACCCCAACTAATTATAAATGAAATTTAATTTTCTTTATTTATTATTTTGAAATAGTAAAGGTTAATTTGATTAATGTGGTTAGTTATGGGTAAAATGCGCAAATATTTCAAATAAGCAAGTGGTTATAAAATATTCATTGTTGTCGGGGAATATTCGTTTTGTCGTGGAATATTCTTGCTGTCGGGGAATATTCGTACGACAGCGTAGCCTTGTGTGGGCCCCATAAAGGAAAGCGATTGGATGAAGAAAATGACAAGTATAAGTTGTTTATAAATAACGGCGTTGTTGTTACCGTTAATACTATTGGAATACCCGGTGGTTAAAACACAGTAGTACACGGTATTGCACTCAATAATTGTTACAGTAATTGCTGTTCAATATTTTATTTTATTGATTCAATAATTGCTACGTTGCTGTTTTATATTATTGTTGTTTCAATAATTGTCACTAAACAGTATTTTCCATTATCTGATCAATAATTTATATTATTTTAATAATATTATCAGATAACATTATTGGCAATGTCTAAAAAGTTCTGTCTAAGGAGAGTTTTGGTCACCTAATTACGCGCCAGTAAGGAGAAATCCTTATTAGAAAGCCCATCTTTTCTGGGAACGGCCTGGTTGTCGATGTTGTGATTCTGTAATATTATTTGTGAATAATTAATTATTAATTTATATGATAAGGAAAATATTCTTTTTATATGGATTTAGATGGGGAAAAGTTTTAATGTGACAATTCTTGAAAATTAATATTTTATCTTTTTCTGATAAAATAATTCATTTTAATATATTATTATATTATAATAATATAATAATGGTGATATTTTTACAATGAATGCGTGATATATGAATAAATGAGGAGGAAGAGTATTTTTGTTACTAAAAATATTTAAAACATGTTTTTCATGTCTGTGGACCCCATTTCTTGATTGAAATTTGATTATAGACTGTAAAATCATTCGTATGTGGATTTCGGTCAATTTCTGTTTGGAATTTGGAAAAACTTTCTTCTGCAAAGCTGTAGAGAATTGAATTTCCTATGGAATGAACATAAGATTTGAAAATTTCTGATAAAAGGGCTATTTATCATGAATTATTGAAGTTCCGAAGTTCTGGAATAATTGATTTTTGAAAGTTTTAGTTATTTGTTTTAAAGAAAAACAATTTTGTTATGAGTGGTGGGCTCACTTGTTTTTAAACATGTTTGAAATCTGAATTCAAAGGTTGGCATAGAAAAATTATAATAAATAATATTATTTTGTTAAATTTTTTGCTTTGGTGTTCTAAGTATTTTCCTATAAATAGGGTGCTTAGGTTAAAATTAAAAATCACACCAGAAACTAAAGTTTTCTCTCTCTATATTATCGAGTCTATTCTTGTGATTATTTTGATACTTTGAGTGTTGTTATACGGTTCAAGTTCCCTTCAATACTATATTCAGTATTCTAGTCCGAAGTACTGTGACAACCCGATATTTTATATATTAATAAATAAGAAATTTTGTGTATAAATTTTTTTTATATTAAGGATGAGGATTTGTACAAGATATTGTGTATATGTATTTATGTGGTAAATATAAAATATATTTATTACATGAAAAATTGTAAATGATTTTATTTAGAATCATGGTTTATTCTCAAATATAATTTTATAATGATTAATTCCATAGTGGAAAGATTTTTATCAATTATTTTCTATGAGAATAAAATTGACTACTATTCAAATAATCTATGAAATTATTTTAGAATAATTATAACAATTATTTTATTTAATGAAGTTTGTTTAGATGATTAAGTTAATTATGTTATCAAAACCCTAATTTGGGATTTTTATCAGAAAATGAGAATAATAATATTATATTATTATTTATTAGTATTATAGATGTGTATGATGATATGAGCAATGTTAATGTGTGGAACGATTTTATTGTACGACCAAACCCTAATAATATTTTTACAGAACCTAATCTTGGTCTTGGATAAAGAATAATAATAATAATATGATATTTAAATATTTTAAGTATTATAATATGAATTGCATGTACGAGAGCTGTTAATAATTAATCAATTGTGTTATAGTATTCGAAAACCCTAGTTTCACTGTATAAGATTTAATACTGTATATATCTGTGTTAGATGATATGAAATTATGTGGTATTTAAAGTATATTAAATTAAAGACTTTAATTATTATTATAATTTCTAATTATTAGAAATCTTATTTTTGGTTTTTAGAAATTCTAGTTTATGGAATTGATAAACCCTAATTTGTTAAGATTAGCTAGATTAAATATGCTAGTGTTATAAATCCATAATACATTGTCCAAATCATTTTGTTCCATAGAAAAATTAATTATGAAATGACTTTTATGCCCTTTTGTGCATGTGCCAAATGGTGGAGTGTAGATCTTGCTAAAACTTTAGTTGCTTACCAACTCTTGATATTTTCCAGCATTTCAGCAACAAGTGGTAGCATCTAAACTCAGCAAATCATAACTAGAGCTAGTATATAAGATTAAAGAGGAAAAAAGAATGCTCATTTTGTCATTTTGATCACCAACCTTCTCTATAGCAAATCAGTAGCCAAAAATAAAGATCAAACCCAAGAAAGGTATAAACTTAAGCTAGAAAAATCTGTCAAAATTTTGTGTTTTGATTCTGTGTTTAAGTGTTGTAATATGTTAGTTTTAATATCTAGTGATGATCTGGGTTGCTAGATGTTAGATCCATAACATCTAGACGCTTAGAATCAAAGATCTTCAATGTCCGGAATTATCAGGATTCTGTGGTCTGACAATGAATGTCAGAGGCCACAGATTCTTGCTCATTAATGATTTGTGTTTGTTTTAAGTTGTTAATGGTAGTCCTGCATGTTATCTTTAATCTGTAAAAAGAAGTAAGGTCATATCTATTATAGATCATGAGTAATTTGAGGTCAAAGTACGTTGACCGAGTTTGACTTGCTGAAATCTGGGTAACCCAGAAACGTTCTTCAGTGTCTGACAATGAGTTTAGAGCTTCAGAGCTTACTGATAGTGTTTGTTTTATTTGATTTGTTGAAGCTAGGTTGTAGTATAGTATATTGACTATATATTCATGCCTTTACATTGTTAAAATATTACTTATACTGAAATTTGTGACTGGTCAAAGTAGTGGGGAAATCCATATTTTCGGTTTTCTGGAAAACCTAGAAAACTCAAGAACACAGATTCTGTCAGAGTTTGACCGGCTTGTAATTGTTTGATGTGTTGATGTTTGGTGTATTTTATGTAATGAATAATTAGTCCTACATGTGTTCTACATTTTAAAGCTTTTAGATCTCACAAACAGTTAATGTGTAGCAAGTTACTAGCGATCAAAAGTGGTCACTCGGACTGTTCTTCAATTCTGGGAAACCCAGAAATGAAGAACAACTTCTGACAACAAGTTTGGACGGCTAGATCTAATCGGTGTTAGGTGTTTTATGCATGATTATTGTTGTGTTTTATAGTCTTGTAAAAGTACTACACAATATGACCGAAATCAAGTCCAGAATCACAACACACACAAAGTTATGCGCGGTCAAACAGGACCACTCGGTTCTGTGTATGAATTTCTGGGTTTGGGTGAAGAACATGAAGAACACCTATAGCGACGGTTCCGTCGCTATAGGTGGTCTTTAGCGACGGAAATCTGTTATTTTTCCGAAAATTAATAAAAAAATAGAAAAAAATAGTTTTTAATTATTAAAAATACAAAATAAATTATTAAAAATTATTTTAAATTCTGAAAATTAGTTTTTAATTATTTTAAGTATATTTCATAAATATTTAATATTTTTGGAATATTAAAAGTAATTAATTTATTTAATTAGAATATTAAATAAATTATTTAAAAATGATTTTAATATTTGAAAAATCATTTTAAATTATATTATGGTATGAGAAAATAAATTAAGTTATTTTTGATAACTTTTAATATTATTTGATAATTTTCATTAATAAATTAATATTAATGATAATTAAGTTATTTACTAAAATAAAGTAAATAAATAAATTAAAAATGATTTTATTATTTTAAAAATCATTTTAAATAATAATGAGATATTTATGAATATTTTAAGTTATAAAATATAACTTTTAATATTTAATAGTTAATTTCATTAATTAATGATTTATAATGATATTTAAGTTATTTAATAATTATATTAAATAATTTGGTTTAAAAATGATTCTTATATTATAATAATCATTTTAAATGAAAATAAAGTGTTTAAAGATATTTTAAGTTATAAATTATAACTTTTAATATTTAAAAAGGTAATGTCATATTAATGATATAATAATGATATTTAATTTATTTAATAATTATATTAAATAAATAGTTTAAAAATGGTTTTATTTATTTAAAAATCATTTAAAAAGGATATAAGTGAGTTAAAAATATTTTAAGTTGTAACTCATAACTTTTAATATTGGGATAATGAAAAATTAATATTTTAATAGAGTTGTTTAATATTTAAATCATTTAATAATGATTCCGATATTTCAAAAATTATGATAAATGATAATAATTGTTTTAAAATTATTATGAGGTCATGAAAAATAGTGTGACTGTTGTTTAAGTTATATTTCGATACAGAATAGAGTCTTAGACTCGATTATTATATTATAAGGCTGTCGATACGTCGACATGTTTCAGAAATTGATCTGAACTTAGATAGGATTGACTTGTAAATTGTGTAATTGTGATTTAATGGTCGTTAAGTTATGTGATAACGTGATTAGGAATATGCTGACTACTATATGCAGTAATATGTGTTATGATACATTGTTCTAATTGATTGATTGATTTGCTTAATGATAGGTTGTGATAAAAAGAGTAGAATTAAGTTAAGAAATTGTAGCAGCGCATCAGGCAAGTACCCTACCTTTGCATTTTCTTTATGCATTGGATATATGTAAGAATGTTTCAAATTTATATTATTATTGTATAGATTTTCAAAGTCTATATTATATAAGCCTATTGACTATCAGCATGTTAGTATATGATAATTCATATATGTATTCTGTTCGTTAATTTCTATAAACGGTTATACAAGTGTCCCCACTTGGATGATCATAGTATTAAATCGCATGCTGATATTTCTTTGATATACATGTATGTTAAATTATTATATTTGTTGTATAAGATAAAACCTTTGACTTGGAACCCTGACAAATATGAACATCCCTTACCAGGGAAAACTTTTATGAGCCTAAGGCGGATCATGTAAATGGTAACACCATTTTTGTAATGTAGTATTGATCAATGCAGGACAAAACGGGCTGATCACCCCCGTGTTCGTAAGTTATGACGGTTCACAGATGAATATTCTGTTAAACCTTTTCAAAAATGAAAATAATGTTCATACTATGTAGTATAAAACCTTTATACAGTCTGTACGTAGTTTCAAAATTTTGAAATAGTTATGTCGTTATTGTTGATATAGATTACTTCACAACTGTTCCTTGGTTGTAGAAGAATAGTATATATATAGAAAACATTTAAATGCTTTCAGTTCATATATATATATATATATATATTGTTAACACTTGCTGGGCACTCAAATGCTCATTCTTGCTAATTTAAATGTTTTCAGTTAAGAGCGAACAACCTGAAGGTTCTGTCAAAAACAAAGGGAATGGGAAGATAGCTGGTTGACTGAAGTTGATATTAATTGTAATAGTTAAGATTATGAAGACTAGGATATATGTTATTATTATTATGACTGTTAATGTATGCTTAAAGGTTACGTACCTGGGAGGTGAACTCTGATGATTAAGTATTGTAAGATGTTTGTTTATATATTATGTTATTATTATTAGTAGATTCCGCTCATAGAAATGATATCGTGAAGTACCGAATTTGGGTTTCAAGTATCCGGGTTCGGGGACTTTACAGGATGGTATCAGAGCTGTAGGTTATAAACATTAGTAATATGAAGCCTAGGATTTTAAACCTTAGTAGAAAACTTTTATAGAATGAGTTAGTTAGGGGAGAGGGTTAGTACTGAATAAAATATCTTTTCATTTTATCAATGAATATATTTTATTGCGGTACTAATGTTGTTGTTGATTATTGTGATCATAGGATGGCTGACGAGGGTTCAAATAGTTACTCGGTGAACCAAGAGTCAAGGGACTCTACTAGTGAGTCCATGGAGCTTGCAATGATAGGGAATTTGTTGGCTAGAAATGTTGAGCTAGAAAACAGAGTTGAGCATGTGGAGGCAAAGAACCAGACCCTTCAGATCTCAGAACAACAGTATAGGGACGCCGCTTATCAAGCACAGGCAGAGATAGCTGAGTTACGAAGAAGGTTGAAGCAGAAAGAGTTACAATTAGGGCAGATGAAAGTTGAGATGGAGGCGAAAGATGCAAAAATAGATACCTTGGAGAAATTTTTAGACAATGCCTTTAGGAAGTTTGACACGGAGTGGATGGAGCTGTCCTCCAGTAGTGAGAGCAAGCGTTGAGTTGTACTTATGTTAGTCATAGTCCCACTTTTGTGTTTCTTTTAGGGACTGTTTAGTTGATATAAATCCTTATGCTTATTGAATGCATGGGATAGTAGTAGACCCCAATCTATAGTTTAGTAAAGGGTATGTAGTCGTGAATCCTCACTTTTGTTTATTAGAGGATAGTTGGTGATAGGCAGTTTATGTCTTAAGCGTTTATAGAAGTATGTAAGAGGTTTAGTTGGTCTGTATTTAAACCATGGTATATGAATATATAAATGGCTCATATAGAGTTTATAAAGAAATAAAAGATAACATAAATAAAACTATTAGTTGTTGTATGTATATACTAATCAGGATGATTTATGTATGTAGATGTCTGGTGAAAAAGGTCTGCTGTATGCCTATAACATGAAGGAGAATCAAACCCATACACCAGAGCTAATATCGCAGCCAATAGCTGAAATAGAAGCTCGCAATGAAACCAACTCGGATTAGGTGGTTATCGTGGAAAATGTAGCACCAGATCCAGAAATGGTAGAGCTGACAGATAGTGATACAAATCCAAAAATTAAAGCCGGACAAGCATTAATGGAAATTCAGAATTTGAAGAACCAGATTTCTTCTCTGGAAAAGTTGTGGGAAATAGAGAAGCTGCTGAATAACCAGTTACGTCAGGTATTAATAGAAACGATGGACGGGCAGGATAAACTAAAAATTCAAATTGATCAGATGGGGGCTTCAAGCAACATTCCGTGTGTAACTCCGAGAGATAAGGGAAAGAGAAAAATAGAAGACCATAATTCAGGAAAACCTAGTAAGAAGAAGTGGAAAAGAATATGCTATCTATGTGGCTATGAGGGACATACTACTCAGTATTGTCCTGATTATGAAAGGGGAGCATGCTTTGTTTGTGGAAGGAAAGATCATCAGGCAAAGAGTTGTCCAAGAAAAAGAGCTTATTAACTAGATAGTATAGATTCCGTGGTGAAAGTTTGTTTAATGTAATATGTGCTTACTATGTCTGTGTGATGTAATATTCTAAAACTTTTGTGTTAGTAAGGTTGTAAATCCTGATTCCTGTAATCACTAAGGGATGACTGATGTTTTAAGCAGTTATGCTATGCTATGTAAATTATCTATTAAAGTAATATGAATCTAAGTTTGAATTATGTTTAAAAAGTATAAACTCGCATGATAAGATGTGGAATGTAAGATTAATTTATGGTTTTTACTTAATCAGAAAATGCCGCCAAGATGTCAAACTCGAAATCAAAGGGCAGAAGGATCTGTCAACAACGTTGAGGGACAGCAACCAGTAGATCCAATACAACATTTTGCGAATATAATAGCTCAGACCATGCAACAAGGAATACCAGCAGCAGGAAATCAACCGAATAATCACTTAACAAATTTCAAAGATTTTAAAGCTGTAGGACCACCCGAATTTAAAGGTACAACTGATCTTGTAGAAGCTCAAACCTGGATTAAAGAAATTGAGAAGGCGTTTGTAATAGCTAGAGTGGATGAGGGACAGAAGACGAGTTTTGCCACCTATATGATGAAGGGTGAGGCGAACTTTTGGTGGGAAGCGAATCAGGCGAGAGCGGGCGAGGGTGTAGTGACTTGGCAAAGGTTTAAAATCTTATTTTTCGAAAATTATTTTTCTACTAGTATGCAGGCTAGGATGGAGGTAAAATTTTTAGAGTTGAAACAAGGAGAGATGTCAGTTGCGGATTACGCCGCTAAATTTAATGAGTTAGCTAAATTTGCTCCGCATCAAGTTGATACAGAGGCTAGGAAGGCGAGAAGATTCGAGTTAGGATTGAAACCCTGGATCTATAACAAAGTGGCAGTGTTGCAGATCCCAACGTTTGCAGCACTTATGGAAAAGGCGATAATTGCTGAGGAAGGGAGTGAGATCATGAGTCTTTATAACAAAGAGAGGAAGAACAAAATTAAGGTTGAGGCAGCTGAGAAGGGGAAAGTTAATAGTGGAAGTAAGGGAGAGAGCGAAAAGAGAAAGGTGAACTATTTAGAAAATGTACAGGTAAAACAAGAGGGTGTGAAAAAGCAGACAGTTCAATGCAAAACTTGTGGGAAGAACCATTCAGGTGTATGTTTGAAGGGGAAACCTGTGTGTTTCAAATGCGGGTAGGAGAGCCACATCTCTCCTAATTGCCCAAATCCTAGAAAATATAGTGGTTGTTTTGTTTGCGGTTCAATGGAGCACAAGGTGAAGGAATGTCCGAAGAAGAGGGAAGAATTCGGTAGTGTGCATACGGGCAGGGGTAGTGGAACGTTAGGAATCACAGGACCAAAGTCATCCAGTAAGCCAACAAAGTCAACATCAAGGGTCTTTAACATGACGGTTCAAGACACGGTGGCAGCTGGAATTGCAGTTCCAGGTAATATTCAAATAACTTTTATTTGCGTAACTAGAATGTTTCTATTTATAGTAAATTGTTTTATAAAGAAATCTTGAGGGAGGAATTTGAGTTCTTTTAGGAATCAAATTTCCGTTTAATCAGAAAGATAAGCTTTATGTGATTAGTTAAGATTAGTTCTGTAATATCCCCGAATCCGGGCCCCGAATCGCCTCGGATCCGGTATACTATTTCTATCATTATTTGCGGAAGATATAAACATACATTGTTTATACATTACATTACACACTATTCCCCAAGGTCGAGTAACCTTAACTTATACACAACATTTTATACTATTTACAATAAAACACATTTATCACAATAAGCTAATACAACTAGCCGCACTTTATATCCCAAGCTGATCTTGGCTTTAATCGTTTCCTGTATCCGAACGCAAAAGCTTTATCTGCAATATTTTATCATGATATAGCAAGGGTGAGCATGAAAGTTGCCCAGCAAGTTTATTTACAACAATTTAACGATATATCATGATTGAAGAGTATGAATAAAAGGCTTGCTATAATTCATCAATATAATTGAGAACTAGCACGAACAAATTTTTGACTGAACAAGTATTATACATGAACAAACATTTCTGAACCAACTGGTAATGAAGGTGATCAGCCTTTCATACCTGAATTATACATACAAGATGTACAGAGTACAATTTTCATGGCAATCAGCAAAGATTAACCATAAGCTTGAAGAAACTACTCTTATTAGAGTTAAGTATGAGAAAACTTGCCTGAACTGTTGATTACCGCACACAATTAATAACGCTTTACTCGAAGACCTAATATTAATAATATAGATCTCCAATAATTAGAATAATATCATCACAGTAATATACTGTTATATTTATATACACAGAATATCCTAAACACATTACCACATAACCCTATCAGTCCTTACAACACATAAGACTTAGTATCAGGTCAAACTATTTCAGTCTGACTTGAAACCGACACAATTCTATCATCCCGACGGTCTAGTCGGACGAATATCGAGTTTAAGTTCAATTAAACTCTGTCTAACCACTTATACATTATCACAGATAATTTCTTATCAGACAAAATATTTTTCCTAGGCTCGTAATAATTTTCGGAAAATTATTACCATTTATCACCATTTTTCAATCCTTAGTACCGTATTTAAATGAATTAAATACCACTTAATACCTTAATCATTAATATTTATTTAATATAAAATATTAATGAAAATCATTACATAATATTATAATATAATTATAATATATCAAAGTATTTTTTAATACCTTAAAATCATTTTTATATGATTTTCAAACACTTAAATCCATTATCCGATAATTAATATTAATATTAAAATATTAATATTTTCATGCCAAAATATCAAAAGTTATATTTTATAACCTAAAATATTTTTATAACACTTAAATCATTTTAATATGATTTTTAAAACATTAATTCCATTTTTCCTTAATTTATTTAATATATTTATTAAATAAACTAATTATCATTAATATTGATTAATTAATGAATTTCATCACAAAATATCAAAAGTTGTGGAAAATAACTTAAAATATTTTCTTTTATCATAATATTATTTTTCATGATTTTTCATGAATTAAAAACTATTTTTAAATAATTTATTTAATATTGTAAATAAATAAATAAATACCATTTATATTCTAAAAATACTAAATATTTTTGAAATATTCTCAAAATAGTTAAAAACTATTTTTCAGACTTTAAAATAATTTTTCATAATTTATTTAGTATTTTTAATAATTAAAAACCATTTTTTTCTAATTTTTAATCAATTTCCGGAAATTAATATAAATAAACCGTCGCTAAAGGCTTTTAGCGACACTTGTCTGTCGCCTTAGGTGTTCTTCACTTAAGAACACTGACAGGTCCTAGTTCGAGGGTACACGTTTGACCGGATTTAAATCATGGTTCTGATCGATATCTGGGCCTGTGATTGATTTCATATTGTAGTATTTATGTAATACTACAACTAACTATCAAGTTTCATGGCAATACAACAACGGAGAATCAAGATCTGTGCAGCCAAACTTTCTGACAACCGTGTTCTTCATTTTCTGGGTTACCCAGAAAATGAAGAACAGTCAAGGTGTCTTCTTTGATTCCTTATAACTTAGTTATCGAGCAACTTTTGTGCGATATATCACTTCCAGTATGTAGAAAACATGCAGGTCTATAACTATAACACTTAATCTCAGCATAACAACATCAGATCTAACATTAAATGGTCGGTCAAAGTATGATACAAAACTCGCATATGAAGATTTCTGGGTTTTCCAGAAATCCTCAAGAACAGCCGGTCAATGGTGATTTGACCTCAATTTCCTTCCGTTTCAGTTATGATCTAAGTGATCTAAAGACTTTAATGTGTAGTTTACATACCAGACTACCACTAATCAACAACAACTTGGCCTAACGTCTAACACACAGCAAGATCAAAGGCTCGAAATAGCTTGTCAGACGTCTGGGAATTCTGGGGTTTTCCAGAAACCAGTTTTTCGTGAACGGTCAACTACCTTTGACCTCTTATATCTTTCGATCTGGACATGATCTGGACTTGATTCAAGTCTCAGATTGAAGAGCTAACAACAAAGAACAGATCTATAACATTAAACACAAGATATCATTAACACACATAGATCTATGGACCCTGACATATGACTGTCAGGCCATATTTTTTCCCATTTTCCAGATTTCTAAAATCATCAAATCCGAGCACTTTGATGTTATGGGTTTGTATTTTAACAACACAGAACATTAAAAGACACCCTATTACACATATTTGCACAATCAATTTCAACATTTAACATAAAAATCATAGATTTCAAAATTTGAAGGTTTTATACCTTTTCATGCTTGATTTTTATTTCTGATCCTTTGATCTGTTTAAGATAGACGTGGGGCTGCATTTTGGGACTGAATTAGCTATATATTTCGAAGTATTTAGAGAGAGAGAGAGTCAAGGATGTGTATTGGGGGTAAATGAGCAATAAAGTAGCATTTTCTCTTTCTAAAATCTAATATATGAGTTAGATTCATGCATGTGGCTTGCTTGGAGGCTGAGTTTGCTGAGATTTGTCAAATGCTAGCTAGGGCTAGGGCTAGGGTTGTTGAACAACCATGATCTTGGCAAGATTTCCAAGTTACTTAATTTATTATACTAAAGGGCATATTAGACATTTCCATAATTCTCTAGATTTTGTATTTTGATGAAACCCTTAATCTTTAGGGTTTGGAGTAATCTAGGGTTTATATTTTAACCCCTTAATTTTGCAAAAAATTTAATTTCTAACATTTCCGAATTTTCGGTTATAAAATATTAGAAAATTAACATTTCTAACTTATAATTAGTATTTACTAAATATATTAAAAAATTCCTTAATCCTGCTTTAATCTTGTTAATTAGGATTAATAATTCCTAATTAGAATTGCTAATTACGCAATTAGGGTCAAAATGGTCATTAGGGTTTATAAACCGCTAATTAGGGTTTTTAATAGAAAAATTAATTTCTAATTTAGAAATTTAATCTCGTAATTAGATTAGGGTTTCTAATTACTCATAATATTGAAATAATTAGGATTAGGGTTTTCTAATTAGCATTGCTAATTTTAGCAATTAATTCCACCACTGAACAATTAGGGTTTTTAACGGAACAATTTGGGTTCCATAATTTGAAAATTAGGGTTTGTAATTAAATTAACCATCACCCTAATTAATACTTAATACATAGCATTAAAGCAATAAAATTCTCCGTTATATACCCAAATTAGGGTTTCATTTTATCAGAATCTGAAATTAGGGTTTTCAGATCCGGTATTAGGGTTTTAAATTTGGAATTAGGGTTTTGTAATCAATTGTTAAGATTAACCCTAATTAATCTTTTAATTATTTACACTTATGCCATTAAGTTCCCACTTTAGGGTTTCATGCACCGAATTAGAGTTTCGGATTTCTCGGAACTGAAACTAGGGTTTCCAGAACCGATTTTTAGGGTTTCTTATCAGACGTTAAAATTTTCTAACCGAACGATGTCGTTCTTAGAATATTCTTAGGGTTTGGTACATATATAAGTTATCTGGTCCACCCTTGACCCTTAACCACATTCTGAACACATCATTAACCACGTTCACAGAACTTAATCACATAAACAATTAATCCTGAATAATTCACCTATTCCCTTTACAGAATTTTGAAATCCTCAAAATTCAATCCCAATAACATTAAACGCATACACTTATTTTCTATCTAGGTCTAATATTTGACCTTAAATCAATCACTTAAGATTTTAATAAATTCTCCAAATTTTCGGGTTGTCACATTCACCCCTCCTTATAAGAATTTTGTCCCCGAAATTCACCTTACACCTTACACCGTGCACCTTACATCATTCACACATATACCATTCACACACATTATTACATGCTACCCAATACACCTCTCACAAGGGTAAAGATTTTTAAAACTGTGCTGAGGAATCGTATAGACTGTGTGTTTTTCATTTTCGCAAAGGTTTTATGGAAATTCATCCGCAAACCGTCATTACTTACGGGCACAAGGGTGATCAGCCCAATATGCCCTGTACTGGCCAGGTACTGTTGGTCGGAACAATTTATTCCTCTTATCCGCCTTGGGCGCATAAACTTTTACTTCAGTCTTATTTGATTCCGCAACAAAACAATTTTGTTTGAGAAATTTCTTTCAATAAAACATTTTTGAGAATGACGTCATGATGCCGCACTGTATATAACAGTCCGTTGAGGATTTCGTCATTTTGTGATTTTATCATGCTACATCATACCATAGTGGAATAGTGACTTTAAGTCAAATTCACACTAAGTAATACTGCATTGATGACTCCATCATTTTTATCATCTCTGCACCAGGTCACATGGTACATAAGTGATAAATAAAAACAATTTTTATTTTAAAAGGCACATAGTGCGTATTTAGCTGATGTCAAAAATTTCGAAGTTTAGCATAGCTGGGAGTTTAGAGAAACCTAAGTCTCCACTAATGATCATATGCTTAACAATCTATCTGTTCCTATAATCCTTAACACTCCATTCACACACAACTATACCCAATTCATAAAACCACACTTATGAGTTCATAATTTGGCCACAATTATATGAGTTTACGAACTTACCCTGACCTTTAGCGACTGTTCGCTAAGGGGCTCATAAACATTTCATATAACTATGCTTCAAGAATGTCACATAAGTATGAGTTCTAAGAACTCGTATTTAATCCTATATTCTCTACCTATGACCTATTTATCTATATAATAACTAGCGTGACACAACATTTCAACTATTACCAATGCCACCAACTAAGTAGTTTTTACACCAAGTACAATTCCCCTCCCATACGAGGAATCATACAACTCTGTTGCTGGCACGAGTCCTCATTGAAATCCCCACCTATCCTTAACCCCCTTTTTCATACGAATTTAATTCGTATTCATTATCCATAACTCATTTATGAGTTTTCATAGTACTATTTCATAGTACAACTTTCACACAGTATCTTGCTGTAAACTTTTCAATCAATAAAATTGATTCTTTCTCCTTATCATAACCTTATCAGATCACGGGGTGATCTTATCGTATATATTATGATTTATTTCTATGCCTATGATCGTTTTATTTTACGATCTTTTATCCCTGCACTTTCAGTCTCTTAGACTCGATCTATTCACCATTACTGTTCACCACTATAACCAGAGTTAGGGAACTTTGTAGCTTAACAACTTACCGAGATTCGTCTTTGAATCTTACTGACCAACTAACTCTATGTGAGTTAGTCTTATCCTAATCACTGCGGTTATTGGTCTCAGGTATTCCTACCTAAGCTTCATAACCAACAGCTCTGATACCAACTGTAATATCCCCGAATCCGGGCCCCGAATCGCCTCAGATCCGGTATACTATTTCTATCATTATTTGCGGAAGATATAAACATAAATTGTTTATACATTACATTACACACTATTCCCCAAGGTCGAGTAACCTTAACTTATACACAACATTTTATACTATTTACAATAAAACACATTTATCACAATAAGCTAATACAACTAGCCGCACTTTATATCCCAAGCTGATCTTGGCTTTAATCGTTTCCTGTATCCGAACGCAAAAGCTTTATCTGCAATATTTTATCATGATATAGCAAGGGTGAGCATGAAAGTTGCCCAGCAAGTTTATTTACAACAATTTAACGATATATCATGATTGAAGAGTATGAATAAAAGGCTTGCTATAATTCATCAATATAATTGAGAACTAGCACGAACAAATTTTTGACTGAACAAGTATTATACATGAACAAACATTTCTGAACCAACTGGTAATGAAGGTGATCAGCCTTTCATACCTGACTTATACATGCAAGATGTACAGAGTACAATTTTCATGGCAATCAGCAAAGATTAACCATAAGCTTGAAGAAACTACTCTTATTAGAGTTAAGTATGAGAAAACTTGCCTGAACCGTTGATTACCGCACACAATTAATAACGCTTTACTCGAAGACCTAATATTAATAATATAGATCTCCAATAATTAGAATAATATCATCACAGTAATATACTGTTATATTTATATACACAGAATATCCTAAACACATTACCACATAACCCTATCAGTCCTTACAACACATAAGACTTAGTATCAGGTCAAACTATTTCAGTCTGACTTGAAACCGACACAATTCTATCATCCCGACGGTCTAGTCGGACGAATATCGAGTTTAAGTTCAATTAAACTCTGTCTAACCACTTATACATTATCACAGATAATTTCTTATCAGACAAAATATTTTTCCTAGGCTCGTAATAATTTTCGGAAAATTATTACCATTTATCACCATTTTTCAATCCTTAGTACCGTATTTAAATGAATTAAATACCACTTAATACCTTAATCATTAATATTTATTTAATATAAAATATTAATGAAAATTATTACATAATATTATAATATAATTATAATATATCAAAGTATTTTTTAATACCTTAAAATCATTTTTATATGATTTTCAAACACTTAAATCCATTATCCGATAATTAATATTAATATTAAAATATTAATATTTTCATGCCAAAATATCAAAAGTTATATTTTATAACCTAAAATATTTTTATAACACTTAAATCATTTTAATATGATTTTTAAAACATTAATTCCATTTTTCCTTAATTTATTTAATATATTTATTAAATAAACTAATTATCATTAATATTGATTAATTAATGAATTTCATCACAAAATATCAAAAGTTGTGGAAAATAACTTAAAATATTTTCTTTTATCATAATATTATTTTTCATGATTTTTCATGAATTAAAAACTATTTTTAAATAATTTATTTAATATTGTAATTAAATAAATAAATACCATTTATATTCTAAAAATACTAAATATTTTTGAAATATACTCAAAATAGTTAAAAACTATTTTTCAGACTTTAAAATAATTTTTCATAATTTATTTAGTATTTTTAATAATTAAAAACCATTTTTTTCTAATTTTTAATCAATTTCCGGAAATTAATATAAATAAACCGTCGCTAAAGGCTTTTAGCGACACTTGTCTGTCGCCTTAGGTGTTCTTCACTTAAGAACACTGACAGGTCCTAGTTCGAGGGTACACGTTTGACCGGATTTAAATCATGGTTCTGATCGATATCTGGGCCTGCGATTGATTTCATATTGTAGTATTTATGTAATACTACAACTAACTATCAAGTTTCATGGTAATACAACAACGGAGAATCAAGATCTGTGCAGCCAAACTTTCTGACAACCGTGTTCTTCATTTTCTGGGTTACCCAGAAAATGAAGAACAGTCAAGGTGTCTTCTTTGATTCCTTATAACTTAGTTATCGAGCAACTTTTGTGCGATATATCACTTCCAGTATGTAGAAAACATGCAGGTCTATAACTATAACACTTAATCTCAGCATAACAACATCAGATCTAACATTAAATGGTCGGTCAAAGTATGATACAAAACTCGCATATGAAGATTTCTGGGTTTTCCAGAAATCCTCAAGAACAGCCGGTCAATGGTGATTTGACCTCAATTTCCTTCCGTTTCAGTTATGATCTAAGTGATCTAAAGACTTTAATGTGTAGTTTACATACCAGACTACCACTAATCAACAACAACTTTGCCTAACGTCTAACACACAGCAAGATCAAAGGCTTGAAATAGCTTGTCAGACGTCTGGGAATTCTTGGTTTTTCCAGAAACCAGTTTTTCGTGAACGGTCAACTACCTTTGACCTCTTATATCTTTCGATCTGGACATGATCTGGACTTGATTCAAGTCTCAGATTCAAGAGCTAACAACAAAGAACAGATCTATAACATTAAACACAAGATATCATTAACACACATAGATCTATGGACCCTGACATATGACTGTCAGGCCATATTTTTTCCCATTTTCCAGATTTCTAAAATCATCAAATCCGAGCACTTTGATGTTATGGGTTTGTATTTTAACAACACAGAACATTAAAAGACACCCTATTACACATATTTGCACAATCAATTTCAACATTTAACATAAAAATCATAGATTTCAAAATTTGAAGGTTTTATACCTTTTCATGCTTGATTTTTATTTCTGATCCTTTGATCTGTTTAAGATAGACGTGGGGCTGCATTTTGGGACTGAATTAGCTATATATTTCGAAGTATTTAGAGAGAGAGAGAGTCAAGGATGTGTATTGGGGGTAAATGAGCAATAAAGTAGCATTTTCTCTTTCTAAAATCTAATATATGAGTTAGATTCATGCATGTGGCTTGCTTGGAGGCTGAGTTTGCTGAGATTTGTCAAATGCTAGCTAGGGCTAGGGCTAGGGTTGTTGAACAACCATGATCTTGGCAAGATTTCCAAGTTACTTAATTTATTATACTAAAGGGCATATTAGACATTTCCATAATTCTCTAGATTTTGTATTTTGATGAAACCCTTAATCTTTAGGGTTTGGAGTAATCTAGGGTTTATATTTTAACCCCTTAATTTTGCAAAAAAATTAATTTCTAACATTTCCGAATTTTCGGTTATAAAATATTAGAAAATTAACATTTCTAACTTATAATTAGTATTTACTAAATATATTAAAAAATTCCTTAATCCTGCTTTAATCTTGTTAATTAGGATTAATAATTCCTAATTAGAATTGCTAATTACGTAATTAGGGTCAAAATGGTCATTAGGGTTTATAAACCGCTAATTAGGATTTTTAATAGAAAAATTAATTTCTAATTTAGAAATTTAATCTCGTAATTAGATTAGGGTTTCTAATTACTCATAATATTGAAATAATTAGGATTATGGTTTTCTAATTAGCATTGCTAATTTTAGCAATTAATTCCACCACTGAACAATTAGGGTTTTTAACGGAACAATTTGGTTTCCATAATTTGAAAATTAGGGTTTGTAATTAAATTAACCATCACCCTAATTAATACTTAATACATAGCATTAAAGCAATAAAATTCTCCGTTATATACCCAAATTAGGGTTTCATTTTATCAGAATCTGAAATTAGGGTTTTCAGATCCGGTATTAGGGTTTTAAATTTGGAATTAGGGTTTTGTAATCAATTGTTAAGATTAACCCTAATTAATCTTTTAATTATTTACACTTATGCCATTAAGTTCCCACTTTAGGGTTTCATGCACCGAATTAGAGTTTCGGATTTCCCGGAACTGAAACTAGGGTTTCCAGAACCGATTTTTAGGGTTTCTTATCAGACGTTAAAATTTTCTAACCGAACGATGTCGTTCTTAGAATATTCTTAGGGTTTGGTACAGATATAAGTTATCTGGTCCACCCTTGACCCTTAACCACATTCTGAACACATCATTAACCACGTTCACAGAACTTAATCACATAAACAATTAATCCTGAATAATTCACCTATTCCCTTTACAGAATTTTGAAATCCTCAAAATTCAATCCCAATAACATTAAACGCATACACTTATTTTCTATCTAGGTCTAATATTTGACCTTAAATCAATCACTTAAGATTTTAATAAATTCTCCAAATTTTCGGGTTGTCACAAGTTCGATCAAAATTGATCGAGAGCTATTCATAATGATTGTGTATCTTATGTGCCGGTATGTGTAGAATTTTAAAGCAGTGATTCCGGGGACGGAATCCTTATAAGGGAGGGTGAATGTGACAACCCGATATTTTATATATTAATAAATAAGAAATTTTGTGTATAAATTTTTTTTATATTAAGGATGAGGATTTGTACAAGATATTGTGTATATGTATTTATGTGGTAAATATAAAATATATTTATTACATGAAAAATTGTTAATGATTTTATTTAGAATCATGGTTTATTCTCAAATATAATTTTATAATGATTAATTCCATAGTGGAAAGATTTTTATCAATTATTTTCTATGAGAATAAAATTGACTACTATTCAAATAATCTATGAAATTATTTTAGAATAATTATAACAATTATTTTATTTAATGAAGTTTGTTTAGATGATTAAGTTAATTATGTTATCAAAACCCTAATTTGGGATTTTTATCAGGAAATGAGAATAATAATATTATATTATTATTTATTAGTATTATAGATGTGTATGATGATATGAGCAATGTTAATGTGTGGAACGATTTTATTGTACGACCAAACCCTAATAATATTTTTACAGAACCTAATCTTGGTCTTGGATAAAGAATAATAATAATAATATGATATTTAAATATTTTAAGTATTATAATATGAATTGCATGTACGAGAGCTGTTAATAATTAATCAATTGTGTTATAGTATTCGAAAACCCTAGTTTCACTGTATAAGATTTAATACTTTATATATCTGTGTTAGATGATATGAAATTATGTGGTATTTAAAGTATATTAAATTAAAGACTTTAATTATTATTATAATTTCTAATTATTAGAAATCTTATTTTTGGTTTTTAGAAATTCTAGTTTATGGAATTGATAAACCCTAATTTGTTAAGATTAGCTAGATTAAATATGCTAGTGTTATAAATCCTTAATACATTGTCCAAATCATTTTGTTCCATAGAAAAATTAATTATGAAATGACTTTTATGCCCTTTTGTGCATGTGCCAAATGGTGGAGTGTAGATCTTGCTAAAACTTTAGTTGCTTACCAACTCTTGATATTTTCCAGCATTTCAGCAACAAGTGGCAGCATCTAAACTCAGCAAATCATAACTAGAGCTAGTATATAAGATTAAAGAGGAAAAAAGAATGCTCATTTTGTCATTTTGATCACCAACCTTCTCTTAGCTTTTCTCTCTCTAAAACCAACGAGTTTCAGAGCTAATATAGTCCCATAAATCAAGCCCCACGAAATTCTATAGCAAATCAGTAGCCAAAAATAAAGATCAAACCCAAGAAAGGTATAAACTTAAGCTAGAAAAATCTGTCAAAATTTTGTGTTTTGATTCTGTGTTTAAGTGTTGTAATATGTTAGTTTTAATATCTAGTGATGATCTGGGTTGCTAGATGTTAGATCCATAACATCTAGACGCTTAGAATCAAAGATCTTCAATGTCCGGAATTATCAGGATTCTGTGGTCTGACAATGAATGTCAGAGGCCACAGATTCTTGCTCATTAATGATTTGTGTTTGTTTTAAGTTGTTAATGGTAGTCCTGCATGTTATCTTTAATCTGTAAAAAGAAGTAAGGTCATATCTATTATAGATCATGAGTAATTTGAGGTCAAAGTACGTTGACCGAGTTTGACTTGCTGAAATCTGGGTAACCCAGAAACGTTCTTCAGTGTCTGACAATGAGTTTAGAGCTTCAGAGCTTACTGATAGTGTTTGTTTTATTTGATTTGTTGAAGCTAGGTTATAGTATAGTATATTGACTATATATTCATGCCTTTACATTGTTAAAATATTACTTATACTGAAATTTGTGACTGGTCAAAGTAGTGGGGAAATCCATATTTTCGGTTTTCTGGAAAACCTAGAAAACTCAAGAACACAGATTCTGTCAGAGTTTGACCGGCTTGTAATTGTTTGATGTGTTGATGTTTGGTGTATTTTATGTAATGAATAATTAGTCCTACATGTGTTCTACATTTTAAAGCTTTTAGATCTCACAAACAGTTAATGTGTAGCAAGTTACTAGCGATCAAAAGTGGTCACTCGGACTGTTCTTCAATTCTGGGAAACCCAGAAATGAAGAACAACTTCTGACAACAAGTTTGGACGGCTAGATCTAATCGGTGTTAGGTGTTTTATGCATGATTATTGTTGTGTTTTATAGTCTTGTAAAAGTACTACACAATATGACCGAAATCAAGTCCAGAATCACAACACACACAAAGTTATGCGCGGTCAAACAGGACCACTCGGTTCTGTGTATGAATTTCTGGGTTTGGGTGAAGAACATGAAGAACACCTATAGCGACGGTTCCGTCACTATAGGTGGTCTTTAGCGACGGAAATCTGTTATTTTTCGAAAATTAATAAAAAAAATAGAAAAAAATAGTTTTTAATTATTAAAAATACAAAATAAATTATTAAAAATTATTTTAAATTCTGAAAATTAGTTTTTAATTATTTTAAGTATATTTCATAAATATTTAATATTTTTGGAATATTAAAAGTAATTAATTTATTTAATTAGAATATTAAATAAATTATTTAAAAATGATTTTAATATTTGAAAAATCATTTTAAATTATATTATGGTATGAGAAAATAAATTACGTTATTTTTGATAACTTTTAATATTATTTGATAATTTTCATTAATAAATTAATATTAATGATAATTAAGTTATTTACTAAAATAAAGTAAATAAATAAATTAAAAATGATTTTATTATTTTAAAAATCATTTTAAATAATAATGAGATATTTATGAATATTTTAAGTTATAAAATATAACTTTTAATATTTAATAGTTAATTTCATTAATTAATGATTTATAATGATATTAAAGTTATTTAATAATTATATTAAATAATTTGGTTTAAAAATGATTCTTATATTATAATAATCATTTTAAATGAAAATAAAGTGTTTAAAGATATTTTAAGTTATAAACTATAACTTTTAATATTTAAAAAGGTAATTTCATATTAATGATATAATAATGATATTTAATTTATTTAATAATTATATTAAATAAATAGTTTAAAAATGGTTTTATTTATTTAAAAATCATTTAAAAAGGATATAAGTGAGTTAAAAATATTTTAAGTTGTAACTCATAACTTTTAATATTGGGATAATGAAAAATTAATATTTTAATAGAGTTGTTTAATATTTAAATCATTTAATAATGATTCCGATATTTCAAAAATTATGATAAATGATAATAATTGTTTTAAAATTATTATGAGATCATGAAAAATAGTGTGACTGTTGTTTAAGTTATATTTCGATATAGAATAGAGTCTTAGACTCGATTATTATATTATAAGGCTGTCGATACGTCGACATGTTTCAGAAATTGATCTGAACTTAGATAGGATTGACTTGTAAATTGTGTAATTGTGATTTAATGGTCGTTAAGTTATGTGATAACGTGATTAGGAATATGCTGACTGCTATATGCAGTAATATGTGTTATGATACATTGTTCTAATTGATTGATTGATTTGCTTAATGATAGGTTGTGATAAAAAGAGTAGAATTAAGTTAAGAAATTGTAGCAGCGCATCAGGCAAGTACCCTACCTTTGCATTTTCTTTATGCATTGGATATATGTAAGAATGTTTCAAATTTATATTATTATTGTATAGATTTTCAAAGTCTATATTATATAAGCCTATTGACTATCAGCATGTTAGTATATGATAATTCATATATGTATTCTGTTCGTTAATTTCTATAAACGGTTATACAAGTGTCCCCACTTGGATGATCATAGTATTAAATCGCATGCTGATATTTCTTTGATATACATGTATGTTAAATTATTATATTTGTTGTATAAGATAAAACCTTTGACTTGGAACCCTGACAAATATGAACATCCCTTACCAGGGAAAACTTTTATGCGCCTAAGGCGGATCATGTAAATGGTAACACCATTTTTGTAATGTAGTATTGATCAATGCAGGACACAACGGGCTGATCACCCCCGTGTTCGTAAGTTATGACGGTTCACAGATGAATATTCTGTTAAACCTTTTCAAAAATGAAAATAATGTTCATACTATGTCGTATAAAACCTTTATATAGTCTGTACGTAGTTTCAAAATTTTGAAATAGTTATGTCGTTATTGTTGATATAGATTACTTCACAACTGTTCCTTGGTTGTAGAAGAATAATATATATATAGAAAACATTTAAATGCTTTCAGTTCATATATATATATATATTGTTAACACTTGCTGGGCACTCAAATGCTCATTCTTGCTAATTTAAATGTTTTCAGTTAAGAGCGAACAACCTGAAGGTTCTGTCAAAAACAAAGGGAATGGGAAGATAGCTGGTTGACTGAAGTTGATATTAATTGTAATAGTTAAGATTATGAAGACTAGGATATATGTTATTATTATTATGACTGTTAATGTATGCTTAAAGGTTACGTACCTGGGAGGTAAACTCTGATGATTAAGTATTGTAAGATGTTTGTTTATATATTACGTTATTATTATTAGTAGATTCCGCTCATAGAAATGATATCGTGAAGTACCGAATTTGGGTTTCAAGTATCCGGGTTCGGGGACTTTACAAGTACTGTCTTTTCGAGGAAAGGGATGTTATTTTTTTTAAATGATATTATTTCTTTCAATATTATTATGTCAAAATATTGGTAAGATTTTTCTTGTGAAATTCTTGTCTTATACTGTCGGGGTTACTATTCATGTATACGACACTATTCACGTATACGGTACTATTCACGAATACGACACTATTCACAGGAAAATTAAATTTTTGTTTTTTGTCCAATATAACTATTATGGGTACTAGCTTTGATTGTATCCATGTTTTGATCATTCTTGAATTTTACTCCACTATAGTTATTTATGAAGTATTTTTGAAATGGGATTGTTTAGAGTACAAATCCTTAATATTTGTTATTTTGTTTCACTTGATTCGTTTCCTTTAAAATATTTTTCGTCATCCTCAGTCCTAAATGATTGTATTACTGAATATCTTTGGCCTGTAGTGCAAAGATGAATGATTTTCTGATGAATATATTTGGTCCATAGTGCAAAGATGAACAGGTGTTGAGATGAACATGACCTACTAATGAATATCTTTGGCCTGTAGTGCAAAGATGAATATTTGATTCAAGATGTATATTGATGGATGTTACAAGGATAAAATATTGATGATGGACTTTTAAATTCATAGATAATAGTAGATTTCATTCTCTATGTAACTCTTCTATGAATTATTATTTCCGCTGCGAATATTGATTTAAAACTTGTTGTCTATTGTATTCTATCAGATTTTTATCGATCTGAAATTGATTATATTTTTTTCGATATATATGATATATGATGATACAATTTTACTGATCTGAAATTGAATATATAATATTCTGTATATAGGCATATTTTGGTATTATGAATATCAGTAATAGATATGGATGTATATTATATTCCGTTAATTCTATCTTAAATGGCGTAATAATAGTATACAACATCTATTCTTATTGGATTAAAAGCATGAAGATTCGGTTTAATATGATTAATTAAAACTGGATATTTATGATATGTACTGGGTGTATTTTTATTATGAGTGTTTTGGTGGATTAAATATATGATTCTGAAACTATTTCCGAGATTCGTATGAAAAAATTCTACAATACAGATTATAGTTTAAAAAAAATTTCCAGGGGTGCTGCCCCCGACCACCGCTAGGGGGAGACCCCCCTTTGACCCTCCCCCCCCCCCCCCCCGTTCTAGCGCACGATGGTCGTGACCTTAATATTTTGTATATAGCATTCTTTTATTATATATACACTGTTATGTACTTATTGTGATATGCATGGTGCACAATTATGGCCTTTTGACCCATAGGTTAGTGGTTTTTGGTTTTGAAATACGGCTTGCATGTCTTGCCTTTCTATAAATTCTAATGTAATATTCTTTTCTCATCTAAATTCCCTCGAATGTAACTTATGGTTTCTTTATGTCATGGAATAATTTATAAAAGATGAAGATGACAAGATGAAGAACAGGATGGAAAGATGATGATGGAAAGGAGGCACATGCATGAGGAAGATCCAAGGGTGCTACTATTTTAAAGATCTCTTACCACCTTAGATTGACCTTCAATCTTTCATTAGATTGAAAAGATTGACAGTGGATTGGGCCATAACTGTGACACATTTAATCTTGATATACTAGACAATTAAATATAATTATGTAAATAACTTTATTCTTTAATATTCTATTATTCATAATAACAATTAATTAATAATATAATATTAATTAATTATTCACTTCTTAATTTATTTATCTTTTAATTAAATTAACCCACTTAACTTCCATTCTAATGCCACACAAGGCATTCTAAAATCCTCAATTCTCATAGAAATTCAATTTAAATTAATTGAATTACTCATCTCACAACACATCGATATTTATATTCAAATAAATATTCATTTTCTTATTACATCAAAATAATTATTTATTCAAAAAATTCTTGGTTCTTACACTTTTTCCATTGGCTATATTGTGAGTATCTTTCATTAGTCAACATATAATTCTTCTTGAATTTCCTCTTTTTTTTCATAATATATTGTGCTTTGACATTTTGTTTTCAAAATAAGAAGACGAAAGATTTTCCTTTTCCTGTTGAGGCACTTACTTTGTTTGATGCTCTCCATCCGGATGTTGCCCACTCGCCTTATAGTGACCTTGGTTATCCTCCAGGTGGCCAAGTCTTCAAGGAATATTCAGTTATACAACATCTTTCTGCTCCTCCATCTCTTGTCTCGACAAATTCCATGGTGGCATCTAAAGTTGCTTCTGCTAGAGCTTCCTTCAATCCATGTGGGGATCTTTTTTCTTGGAGGGGTTTCTAGATATCATCTTCTAGTTAAGAAAGCCTGGAGCGTCTCTTATCTCGGTTCCCGCAGATAGTTGATCGGATGATTATGAAGATAGCTTCCACCCAAACCTTCTTCTTAGATCAACTTGCTGGCTTTGTTCTTAGGTTGCAAACTCTGTCTTTATATTCCTTGCGAGTCGAGGACTTGAAGAAGTTTACTGATGACGTGGATGACCCTGAAGTCGTGGGTGTTTACATGTCTCCTTTTTATGTTAGGCTGGATCTTCTCAAGTCAAGTTTTAATCTTGTTTCACTACGTTCGGAGGTTACGATACGTAAATGTGAAGATGAATCCGTTTTAGTACAACTTTCTGAGCTTGACGAAGCCACAAATGAATTGAAGATTTAGTCTCAAGATTTAGAGGACCAGCTTCGGGATCTAGAAGCCAAGTTGCAGGATGTAGAGTGTCAGCGACGAGACTTAGATTCAACTACCTGACAGGTTAGGGAGCTGAAAGCTGCAAATCTTAAGATTCGAGATGTTGCCATTGCTGACTTAGAAGATTTAGCTATGCCTCCACTTCAGTTTGATATATCTTTGCCTTTAGATCTTAACTTGTTGTAGTAGTTTTTTTTTTGATTTCCTATTTCAGAAACTCATTTACACATATTTCATTTATCAAAATGTAGTTTCTTTAACCTTGTTGATTTCTTTTAATTTGAATGATTCCTTAAAACTCAATATTTATCAATAAATCTCAAGTTATTCAAATTAATATTCTAAGATAACAGTAGGTATTATAAGCAAACATGAATTTTGTCAAAAACATGTATATATATTTTCCACAAACCAACCCTTGAATTTATACTTTTTTAAAGAAATTTAAAAAAACATTCAAGTATACGTGAAAGTTTGTCAATTCATTGATAATCAAATTGCTTTTAACGAAAAGCATAACGTTTCATATAGTAAATCTTGCTTTTGTCGAAGAAAGCATAACGTTCACCACTTTTAAAGATAAAGTGTAACTTTTGGGGTTTAGGGCTTATACTCAGGTGCCTAAGTCACTTTTGAATTTGAAAGTGCAACTTTTGAGGGCTGTCAATCAGGTACCTCGATCACTTTTGAAGTTAAAAGTGTAACTTCCGAGGGCTGTTAGTCAGGTGCCTTGATTACTTTTGAAGTAATAAGTATAACTTTTTTAGCCGAGGGCTGCTCATCAGGTGTCTCGATTACTTTTGAAGTTGAAAGTATAACTCTCTGATCCGAGGGCTAATAATCAGGTGCCTCAATTACTTTTAAAGTTGAAAGTATAACTTTTTGTGATGCTCTTCTCATGTATAATATTTCTTTACCCACTTCAAGCTTAATGGGCCTGAGATAAAATCTGATTCCACACAAGATATCTTGCAATACCCACTTTCACAGATCTCTCATACCCTATACGGGCCTTCGCATTGGGGGTAAAATTTGGTGGTTAGGGTCCCTCTCTTGACTTGAGTTGCCGTTTTGAGCACCAGGTCTCCCATCAGAATCTGTCGTGGTACCACCACGGTATTGTATTGTCGTCGTAGTCTTTCGTGGTACTGTTTAAGATTTTCTCTAACCTTGGTTGGGTTGACTCATTATCGTGCTCCAATAACTGAGCCCTATTCACAACATTTGAATACAAGCAAAGTTTGTGAGAAATGACGTATTGATGTATCTCGAGTTTTAAACCTCTTAGAAACATCCACGTCATTCTTTCCTCATTATCAACCAAGTGGGATGTAAATCGGAACAACTCGGCAAACTTAGTTTTGTACAGAGACACGGTCATATTGTTTTGCTCCAGCTTGATGAACTCTACCTCCTTCATGTGACAAATACTTTCAGGAAAGTATTTGTCGTTGAACAGTTCTTGGAACATCTCCCAAGACATCCCCAGTGCGGCAGGTTTAGTACGCTTTACAGATTCCCACAAGTAATCTACCTCTCCTCGCAACATGAAGGTGGCAAAGGGAACCTTTTGCTCCTCGGAGCATCCCAAGACATAGAATATCTTGGTGATCTGCTTTATCCACGTCTCCGCCTTAAATGGTTCTGGCTTTCCCCAAAACTCTGATGGTTCGAGCTCCTTGAATTGCTTAGCAGTGACCATCCGCGAGTTGCCAGTATTTCCACCTGCATTTTGAACAGGAGTCTCTCTTTCCTGATGTTGAACGAATTGTAGAAAGCTCTTAAACATTATGTCGTTCAGTATTTGGTCAGAGTTATTGTTTTCATGAGGATTGTTGCCTTCTTAATGCACATTATCCTGGTTATTGATCATCTATGATTCAATGGTCTTATGTGCTCCATTGCTATTCTCAACATTCTCAGATGTCATTTTCAAACACTGCCACAAAATAAGGGTTAATTGACATGCCACATATTATCCCTATATTGTGACCGACAAATTAAATAACAAATAAACTTAGGTAGGTCATACTAGCAAAGGAATTTCCCATCTCTCCCCTCCTAGTTCTAGTCTCACATCTCACCCAAGGATCATATTGTTGGTCGAAAAACCGATCACAAAACATGCGCAAGTATACGCGGTCTAACAAGTAATACAGTGATTAAGAAAGTGTCGAACCCACGAGGAACTATCACTAAAATTTACCAAGTACCGACTTTGTATCGCTAAAGTCTTATTCGAACAGCAATAAATGAAAGTTTGATTAATCTAAGCATACTAATTATCAAAGCAAGTAAATGGATAACAAATGGTAATTGAAGGAATTACAAGCTAAGGTTTCAACTTCACCCCACTCAAGCATTTTGTCGAACACCTGGCGTGTTATGTTTCATCAAACTACCTACTCTTCTCTCTCGGGTCATAATGGTCACGACAATTTGTCGAATGAGAACACAAAGGTGCTCATATACCTCTGCTAAGGTACGCACAAACATATCCTTTCCAGATCCACCCGTTAGGGAATAGAACAGAAAAGAATGCCCAAGCTAGATACAATCCTACATATGTCTATATGAATTGATCAGAACAAGGATTTAAGCATAAGTTCTCAAATAGGTCGCACGTGGTGCACAAATATATATCTATTCTACGCACAACTTATGCAGTCGAAAATCACAATCACATTCCAGTATATTCAAGTGTAAATCTATAATCCTTCTGTCGAAATCATGTAAATTACCAAAATCATCACTAATTTCTTAGCGAGAATCATTAAGCGTAAATATATCGAACAAAATCATATGCTGCCAACGAAAAAGATAAGACAGTCAATTTAAATAACAAAGGGTTCCATTATAACCTTAGAGCATATACTCAGTTCATAGCTATTGAACAAAATATAAGTAGCAATAAAAACAATATTTATGGATTACAAAATTAGCGACAATAAATAGATAAGAAGAAACTCTGTCAAAGCCCTTCGATTTTTAAGCATTCTGCTCAAATCAAGCTTTCCAATCCGTGTCGCTCACTGCTCGTGTTGCTCCAAGGAAATCCCAAACTTCTCCCTAATCTATACTTACAAATATTAACTATGAGCTAGAAAGAGAAAATACAGAAAAAGAAAACTAAACTAAGCTACCCTATACTAATCTCTGATATCTTCGATCTCAGATCTATCTCTCTATCCCGTATGCAAAGGCTCCCCTTTTCTTTTATATTTGTCTCCGCTTCTTTTGCTAGGTCAAAACAAGCCCTCTCTTCCTGGACACCAGAGGTGGTGTCGCGGTGCGGACAATTAAGTTGTGGTTGGCGCTGCAGCACCACATTAGTATGAAAGACACGGAGCTCGCACTACAGCGCGAGCCTAAGAAGGGTCAGTGGCACTGCAGTGCCATGCTGACGTCAGACCGAACCAAGGGGAAGCGCCGCGGTGCGAGATATAGTCTTGGCATTGGCGCTGCGGCGCTAATGTATAAATTTTAACCGGTTTGCCCCTTTAAAGCTAAAAAAGTACTGTAAACCCCTGTAATACATCAGTTAAGTGCAATAACACTATATTCAAATAATACTATATAAAAACTACGAATTCAGACAATTATTTAAGTAATATAGTATCCGATTCGCGGGTATAAATCCCCGGCAATGGTGCCAAAAACTTGTTGGTCGAAAAAACGATCACTAAACACGCGCAAGTATACGCGGTCTAACGAGTAATACAATGATAAAGAAAGTGTTGAACCCATGAGGAACTATCACTAATATTTACAAAGTACCGACTTTGTATCGCTAAAGTCTTATTCGAACATCAATAAATGAAAGTGTGATTAATCTAAGCATACTAATTATTAAAGCAAATAAATGGATAACGAATGGTAATCAAAGGAATTATAAGCTAAGGTTACAAATTCACCCCACTCAAGCATTCTGTCGAACACCTGGCGTGCTATGTTTCATCAAACTTCCTACCCTTCTCTTTCGGGTCTTAATGGTCACGACAATTTATCGACCGAGAACACACAGGTGCTCATACACCTCTGCCGAGGTATGCACAAACATATCCTTTCCAGATACACCCGTTAGGGAATAGAATAGAAAAGAATGCCCAAGCTAGATACAATCCTACATATGTCTATGTGAATTGATCAGAAAAATAAGTTAAACATAAGTTCTCAAATAGGTCGCACGTGGCGCACTGATATATATCTATTCTACGCACAACCTATGCAGTCAAAACCCACAATCACATGCCAATATATTCAGGTGTAAATCTACAATCCTTCTGTCGATATCATATAAATTACCAAAATCATCACTAATGCCTTAATGAGAATCATTAAGAGTAAATATATCAAACCAAATCATATGGTGCCAACCAAAAAGATAAGACAGTCAATTTAAATAACAAAGGGTTCCATTATAACCTTAGAGTATATACTCAGTTCATAGCTATTGAACAAAATATAAGTAGCAATAAAGACAACATTTATGGATTACAAAATTAGAGACAATAAATAGATAAGAAGAAACTCTATCAAAGCCCTTCAATCTCTACGCTTTCTGCTCAAATCAAGCTTTCTAATCCGTGTCGCTCACTACTCATGTTACTCCAAGGAAATACCAAACTTCTCCCTAATCTATATTTACAGATATTAACTATGAGCTAGAAAGAGAAAATACAGAAAAAGAAAACTAAACTAAGCTACCTTATACTAATCTCTGATATCTTCAAAATCTTCGATCTCAGATCTATCTCTCTATCCCTTATGCAGAGGCTTCCCTTTTCTTTTATATCTGTCTCCGCTTCTTTTGCTAAGTCAAAAAAAGCCCTCTCTGCCTGGGCACTGGAGGTGGCATCGCGGTGCGGACAATTAAGCTATGGTTAGCGCTGCAGCGACACATTAGTATGAAAGACACGGAGCTCACGCTGCAACGCGAGCCTAAGAAGGGTCAGTGGTGTTGCAGCGCCATGCTGACGTCAGGCCGGACCAAGGGGCGGCGACGCGGCGCGAGATATAGTCTTGGCATTGGTGTTGTGGCGTCAGTGTATAGATTTTGAGCGTTTTGCCCCTTTAAAGCTAGAAAAGTATTGTAAAGCCCTGCAATACATCAGGTAAGCGTAATAACACTAAATTCATATAAAACTATATAAAAACTATGAATTCACGAAATTATTTAAGTCATAAAGTATCCGATTTGCGGGTATAAATCCAACTCATCAAATACCCCCAAACTTAGGTCTTTGTTTGTCCTAGAGCAAACTATCTAACACAAAAATAACAGTAGTAATTAAACACGCGAAATGAATATAAAACTATATACTAGCATCGTGCCTACGAATCTCAATCAAAGTTACTCCCAAAGAACAAGGCAAACATAAGCATAAGTAAGGGTTCATTCTATTTCAAGCATAAGACTGTATTCGATCCATTCTATATGTGTGTGTGAAGACCAACCGTCCTAAATAACAATAGCTCAAATAAGTTCGCTCAGTCGATTGTTAATACTAATATACATACTCTATAACTTAAAAAGTCAAGAAGCATTAAGATTAGCATTAAGAAAATAAAATCTGACTTGGACAATTATTGATTACCTTAGGCTAATCTGAACTACAAATTAATGAGCTTTTGATCAGTGGCTCCCAAGCCAGACAACTTTAGGGCACGAGGTGTAGAACACCCCTAAGAATCAAGTAACTCGAGCAGCAAAGGCCACCCAATCAACATAAGCTCAAATTAGACTTTACAAAAACCAAAGATTATAAGGCGAGTGCATTTTATGCTTCATCTCAATACCGGTCCTGCGTTTATGGGCTATTGCATTTTACGCTCCATCTCGACCCACCGCAAGACTTTCGATATTCAATCTTCATTATCATTTTATTCTTATATATATATATATATATATATATATATATATATATATATATATATATATATATATATATATATATATATATATATATATATCTAAACATGCACAAATCCAAGATCCAAAACTGTATAAACGTCTACGTCTTTTATTACCTTATAAAAATGAAAATTTATAAGATTGAAAAAACTCTCAAAGTAATAAACACGCTAACTAAATTCAAAAAAATAACTAGTTAACACAGTTGGTAGATGTTTGCTAGAAGGACAAATCAATAACAGTCTCAACTTATCAACTAATAAACCCCTACTCATTCTTGACACGACTCTAAGAGAGACATACTAATTTGGTGCTAGTCATAGCCACAATCAAAAATCAATAATGTATAACACCCTTGCTTAATAGCAGCTTAAAAAAGGGTAAAAAGGCTATTAACATGGCACAAGCATATAAATCTGTATCAGCCCCAAAAAGATGGCTATAAACCACAAATATGCTAATTATAATCATACATTAATAAATAAAAAACCAAAATCAGTTCATGACATCCATAATAATAAGAATTCAAAAAATCATCCCGCAGTTCAAAAATGACTGCACCACAATACTGAAAATAACAAAAGCAAAGTACTAAATACTCAACCTCACATGGTAACTGACAGAAATAAAAAGTTAAAAATCCTAACACCCCCAAACTTTAGGTGAGTAATGCCCTCATTTCTAAACATAAAACAATCGATACAAGAGGGCTTCCCTGAAGATCGCTCACTTGGCATCAGTTTCATCATCATTAACTTCGTCCTCGTCAGCTTCAGCGGGCGGTGATGGTGGAGGGTATTTTGGGAAGACAGGAGGCTCCGAGAACTAGTATGGCGTGAACTTAGCGTTCTCGCCACAATAGTCGGTGTAAATGCTTTGCATGGTGTTTACCTGCTCAGCTTGGTACCGCATAGCAATGTCCTGCATCTGTGCCACAGCTGCAATGTGCCTTTGCTGCCTACGAGCCTCAACGTCGTTCTTTTGATGAAGTAGGGTGAGAGACGCCATGATGTCGGCCAGTAGTCCCAGTCTAGCTGGGCCAGCGTCTAGAGTTCTCATTTCCTAAAGAGAACAATGAAAGCAAAGGGTGATCTCAACTAGCCCAGTAAGAAATATTATGACTAAGATAATGCAGAATAAATTATCATTAGCCTTCAACGGTGTTAAACTAATAAAATACAATAGACATCAAGTTTAACTGCAGCGGAACAAGCAATCTATTAGAAGAGTCAAGTAGAGTATGATATCTACTGTATTCTATTATTTAAAAAGTTTATCATCAATTTTATCACTGAGACACAGCTTATAAATAATCCACATCACTGAATTACCCATGCACTACAGGCCAAGGATATTCATTAGTATCACGACCACGAATTATCTATGTACTACGGGCAAATGATATTCGTGTTTTCACCAATGGTCACGATCTTGCCAACAATTGTCCATCAATGCACTACGGGCATTGATGGACAATTCCCACATTATATATAACATTACGGACATGATTATACCGAATAATCTATATTCATTATCATACCAATCAACAGTCCATCTATGCACTACGGCTAAAGATGACTTTCATAACAATATAAGCATGAGGATGATGCCAATGATATAAGAATTCAATTAAAAGAAAGCAAAGGATAAATTTTTAAGATTTATAATTTAATTTATCCAAAATTCAATAAAGTCCAAATTGTCAACATGATACTGCTTTGTGGAGTAAAATTTAAGAATAATATTGTATCAAAAATGATTTGGACCAAAAAGAAATTAATTTTTGTCATGAATAGTAACTTGGGTGAATAGTAACTGAGTGAATAGTACCCCATGAATAGTACTTCGGGAATAGTACCATGTGCATAGTACTTTGGCATGAAAAAGTTAAAACTTATCAAAAATGCTCAGAATAATATTTTCATAAAAAAGATACTGGATGAAGCACAAATTTCAAGGATATTCTACTAATTTCACGGTGTATAGAAGCTAAAACTTAACAAAATGAGTATAGAATTCGGACTCTGATACAAAATAATATTACTTACATACTAAAGAGTATGGAAGAAAATATTATTTCTTACGAGTATTGAACAAAGATAATATCCCTTACCTTAAAAAGAAGAGTATCCTGACTTACAGGGCGGGGATATTCTTGAAAAAAACTTATACCGTTTTATACGCTCAAAGCTTTCTAAAACTCGAAAGAAATACGCTCAATATTATAGAAGAAGAATTCTCTAATTCTGGTGTGATTTTCATTTCTAAACTAAGCATCCTATTTATAGGAGAATGGAAAGGATACTATTTGAATAAAATCACGGGTGAACTGTAAGACCCCAAATTTTTTTAATAAAATGGAATTTCCTCTATTTATTATTTTGAAATAATAAGGGGTTGATTTGATTAATGTGATTAGTTATGGGTAAAATGTGCAAATTTTACAAAATAAGCAAGTTGTTATAAAATATTCATTGTTGTCGGGAAATATTTGTTTGGTCGTGGAATATTCTTGCTATCGGGGAATATTCGTACTATAATGCAGCCTTGTGTGGGCCCCATAACGAAAAGTGATTGGATAAAAAAATGACAAGTTTGAGTTGTTTATAAATAACGGTGTAGTTGTTACCGTTAATACTGTTAGAATACCCAGTGGTTAAAACATAGTAATATGCGATGTTGCACAGTAGCACACGATATTGCACCAATTATTGATTCTTACATAAGAAGGCACTACTCAATAATTGTTACAGTAATTACTGTTCAATATTTTATTTTATTGATTCAATAATAGCTACGTTGATATTTTATATTATTATTGTTTAAATAATTGTCACTACACAGTATTTTTCATTATCAGATCAATAATTCATATTATTTGAATAATATTATTAGATAGCATTATTGGCAATGTCTAGAAAGTTCTGTGTAAAGAGAGGTTTGGTCACCTAATTGCGCGCTAGTTAGGAGAAATTCTTATTGGAAAGCCCCATCTTTCCTAGGAACAGCCTGGTTGTCAGTATTGTGATTTTATAATATTATTTATGAATAATTAATTATTGATTTATATGATAAGGAAAATATTCATTTTATGTTGATATAGATGGAACAAATTTTTAATGTGACAATTGTTGAAAATTGATATTTTATCTATTCTGATAAAATAATTTATTTAAATATATTATTATATTTTAATAATATAATAATTGTGATATTTTTATAATGAATGTGTGATATATGAATAAAAGAGGAGTATTTTTATAACAAAAAATGTTTAACACATGTTTTGTGTGTTATGGACCCCATTTTTGACTGAAATTTGATCATAGCGTGCAAAATCGTCCGTATGCGGATTTTGGTAAATTTCTGTTTGGAATTTGGAAAAACTTTCTTCTGCAAAGTTGTAGATAATTAAATTTCCTATGGAATGGACATAAGATTTGAACTTTTCTAATAAAGGCCTATTTATTATGAATTATTGAAGTTTCGTAATATTGGGTCTAAATTGATTTTGTTTTAAAAAATTGTTTAAAACATGTTTTTCATTTTTGGTGAGTTGGTGGGCCCCACTTGCATGTGCTAGATGCTTGATTTTAGATTTGAAATTGTGTGTATAATATTTTTATAAATATTAATATTTTCTTAAATTTTCTACTTTTGTGTTCTAAGAATTTTCCTATAAATAGGGTGCTTAGGTTAGAATTGAAAATCACACCAGAAACTGAAGTTTTCTCTCTATAATATCAAGCGTATTTTTGTGAGTATTTTGATACTTTGAGTGTTACTATACGGTGCAAGTTTCTTCAGCCCTATATCTAGTATTCCAGTTAGAAGTACTGTCTTTTTGAGGTAAGAGATATTATTTTT
Organism: Panax japonicus; assembly: GCA_020205505.1. Classification (NCBI taxonomy): domain Eukaryota; kingdom Viridiplantae; phylum Streptophyta; class Magnoliopsida; order Apiales; family Araliaceae; genus Panax; species Panax japonicus. The sequence goes on from CM035108.1 coordinate 31,635,089, forward strand.
TTTATAAATGATATTATTTCTTTCAATATCATTATGCCAGAATATTGGTAAGATTTTTCTTGTGAAATTCCGATCATTTCATGTCGAAGTTACTATTCATGAGTTACTATTCACGAGTACTATTCACGAAACATGATGATTTTTTGTGAAATTTCTACCTTTTAGTGTCGGAGTTACTATTCACGTATACGACACTATTCACAGAAAAATTAAATTTTCTTTTTTGTGTCCCAGATTGTTTGTTATGGTTCCTATCTTTGATTGGATCTATGTTTTGATCTTCATTTTTGAATTCTGCTCCACAATAGTTTATTATGGAGTATTTTTGAACTTGGATTTTCTAAAGTACGAATCCTTAATATTTGTTCTTTTATCTCACTGGATTCATTTTCTTTAAAATATATTTTTCATCATCCTCAATTCTAATGATGATATTACTGAATATCTTTGGCCTGTAGTGCAAAGATGAATGATTTTCTGATGAATATCTTTGGCCCGTAGTGCAAAGATGAACAGGTGTTGAGATGAACATGAACGATTAATGAATATCTTTGACTCGTAGTACAAAGATGACTATTTGATTCAAGATGTATATTTATTGATCTAATACTTGTTGTCTATTATATTCTAGCAGATTTTTCCCTGTTGAAGACTAAGGATAATTTTTTGTACATTATCTTAGTTATAATATTCTTTACTGGGCTAGTTTAGCTCACCCTTTTCCTTTTTATTCCATTTTTCTTCCCAGGGGGCGAAAATATAGTGGGAACTAGTCGGGGTGTGGAGTGATGGTTCAAGATAGGTTTTTTAGTAGTCCTCACTATTCTGTAAAATAGTGTATCAATAATTGTAATGAGGACTTCATTTGAGTGTTGATATTGTCTAGAAGACAATATTTGTATTTAAACTCAGAGTATGTGTTGTCGTATTTTGCACGACAATTGTAATAATGAAGTTGTAGTTATTTCTGTACCATTTATTTGGCGACTCAGAATAGGTTGGATGGATTGGTCCTATTTTTTGGGGGGGGGGGAGGGTTCACAGTTGGTATCAGAGCTTAGGGATATGGTCTCTGGCGAAGATCGGGAATAGAACTAGGAGGGGAAAGACGAGTAAATCCTTCGCTAGTATGTCCTACCTAAGCTTATTATTGACTGGTTAGAGTATAGGGATATTATGTGATATGTTAATTTCTTTAATTAACCCGTGTTTTATGGTAGTATTTAAGAATGAAACTGAGAATGTTAACAATGGAGTAAATGAGACCGTGGAGACACCTTTACTCACCAATTAGGAGAACGTGCAACAAGAAGACAATGTTCCTCCTATAAACAACACCATTTATCAGACGATGAACGATGGGATATTTAGAAGCTTTTTACAGTTCATGCAAAATTAGATGAGGGAGATTCGTTTACAAAATACAGGTGGAAATGATAGCAACACACGGTTTGTCACAGCTAAGCAGTTCAAAGAGTTGGGACCACCAGAATTCTGGGGAAAGTCGGATCTGATTAAGGCGGAGACATGGGTCAAGAAAATTACCAAGATATTCGATGTCTTGTGATACACAGAGGAACAGAAGGTTCCATTCGCCTCTTTTATGTTCCGTAATGAGGCATATTACTGGTGGGAATCTGTGAAGCGTACCCATCCAGCCGCACTTAGCATATCTTGGGAAACGTTTCAAAAACTGTTCAATGACAAGTACTTTCCTGAAAGTATTTGACATATGAAGGAGGTAGAGTTTATTAGACTAGAACAGAACAACATGACGGTGTCCCAGTATGAGGAGAAGTTTGCGGAGTTATCCAGGTTTGCACCTCATTTGGTAGAGAATGAGAAACGTATGACACGGATTTTTCTGAGAGGTTTGAAACCGACATACGTCAATATCTCACTTCTCATAAATTTTCTCTATATTCAGATGTTATGAACAGGGATCGATTATTAGAGCGAGATAATGAGTCATCTCAACCAAAGAATAATGACCAACAACTCGATGATAATTGTAGCGGTGGCAACGGCCATCAGAACAATGATAACCATCGTGGAAGAAATTATTATGCCAAAAATGGTAACCACTTCGGTGGTAATCATGGCCAAGAAAATAGAAGAAATAATTCAAGTGGAAGTTTTAAGAAGAGAAGATTTAACGATGACGAGAAGACGTCGGTAGTAGCATTAACACCAGCAACAAATTCTAGGGGAGGAGAACGACCACCAGTTAGATTCTACAAATGCGGAGAGGAGGGACATATAAGTCCAAACTGTTCACAGCCTACCTGTGACGCCCCCAAATTTGGGTATCTTCCAACCCGACAGATGGTACTACACGGTACTCATAACTGTACATTCATTCTATTGAAACGACATCAAAATGTGTGTATCAACGACATTCTTATTACATTAATAATATTACATCCCGTTCCCAGACTCTAAAACCATTACATTCTTTGTTCATCATTCTATAATATATACAACTTACTAGTTTATAACAAGAAAAACTAATCGTTCAGCTTTGTCTTGCCTCTATCCTTGTCAGATCCCTCAGTTCGTTTGATCCTAGCTGCATTCATATGTTTCAAGCAAGAGTGAGCATAACAAGCTCAGCAAGTACAACAATTTCTTTTAAACGACATGCTTGAAACATAGGAATCGTATATCTTCAATAACTGAACAATAGTAATGAAGTACTGTCGATAATTTAAAATAGCATTTCTTTTCCTTCAAAACATTTTACAATAAAAATATTCAATAAAACAATAATTCTGGCTCAAGACCATGAGCATTTCATAATTTCTTTGAAAATGACAACCCGACACTAAGTCCGTAAGTCCGGTATATCTTACGAGCACTTCTGGGTGATCAATCCATAGTACTCTATGTTGATCAACACTAAATTCATTAAACGTATGTACGTTTATGTTTTGGCAACCTCGTGTGCCCATCGAATAATCGATGAAAAATACATTTGTTTATTCATACTCAGGCTTACCTTGAATCCGTACCAAACAATTAGTGTAGGATAGCGTTACCAATTCTATATTGAAAGACTTGTAAATAAATCAATCAACTCTTCAAGATTAGTCTAGCCGAGGTAAAACTAGCATCAACCCTGTAGTATAACAGTTCATGCATCTCATAGCATGAATCACAGAAAATTTGGCTATCACGAAGGTTAGACAAGCGTTTAAGAAAAACTTGCCTTCAACGTCTGCTACATTAAAATACTCTCCCTTTGAATCTTTATAGTCTCTACAACACATAACCATATGACATACCACATTAGGTCATGAATAAAAATACATGGTTCCTAATAAATCTTACCCTTCTTCTCAATCTAATCCTATATTAGATTTGTTATTATTGGTTCTGGCTTACCATTATAACTTACATCATTCTTACCAACTTATTTCTCTTATATAACTTAACTGAAATTATTATTAATACCACTCGTTTCAAGTTAATCATCATTCCTCACGGCTTACTAACATTCTTACGTTATTAATCAAAACTTGATCGTCATTGGTTAAGTACACTTACTGCATATAATCAAACATCATCGTTCACGTTCAATTACTTAACAACTTTTAGTTGTAACTCTTAATGTTATATTCATTATCATTATTGAATACATTTCACTTTCTTATAGTTTATATTCATCGTTTAACTACTCATTAAACATCATTAAATTCCTAAAGTCATCACTATAACAGTGATTTAGGAAAGGTCTTATCATGTTCATTAGGTAATTACATGACCCATACTGGTATTGCAAACCATTGGATTTATAATCAACTTGGTCAACAAATTTCCATGGTCGGCTTAGCACATTACATTGTTCTTACCTCCAATTATTCTTTCATCAACCTTCAGTGATAATACCTAAGGTCTTTAAAATCTTGTAAGGATGTTTCTTCAATTTCTTTAAAAGTAAATTAACTTGAATTAATCACTTTACATTCATTTTACACCTATAAGCTTTCATGACTATCTTTAGTTTAGGACTGGCGCTGCGGCGCCAGTTTGCTCTGTTTAAGCCACGCTGCGATGTGAAACATCAGTGGTCAAGGTTCCGTACTTGGCGCTGCGGCACGAGTCTCCCTTGTTATGGCCACACTGCGGCACCAGTTTGCAATGCACCTTGTCTCGGCCTCGCGATATGGCTCAGGCATTTGTTCCTGGAGTCGCGCTGCGGCGCGGACTATGTGCCTAATTTTTTTTGACAATTTTCCAACTTTGCAAAATTCCCGGACGCATAACTTCTTCGTTATAAGTCCGAATTGGCTCGTTCAAAATCCTATGGTTCACAAATTACATACTCTACCCGTTCATGCAAGAATTTTATTTATTTGACTTTGTTTGCTAAAAATTCACCTATTAGTTCATTTTTAACAAAAATGATAAACGTTCGTGAACGTTCAACACACGTTTCTTCGTTCTAAGTCGGAATTCGGTCATTTTTGAGTTCGCAACTCAATAATGCCAAATATGACTTGTCTCTATTGAAAACCAATGTTTCTAAGCTCAATATCAAAATTCGACTTCCATTCCGAGAATTTCACGAATTCGACGATTATCGTCCAAACTCGTAAATTTCACCTTAACTTCATTTCTTATGATTCGTTAATCATTTTAAATGGATTCAATCCATCATATTAACATCTTAACATACATACTTCATTAACTTATTTACATGATAAGTTTTTACTTGTTCTTCATTAGTCTATAACTTATAAAAGTATAACTACTTATGATTTTACTTCACATGACTTAACAAGGTCTAAATCCTTTTAACCATCATTATTGCTTCTTATTATCAAACAACCTTATTATTTCAACATAAACAAGTTCCTACAAGTTCTTCCTTGTTTCATAACTTATATGATTACGAATAGCTTATTCATGACTTATACGGCTTATTAAGACTTAAGCCCTTTGATTACTCATTCTTAGCATTCCTTAGCATACATGTTCTACCACTATCCATTTTCCTATCAATGGAAGAGAAAGAGAATCATGGTTTAAGTTCTTACCTATGAAGATCACTTGCTTAATCCTTGTTCTTCTTCTTACTTCTTGAATTATGAAGACTAGCTTTCTAGCTTTTCTAGCTTATTCTCACTTGTTCTCTCTAAAAAATAAGCTCTCCACTTGTTAGATGATATGAACAACCATAAAATGAATGTTAAGCTTGCTATTTATAGGACTTTCTAAGGTTAGGGTAGTTTGTTCATTAATCCAACCCACCTCCTTAATCACCTCCTTATTATTCATTACTTAGACATTAAGTTATCTTGTTCCTCACTTGAATTACTTGGCCACCACACTCTTTGCTTGTCCATCATAACATCTATCCAATACTTGGGCATCACATATACTTAACCATTAAGTATACTTGTTAATCACATAACTTAGCCTTTAAGTTTACTTGTTAATCACATTGCTTATCCTTTGTTTGTTAATCACAACTTTTACTTGTTCACCACACATAAGCACTTTACTTGCTTGTCATATTAATTACTTTCTCATTAGTTTGGATCAACCCATGGGTTTAAACCATCCAATAACCCATAGGTTCATACTTTGGGCTTTTAGCTTAACTTATACTTGGGCTTACATTAACAATTCTTTGGGCTTTACCATTAGCTTGCATTGGGCTTACACATTAATTCCTATTGGACTTACCCATTTCTACACTTGGGCCTTATCAATTCTCATTGGACTTTACAATGTTCTACACAATCCTATAAATTAAATTCATTTAACTTAAAGCCTAATAACGTATAATTTGCGTATTCATCTCGTATTCCCATTCGTATACTTATTCAATATACGACATTACATCATTCATACATACTCGTATAATACCTCGTATTATACTTGTATTCATTACCTTGTATAATACCTACGTATTATACAATCATAGTTTTAATTCATTATACACATTTAAATTCCTTCTTGGAACTCACTTTCCCTAACCGTTAGGTTTTAAGTCCGCACGCGAGAAATTCAAACACTTTAATTCTACAACATAGCCAAAATACTACGACATTCCGATATGTCTAGGTCATAGAACGACCTTCAAATAGTTTACTCCCATAATTAATTAATTAAATTCAATTAATCCATATAATTAAATAAAAAAAATTAATTCTCAAAAATCCAAATTTTCTGGGGCGTTACACTCTTCCCCCCTTATAAGGATTTTATATCCAGAATTACGCTAATAATACATACACCATTTGATGAAACATTTTCTTTATTTTAATCTCAAGTTCCCACAATGCTTCTTCGACATTGTGGTTCTTTCATTTCTCCTTCAACGAAGGTATTATCTTATTTTTAATGACTTGTCACTTCCTATCAATAATTTGAGTTGGAAGTTTAAATACTTATTGACACATTACGTTATTACCCTTTCATTAGCTTTTAAGTTAGAATTATTTGGAACTCAAATTCCTCCTTCAAAACAAGATTATACTTGATCTTCTCTTCATCTTGCATCCTCTTCTTCATTCGCTTACACTCCTCGTTACCTAGTGTTATTTAATTAACTCGTTCCATTATTGTGGATTGAGTCTACGTTGTGAATAACATTTCTACCACTTCATTCCACAATTTAACCTCTAACTCTGTTTTTTCCATTTCCGTTATTAACTCATTCTGAGTTGTTAACATCAATAGCTTTTCCCTACCCTTCCTACTTAACGCGTCGGCTTCTACGTTAACTTTCACGGATTGATATAACATATCAATGTCGAAATCTCTTATCCATTCTAAGTACCTTCTCTACCTCATATTGAACTCCTTTTGTGTGAAGATATATTTTAGACTCCTAGAATCCGTGTATATCTCACACTTCTCACCGTATAAATACTATCTTCAAATTTTTAATTCAAAAACTACAGCTGCCAATTATAGATCATAAGTAGGATAGACCTTCTTATAATCCATTAACTTGCGTGATGCATACCTAATGACTTTGACATGCTATATAAGCATGCAATCTCATCATCTATGTGAAACATAGATATACACTACAAAATTCCTCATATCATCTGATAGAGACAATACAGGTACCTCACTTAACTTCCCTTTTTAGTTCCTGAAAACTATTTTTCTCATTTCCCATTTTGACAATACCAACCTGTAACACTAATGGTACTTTTAATCATAGCACCTCATAAGAGTACCTATCAATTAACCCCCGACTTGCTCAGTACCTCTTACAAAAAATCTAGCTTCCGTACATTAGTCCACCCAATTGACATAACTAGAAACTTGTCATAACTATAACGAGTTCTGAATGTCATCTTAGGTACCTCCTCCTTCTTCCTTACTTTCAACCGACTATACCATGTACGCAAATCTATCTTAGAAAAATTATTTGCCCTCTTCAACTGATCAAATAGATCATCGATCCTGGGCCATGGGTATTCATTCTTAACCATTAACTTACTCTTATTATGATAGTCGATACACAACCGTAACGACTCATCCTCTTCCTTAACATCATCTTAACTTGCTTTATTATTAGACAACAAGAGCTTCGCGGTATTTTATTACCATAAAATACTACATTGGGTTACTTAGAAAACCAAAGATCTATTCTTTTATTCTAACAATTTATTAAAGTTCTATGGTTAATCAACTCATTCATACCGAGAATTACTTCAAATTCTCTCAACTTTATCGGTACTTATCTACCAATACTTGCTTACATTCCTTTTTCATGAAGCTATTTCCACGAATATAATTAATGAAAGTTATTTCCCCATTCTCTACCTTAACGTATAAAGGTATTTATAATCCCTTCCGAGAATGAACTTAATTACTTAGCAAACTCTCATGCTATAAAAGAAAAGTAGCACTCCAATTAAACAACACATAATCATTCATTGTATTGACCGGAATGATACCTACTACTAAATCTGTTGATGCAACCGCATCATGTCTAACTTACCACTACTAACACATTTACTTTCCTCCGACCCCTTATTTGGGTAATTTCTTGCCATGTGGTCCAACGACCCAAATACAAAACAACTATGGTTTTTCTTAGGATTAAGACAATTGGGTAATATATGACCCTCTTGTCCACAGTTATAACAAAACGATTTCCTTTTTAGACAGACTCCTAAATGAGTCTTTCCACATGTCGTACATGCTTCAATCCTACGCTTAGGATCCCTTTGTCCCACTCCAGTATTCCTCAAGTTAAAATTCTTTCTTTTTGGCATATTATCACTACCATTGGCACTCTCTGCCTTGGTTCCTCCCTCTCCCTTTCTCTTATTCTTCCTCTCTTTGTGGTATTGAGTCAACGCCTCACTACCACCCTCAGCTATAATCACCTTTTCCAGAATGGTCCCATAGGAAACACTCTGGAACACCAAAATCCTACTATAGAGCTAGGGTTTCAGGCCCTGCTCCAACCTACAAGCCTTCCTCTCCTCCACTGCATACTTGTAGGGAAATAATTCTCGAAGAAAACCTTTTTGAATTATTTCCACGTTACCGCATCTGTTATAGCCCCACCCTGGTGAGCCTCCCACCAAAAGTTGGCTTCCCCTTTCATCAGGTAAGTCACAAAAGAAGTCTTTTGCGCCTCACCTACGTTTATAATAACAAACGCCTTCTCTATTTCCTTTACCCATATCTTGGTTTCTAATGGGTCCGTCGTTCCTTTGAACTTTGGCGGACCTACACCTTTAAATTCATTAACGGTAGTCATTCTGGCTAACCTAGGTTCCGCAGGTACTCTACCCCCAATTTAGTTAAATACAACCGTTAATAAATTAACAAACTCTTGCATAGGGTTAATTTAACCCCCCCCTCTTGATTATCATTTCTTGATTCCGCTTCCAAATTACGTTGTCTTCTCCTTGACAGCATTTTCTGATTAAATAGAATTTCATTATTATCTATTTACTTATTTCGCTATTATTAGCCATATAACAACTCATACCATAATAAAGCATATTAAATGAAAACTTCATTATATTCATATGCTTCTTCATAGTTTAAAACTATTTACAATTTGTTTTACATAGCCAAAAGCTATTACCTTTCTATCCCGCAATTGAACTTCCCAAAAGTTGGGATTTACAAAAAGACTACCCTTTTATACAAAAGAGGGTTTTACGTCGCTACACAGATATTTATAACTCCATATTTCTAATAATACATAATAGTGTCCTCATGTTTCTAATTCACAATCATCGCTACAGTATCCCGACTAATAGTATGTCGAGTTTGCCCTGACTCCATAGGATCACAAGCAACTTTCATCTTGAAATCCATATGAGCACTCTTATGGATGTAAGACATCCGTGTTATCTTCCGGTCTCTCTTAATTAGCTTCTTACGAAGCTTATCAGCCTCTTCCTTATAGTCCCTAGCCTGCTCTGTCATAAGCACCTGTCTATCGTTCCCTGACTCAAAATCTGCTTATGCAGACACCTTACCTTCATGGAGATAATCAATCTCTTCACTCTGATTCTGCACGACTATACTCAATTGCACATTCCTGTCAAACACTGCCAGATGCAATGACAATGATCTCATTGCATCTGGAGGTGATAACTCTAGTGTAGGTACCACCGTATCAACCAATGTCACCTCCATCCCTTCCTCCACATCGTTCATCATACTAATTTATGACGCTATATCCATTTCTCCCTCGGAGTAGTTCTTCTCAAAAAAGTACTCCACCGGGTCTGACTCCTCTAGAATCACTAATGGTACCTCTGCCACCGATATAGGTACAGGCTCTACTTTGTTTATAATTTCTTTGCTCACCGTGTGTATATCTCTATACATCAAGCTATCGATCGACATCCTACAATAACACATATGTTGATTAATACATACACACAATAGTATAAGCATAAATCACATTTAATTTATTTAGGGTTACTTTCCATCTTTTAAATCTTGCGATACTGAGTTTCCTCAATACCTTATTAACTCATTCGACTGAAGTAAAGCTTGAGTTTACTTCCTTTGGACTTTTCTTCCTTAACGAGGTTATTAGCCTAAGGTTTTCCCCCCCTTAAGTTTTATAACCTAATGCTCTGATACCAACCTGTGACGGCGCCAAATCTGGGTATCTTCCAACCCGACAGATGGTGCTACATGGTACTCATAACTGTACATTCATTCTATTAAAACGACATCAAAATGTGTGTATCAACGACATTCTTATTACATTAATAATATTACATCATGTTCCCAGGTTCTAAAACCATTACATTCATTGTTCATCATTCTATAATATATACAACTTACTAGTTTATTACAAGGTAAACTAATCATTCAGCTTCGTCTTGCCTCTATCCTTGTCAGATCCCTTAGTTCGTTCAGTCCTAGCTGCATTCATATGGTTCAAGCAAGAGTGATCATAACAAGCTCAACAAGTACAAAAATTTCTTTTAAACGACATGCTTGAAACCTAGGAATCGTATATCTTCAATAACTGGACAATAGTTATAAAGTACTATCGATAATTTAAAATAGCATTTCTTCTCCTTCAAAACATTTTACAATAACAATATACATTAAAACATCAATTTTGGCTCAAGACCATGAGCATTTCATAATTTCTTTGAAAAGGACAACCCGGCACTATGTCTGTAAGTTCGGTATATCTTACGAGCACTTCTGGGTGATCAGCCCATAGTACTCTATGTTAATCAACACTATATCCATTAAACGTATGTACGTTTAAGTTTTGGCAACCTCGCGTGCCCATTAAATAATCGATGAAAAATACATTTGTTTATTCATACTCAGGCTTACCTTGAATCCGTACTAAACAATTGGCGTAGGATAGCGTTAGCAATTCTATATTGAAAGACTTGTAAATAAATCAATCAACTCTTCAAGATTAGTCTATCCTTGGTAAAACTGGCATCGACCCTTTAGTGAAATAGTTCATGCATCTCATATCATGAATCACAAAAAACTTGGCTAACACGAAGGTTAGACAAGCGTTTAAGAAAAACTTGCCTTCAACGCCTGCTACATTAAAATACTCTCCCTTTGAATCTTTATAGTCTCTACAACACATAACCATATAACATACCACATTAGGTCATGAATGAACATACATGGTTCCTAATAAATCTTACCCTTCTTCTCAATCTAATCATGTATTAGATTTGTTATTATTGGTTTCGACTTCCCATTATAACTTATATCATTCTTACCAACTTCTTTCTCTTATATAACTTAACTGAAATTATTATTAATACCACTCGTTTCGAGTTAATCATCCTTTCTCACGGCTTACTAACATTCTTATGTTATTAATCAAAACTTGATCGTCATTGGTTAAGTACACTTACTGCATATCATTCACGTTCAATTACTTAACAACTTTTAGTTGTAACTCTTAACGTTATAGTCATTATCATTATTGAATACATTTCACTTTCTTATACTTTATATTCATCGTTTAACTACTCATTAAACAACATTAAATTCCTAAAGTCATCACTATAACAGTGATTTAGGAAAGGTCTTATCATGTTCATTAGGTAATTATATGACCGATACTGATATTGCAAACCATTGGATTTATAATCAACTTGGTCAACAAATTTCTACGGTCGGCTTAGCACATTACGTTGTTCTTACCTCCAATTAATCTTTCGTCGACCTTCATTGATAATACCTAAGGTCTTTAACATCTTGTAAGGATGTTTCTTCAATTTCTTTAAAGTAAATTAACTTGAATTAATCACTTTAAATTCATTTTACACATATAAGCTTTCATGACTATCTTTAGTTTAGGACTGGCGCTGCGGCGCCAGTTTGCTCTGTTTAAGCAACGCTGCGATGTGAAACATCAGTGGTCAAAGTTCCGTACTTGGCGCTGCAGCGCGAGTCTCACTTATTATGGCACCAATTAGCAGTGCACCCTGTCTCGGCCTCGCGCTACGGCGCAGGCATTTGTTCCTGGAGTCGCGCTGCGGCGCGGACTCTGTGCCTCAGAAAATTTTGACAGTTTTCCAACTTTTTAAAATTCTCGGATGCATAACTTCTTCGTTATAAGTCCAAACTGGCTCGTTCAAAATCCTATGGTTCACAAATTACATACTCTACCCCTTCATTCAAGAATTTTATCTATTTGACTTCGTTTGCTAAAAATTCGCCTATAAGTTCATTTTTAACTAAAACGATAAACGTTCGTGAACGTTCAACGCTCGTTTCTTCGTTCTAAGTCGGAATTCGGTCATTTTTGTGTCCACAACTCTATAATTCCAAATATGACTTGTCTCCATTGAAAACCAATGTTTCTAAGCTCAATATCAAAATTCGACTTCCATTCCGAGAATTTCACGAATTCGACGATTATCGTCCAAACTCGTAAATTTCGCCTTAACTTCATTTCTTATGATTCGTTCATCATTTTAAATGGATTCAATCCATCATATTAACATCTTAACATACATACTTCATTAACTTATTTACATGATAAGTTTTTACTTGTTCTTCATTAGTCTATAACTTATAAAAGTATAATTACTTATAATTTTACTTCACATGACTTAACATGGTCTAAATCTTTTTAACCATCATTCTTGTTTCTTATTATCAAACAACCTTATTATTTCAACATAAACAAGTTCCTACAAGTTCTTCCTTGTTCCATAACTTATATGATTATGAATAGCTTATTCATGACTTATACGGCTTATTAAGACTTAAGCCCTTTGATTACTCATTCTTATCATTCCTTAGCATACATGTTCTACCACTACCCATTTCCTTATCAATGGAAGAGAAAGAGAATCATGGTTTAAGTTCTTACCTATGAAGATCACTTGCTTAATCCTTGTTCTTCTTCTTACTTCTTGAATTATGAAGACTAGCTTTCTAGCTTTTCTAGCTTATTCTCACTTATTCTCTCTAACAAATAAGCTCTCAACTTGTTAGATGATATTAACAACCATAAAATGAATGTTAAGCTTGCTATTTATAGGACTTCCTAAGGTTAGGGTAGTTTGGTCATTAATTCAACGCACCTCCTTAATCACCTCCTTACTATTCATTACCTAGACATTACGTTATCTTGTTCCTCAGTTGAATTACTTGGCCACCACACTCTTTGTTTGGCCATCACAACATCTATCCAATACTTGGGCATCACATATACTTAACCATTAAGTATACTTGCTAATCACATAATTTAGCCTTTAAGTTTACTTGTTAATCACCTAGCTTATCCTTTGCTTGTTAATCACAACTTTTACTTGTTCTCCACACATAAGCACTTTACTTGCTTATCACATTAAGTACTTGCTCATTACTTTGGATCACCCATGGGTTTAAACCATCCAATAACCCATAGGTTCATACTTTGGGCTTTTAGCTTAACTTATACTTGGGCTTGCATTAACAATTCTTTGGGCTTTACCATTAGCTTGCATTGGGCTTACACATTAATTCCTATTGGAATCACCCATTTCTACACTTGGGCCTTATCAATTCTCATTGGACTTTACAATGTTCTACACAATCCTATAAATTAAATTCATTTAACTTAAAGTCTTATAACGTATAATTTGTGTATTCATCTCGTATTCCCACTCGTATACTTATTCAATATACGACATTCCATCATTTATACACACTCGTATAATACCTCGTATTATCCTCGTATTCATTACCTTGTATAATACCTATGTATTATACAATCATAGCTTTAATTCATTATACGCATTTAAATTCCTTCTCGGAACTCACTTTCCCTAACCGTTAGGTTTTAAGTCCGCACGCGAGAAATTGTGTTTGCCATAACTGAAATATTATTGGATATTCTATCTCACCTCGATATTCTATCATTACGTATTTCTTGGAAGTTCAAAAATAATTCCCGAGCAGAAATGTGTGAATAGTGTTTTTCGGAAAATTTGTCGGAAAACATTTTTTTTCGTCTTGGAAATTCAAACACTTTAATTCTACAACATAGCCAAAATACTACGACATTACGATATATCTAGGTCATAGAACGACCTTCAAATAGTTTACTCCCATAATTAATTAATTAAATTCTTTTAATCCACATAATTAAATAAAAAAAATTAATTCTCAAAAATCCAAATTTTCTGGGGCGTTACACTTCCAAGGTATGTTTTAATTATGGAAAAGACGGTCACATAGCTCGATTTTATCCTGTAGCGAAATCAAGTCTAGCTGGGACGGTGGCACCAGAGGCGAATACAGACAAGTCAAAGTCAGCGGTTTCTGGAATAGCGTTTGTCGTGATTGGCCAAAATGTGAGGAACCCGAACGAAGGTATCACGGATTAGTTAATTATAAATTCTTGCGAAGTTTATACCTTATTAGATACCAGTTCTACCCATTCATTTATCTCTCCTACTTGTGCTCAACATTTAAACTTGACTCCGGAGAAATTAGACTTTGACCTATCTGTGGAGACTCCGTTAGGAGAAACTTTCATTACATCCACTGTTTATAAATCTTTTTTGATCCAAGTTGGAACCATCACATTACATGTTGATCTTATCTCTTTAAAGGTACTTTCTTTTTATGGAATTTTAGGGATTGATTGGTGAACTACTCATCTTGCCAAAATTGATTGCTTTCGTAAGGTTGTTAGTTTTCATATTCCTAAGCAACCTGTTATTCGAATTCAAGCAACCAAACCATTGAAGTCAAACTCTATCATATCAAGCCATAAAGTCATTCGTTTATTGAAAAATGGATGTCAAACTTTCTTAGCCCATGTCATGGACTTGAACAAAAATACGTCAGATTTGAATGATATTTCTGTTGTTAGTAAATTTCCTAACGTATTTCTTGAAGAATTTCCTGGCCTACTCCTAGAGCGTGATATTGAATTTTGTATCGACTTTGAACCTGGTACAAAACCAATTTCTAAAATCTCATATCGAATGGCTCCTATTGAACTTCAGGAGTTAAAAATTCAACTATAAAATTTGGTACCCGAGCCTTTATCTGATGACTTCCTTTGTGGAATGCACTGAAGCCAGACTCTCCATAGGGGATGCCATATTCGTGCGGTAGTAAACTGATAGGTGCCATTGTGACGTGCTATCCAAGATTGGGATATGAGTCACAGTTGAGAGCAACCTAAGTCAGTAATCGAAATACATATCTTTCTAGGCTTAGTTGATTATTATCGGAGATCCGTGGAAAGATTTTTTCGAATCGCTACTCCATTAACTCAGCTAACTCGTACAGATACAAAATTTGAATGGAGCAAAGAATGTGGAAGAGCTTCAAAGAACTCAAGAGGAGACTCATTTCGGCACATGTTCTGACCATACCATCCTGGAAAAGCGAACGTGATAGCTGACGTGTTGAGTAGAAGATCATATACTAGTACGAGTGCGATATTGTCAAAACCCATTTCGTATAACTTACAAATGATAGAGATAGAGTTAAAGACTCTAGGGACCCACGTGATGATATACAAGTAGAATCGACTTTAATCGTTAAAGTTAAAACCGCTCATGTTACACACCGGAGGTGATGAATATGAAGAAGGAGGTGCAAGAAGTTGTTAATCCAAAAGCAAGAATCGGCAATATGAGGAAAGGTCAAACCTTTGATTTATTAGCCCATTTGAAATCCTTGATCAAATAGGAACTGTGGCCTATAGGCTCGCTTTACCGCCAAGTATGTTGCGTGTTCATAACGTTTTTTCACGAATCGATGTTACAAAAATATGTGAATGACCTGAACCACGTTATTGAGTTAGAATCAGACGAAAAAGCCGAAGATTTAACGTATGAGGAGGTACCTGTCAAGATCTTGGATAGGAAGGAGCATGTCCTACGCACAAAGGTTATATTATAAGTTAAAGTTTTGTGGAGGAACCATGCTATTGAAGAAATGACCTAGGAGTTGGAATCAGAAATAAAAGGGAGGTATCCTTACCTTTTCGAAATACCAGGTACGTACGTCAATTTCAAAGACGAAATTTCATAAGGATGGGAGGTTGTAAGACCGCATTTTTTTTAATAAAATGAAATTTCTTCTATTTATTATTTTGAAATAGTGAGGGGTTGATTTGATTAATGTGGTTAGTTATGGGTAAAATGTGCAAATTTTACAAAATAAGCAAGTGGTTATAAAATATTCATTGTTGTCGAGGAATATTTGTTTGGTCGTGGAATATTCTTGCTGTCAGGGAATATTCGTACGACGGCGCAGCCTTGTGTGGGCCCCATAACGGAAAACGATAATAATGGTGATATTTTTACAATGAATGTGTGATATATGAATAAATGAGGAGGAGGAGTATTTTTGTAATAAAAAATGTTTAACACATGTTTTGTGTATTGATGGACCACATTTTTGACTGAAATTTGATCATAGCCTGCAAAATCGTTCGTATGTGGATTTCGGTCAATTTCTGCTTGGAATTTGGAAAAACTTTCTTTTGCAAAGTTGTAGAGAATTAAATTTTCTATGGAATGGACATAAGATTTGAATTTTTCTTATAAAAGGGTTATTTATTATGAATTATTGAAGCTCCGGAATATTGGTTCGGAATTGATTTTGTTACAAAAAATTGTTTAAACCATGTTTTTCATTTTTGGTGAGTTGGTGGGCCCCACTTGCATGTGTTAGATGCTGAATTTTAGATTTCAAATTGTGCATATAATATTTTTATAAATATTATTACTTTATTAAATTTTCTGCTTTGGTGTTCTAAGCATTTTTCAATACATAGGGTGCGTAGGTTTGAATTGAAAATCACACCAGAAACTGAAGTTTTCTCTCTCTATAATATCGAGTGTATTTTTGTGAGTATTTTGATACTTTGAGTGTTGCTATACGGTGCAAGTTTCTTCAGCCCTATATCAAGTATTCCAGTCAGAAGTACTGTCTTTTTGACGTAAGGGATATTATTTTTTTAATAAATGATATTACTTCTTTCAATATCATTATATCGGAATATTGGTAAGATTTTTCTTGTGAAATTCTGATCTTTTCATGTTGGAGTTACTATTCATAAGTTACTATTCACGAGTTACTATTCAAGAGTGCTATTTATGAAGCATGATGATTTTCTTGTGAAATTTCTACCTTTTAGTGTCTGAGTTACTATTCACGTATACGGTACTATTCATATATATGGCTCTATTCACAAATACAACACTATTCACAGAAATATTAAATTTTCTTTTCCATGTCCAAGATTGTCCGTTATGGTTCCTATTTTTGATTGGATCTATGTTTTGATCTTCATTTTTGAATTCTGCTCCACAATAATTTATTATGGAGTATTTTTGAACTTGGATTGTCTAAAGTACGAATCCCTAATATTTGTTCTTTTGTCTCACTGGATTCATTTTCTTTAAAATATATTTTTCATCATCCTCAGTCCTAATGATGATATTACTGAATATCTTTAGCTCGTAGTGCAAAGATGAATGATTTTCTGATGAATATCTTTGGCTCGTAGTGCAAAGATGAACAGGTGTTGAGATGAACATGACCGACTGATGAATATCTTTGGCCCGTAGTGCAAAGATGACTATTTGATTCAAGATGTATATTGATTGATGTTACAGGGATAAAATATCGATGTTGGACTTTTAAATTAATAGATGATAGTATATTTCATTCTCTACTTAACTCTTCTAATGAATTGTTGTTTCCATTGCAGTTGTTGATCTAATACTTGTTGTCTATTGTATTCTATCAGATTTTTCCTTGTTGAAGACTAAGGATAATTTTTTGTACATTATCTTAGTTATAATATTCTTTAATGGGCTAGTTTAGCTCACCCTTTTCCTTTTTGTTCCATTTTTCTTCTCAGGAGGTGAGAATATAGTGGGAACTAGTCGGGGTGTGGAGTGATGGTTCAAGATAGTTGTTTTAGTAGTCCTCACTATTCTGTAAAATAGTGTATCAATAATTGTAATGAGGACTTCATTTGAGTGTTGATATTGTCTAGAAGACATTATTTGTATTTAAACTCACAGTATGTATTTTCGTATTTTGCACGACAATTATAATAATGAAGTTGTAGTTGTTTCTGACCATGTATTTGGTGACTCAGGATAGGTTGGGTGGATTGGACCTATTTTGGGGGCATCACATGAATAGTATTTAGAATGACGGACGCTAAATTCAGTTTTTCACAAGATTTAATGTGCACTGCATAGTAAAATACTACCTATACTAAGGTATATGGTATTGAACTTAGGAATTGATTGCATGTTAGTATGTTATGAATATAGAACACAAAGTGTTGTTAATGAACCCTAGTTGGGAAATAAGTTGGTACCATTCCAATAATGATAGAGTCTGGTTAATAATGTAAGTTGACTAACAAGTCGGGACGAAGGGTAATAAGTCGAGTTGACTTTATTAATGATATTAACTTAACAAAGACATAGAAGAGAAAGAAGTTGGTAGGAACAATGTGAATAATTGTTTGATAACTAATTAAAGTGTGCTGTGTGAATATATTATATAGATTTTGTAAAGGATGTGGTCAGTCGGTTAAGTTATTTGAAGACGCTGAAAGGCAAGTTTTCTTAACGCTTGTCTAACCTTCCAGTTAGCCAAGTTTTATGTGATTCATTGTACCGAATTGCACAACTGGTTTTAAATAAAGGGTCAATGCCAGATTTAACTCGGCTAGACTACTCGTAGTATATATATTGATTGATATTCATATCTTTCTATATAGAAATGTTAACGCTATCCTATGCCAAGTAATTGGTACGGATGTGAAGGTAAGGTTTGTTTATGAACAAACAAAAGTATTTTTTTTCATCGATTATTCAATGGGCACACGAGTTTACCAAATATTAAACATAAATATGTTTAATGAATGAGTGTTGATCAACATAGAGTACTATAGGCTGATCACCTAGAAGTGCTCGTAAGTAATGTGGATGTACAGCCTTATTGATGTGATATCCTTTTCAAGTATGAAAACAAAAAGCTACTGTTCATGGTCTATTGGCCGGTTCAGAATTCCTAATCTACTCTATACTTTGGGAATTGATGATAAGAAATGTTAAAGTATTATTGTTTCATAATACTTCATAACTATTTGTTCAGTTATGTAGGAATTGTCATATAATTCACGAATGTGGTATTACTGTTATCATTCGTTAAAACTTGCTGAGCTTGTTATGCTCACTTCTTATGTGAATTATATGATCGCAATCAAGGATGAACGTTATAAGAATGCTAAGAGAGATAAGGGCAAAGCTAAAATGGATGCTTAACCATCGTGTAATATACTAGTATGTTTGTATGTATTATACATTATATACAACAAACTATGTAATCGGTTTATGAACCTGGGAAGGATTATACTTTGATTGTAATAAGAAGATAGTAATTACATTCATTTTGTTGTATTTTAATGGAATGGTTGTATGGTTATAAGTACAGTGTAGCACTATATGTTGGGTTGGAAGATATCTAAATTTGGGGGCGTCACAACCAACAACGTTGCTTCACCCACCTCATCTCAGCATACTGGAGAACGACACTTGCGTACATACAACGCCTCAAATGGAGCCATGACAATACTTGCTTGATAACTATTGTTATATGAGAATTCCACCAATGGTAAAATCTTGTCCCAACTTCCTTTGAAGTCAAGGACACGGAGTCTTAATAGATCCTCAAGAGTTTGAATAGTCCTCTACGACTGCCGGTCCGTTTAAGGAGGATATTTTGAACTAAACGTAAATATGTGCCCATAACTTTATACAGACTAACCCAAAATTGTGAAATGAATCTTGGGTCTCGATCATAAACTATGGATACTGGCATACCATGAAGTCTTACAAGCTCGTTTATGTACATACGAGCAAGACGTTTAAGTGAATAAGTTTCTCGTATATGTAAAAAATGAGCAGACTTGGTCAATCTATCAATAATGACCCAAATTGCAACTATACCTTAAGAAACCTTGGGAAGACCAGTAACAAAATCTATGGTAATGTATTCCCACTTCCATTCTAGAATTTTAAGTGGTTGCAGTGGACCTTTTGGCACTTGATGCTCCACCTTGACTCGTTGACACGTTAAACACCTTGAGACAAACTTCGCGATCTCTCTTTTCATATTGCTCCACCAAAATGTATGTCGAAGATCACGATACATTTTGGTAATCCCAGGATGGATTGCAAACGGTGTGTTGTGTGCTTCCATCATGATTTTATACTTTAAATTAGAGTCGTTAGGAACACAAAGTTTAGAGTTGACTCAAAGTATTCCTTCTTCATCAATTCTTGCTTATGAAATAGCACCTTCTTGCATTTTCTTCTTTATACGCATCAGCTCCAGGTCTTTAGCTTGAGCAGCTTTAACTTTATCGATTAAAGTCAGTTATGCTCGTATATTTTACATCATCACGTGGGTCCTTGGAGTCTTTATCTCTATCTCCATCCTTTGTAAGTCATACCAAATGGGCCTTTGCGTTAACAATATCGCACTCGTACCAGCTTATGATCTTCTACTCAATGCGTCAGCTACCACGTTCGCTTTTCCATGATGGTATTAAATGGTATGATCATAATCTTTCAACAGTTCAAGTCATCTTCGTTGCCGCATGTTGATTTCCTTTTGGGTGAAGAAATATTTGAGGCTTTTATGATCCGTATAGATCTCCACTTACTCCCCGTACAGGTAATGCCTCCATATTTTAAGTGCGAAAACAACAGCTGCCAACTCTAGATCATGAGTAGGATAATTTCTCTCATATTCTTTGAGTTGTCATGAGGTATATGCTATGCCTTTCCCATGTTGCATGAGAACACTTCATAAACCTTTGCCTGAAGCATCACTATAGATGACAAATCCCTCCGAACCAGATGGTATTGTCAGAACAAGTGCTGAAATGAGTCTCCTCTTGAGTTCTTGAAAACTCTTCTCACATTCCTCGATCCAACCAAATTTAGTATCTTTCAGAGTCAGCTGAGTTAATGGAGTAGTGATTCGAGAAAACCCTTCTACGAATCTCCCATAATAACCAGCTAAGCCGAGAAAGCTACGTACTTCGGTCACTGACTTAGGTTGCTCCTACTTTTGTATTGCTTCAATCTTTATTGGGTCAACAGATATTCTTGTGATTTCATATCACTTGCCCAAGGAATGCTACTTCCTCAAGCCAGAACCCGCATTTCTTCAACTTGGCATAAAGCTTGTTTTCACGAAGCTTTTAGAGTATCAGTCTCAAGTGTTGTTCATGATCTTTACAGTTTTTGGAGTAAATGAAGATGTCATCAATAAAGACAACCACAAAATGATCCAAATATTCCTTGAATACTCAGTTTATCATATCAATGAAGGAAGCAGGAGCATTAGAAAATCCAAACATGACTAGGAATTCATAATGTCCGTAACGAGTTCTGAAAGCAGTCTTTAGAATGTCATCAGTTTTAATCTTTAACTGATGATATCTGGAACGAAGATCGATCTTTGAAAAGAATTTGGCTCCTTGCAACTGGTCAAATAGGTCATCAATACGAGGTAACGGGTACCTATTTTTGATGGTGACATGTTCAACTCCCGATAATCAATACAAAGTCGCATACTCCTATCTTTCATATTTACTAATAGAACATGAGCACCCCAAGGAGACGTACTAGGACGAATGAAATCGATGTCTAACAATTCCTGCAGTTGGGTCTTTAACTCCTGAAGTTCAATAGGAGCCATTTGGTATGGGGCTTTTGAAATGGGTTTGTACCGGGAAGGTCGATACAAAATTCAATTTCACACTCTAGGGGTAGGCCAGGAAATTCTTCGGGGAATACGCTAGGAAATTTATTAACAATAGAAATATCATTCAAATCTGATGTATTTTTATTTAAATATGTGATATATAGGGGTGTTTAACCGGTAAAAATCGGTCCGAACCAGACTGGTACCGAACCAAACCGGTACCAAAATTGCCCAAATGTTCATACCGATACCGGTACCGATTGGACCGGTATACTGAACCGGCGGTACCAGTTCGGTACCGATTTTTACCAAAAATTAATATAATTACTATTTATATTATTATTATTATTATATTTTTATTTTTATTTTTATTAATATTATTTTTATTATTATTATAATCATTATTTTATTATTATTCAATTATTAATAATAATAATAAATTAAAAAACCGGTATATACTGGTCCGGTCCAGTTTTTACTGAACCATAAAAATACCGAACCGAAATCGGTACCGAAAAACTGGTTTATAACAATTTTGTTGTACCGAACTGGACCAGTTCCGAATCAACCAGTTCGGTTATGTCCAGCAAATCGAAAAAACCAAAAATATTGATCCAAATGAACAGCCCTAGTGACATGGGCTAAGAAAGCTTGACATCCATTTTTCAATAAACGAATAGCTTTATGGCTTGATATGAGAGTAATTGACTTTAATGGTTTGGTTGCTTGAATTCCCATAATAGGTTGGTTAGGAATATGAAAGCTAACAACCTTACAAAAATAATCATTTTTTGCATGATGAGTGATTAACCAATTAATCCCTAAAATCACATCGAATGCAAGTATTTTTCAAAGAGATAAGATCAATAAGTAATGTGCGATTGCTGATTTGAATCAAACAAGACTTATAAATAATGGATGTAATGAAGGTTTCTCCCAACGGAGTTTCAACAGATAATTCAAAGTCTAATTTCTCCATAGTTGAATTTAAATGTTGAGCGCAAGTAGGACAAATAAAAGAATGGGTAGAACCGGTATCAAATAAGGTATAGACTTTGCTAGAGTTTATGATTATCTTACCCGTGATGACCTCGTTCGGGTTCCTCATTTTTTGGGAGGTCACGACAAACTCTCTCCCTTAAACTACCGGCTTTGACTTCTCTGGGACGGCCTTTGGTTCCTCCATCCCAACTGGAATTAACTTCGCTGCGCTACAAAATTGAGCTAGGTGACCTTGGTTTCCACAATTGTAACACGTTTTGGACTGCTACATGTAATTTGGACTAATGTGTCCCTCTCCTCCGCATTTGAAGCATATGATAGGTGGTCGTTATCCTTCCTTAACAACGAGTGCTGGTGATGACATCTTTCCATCATTATTGAATCTTTTCTTCTTGAAATTTCCACTTTTACTATCTTGGCCATGATTACCACCAAAGTGGTTACCATTTCTGGCATGTTGATTCCCTCCACGTTTGTTGTCACCGCTTCAATGACTGTTACCACTGGTATTATTATTTTGTCGGCTGCTCTCTCTTATTTTTGTTGACTCATTATCGCTCTCCAATAACTGAGCCCTATTAACAATATCTGAATACAAGCAAAGTTTGTCAGAAATGGGGTATTGACGTATCTCGGGTTTCAAACCTCTTAGAAACATCTGCATCATTCTCTCCTCATTATTAACTAAGTGGGACGTAAACTGAGACAACTTGTTAAACTTAGCTTCGTACTGCGACACGGTCATATTGTTTTGCTCCAGCTTGATGAAATCTACCTCCTTCATATGACGAATACTTTCTGGAAAGTACTTGTCATTGAACAGTTCTTGGAACTTCTCCCAAGACATCCCAATGCAGCAGGTTGAGTACGCTTTACAGATTCCCACCAGTAATCTGCCTCTCCTCGCAACATGAAGATGGCAAAGGGAACCTTTTGCTCCTCGGAGCATCCCAAGACATTGAATATCTTGGTGATCTACTTTATGCACATCTCTGCCTTAAGTGGTTCTGGCTTTCCCCAAAACTCCAATGGTCCCAGCTCCTTGAATTGCTTAGCGGTGACCATCCGTGAGTTGCCAGTGTTTCCACCTGCATTTTGAATAGAATTCTCTCTTGCCTGATGTTTCACGGATTGTAGAAAGCTCCTAAACATTTTGTCATTCATCATTTGGTCAGTGTTGTTGTTTGCATGAGGATTATTGCCTTCCTGATGCACATTATCCTGGTTATTGATCATCAGTGACTCAACGGTCTCATGGGCTCCATTGCTATTCTCAACATTCTCGGATGTCATTTTCAAACACTGCCACAAAATAATGGTTAATTGATATGCCACATATTATCCCTATATTCTGACCGACCAATTAAATAACAAATAAACTTAGGTAGGTCATACTAGCGAAGGAATTACCCATCTCTCCCCTCTTAGTTCTAGTCTCACATCTTTGCCAGGGATCATATCCCTAAGTTTTGATACCAAGTGTGACGCCCCCAAAATAGGTATACATCACCCATTATGAGTCGCCAAATATATGGTACAGAATTCAAATACAACTTAATTATACAACTGTCATGTAAAGTACGGCAAAACATAAGTTGGGAGTTTCAACACGAATATTGTCTTCTAGACAATATCCAAACTCAAATTCAATATTATTACAATTATTATTACACTATTTCATAGAATAGTGAGGACTACTAATGCACCATCTCGTACCATCACTCCATTCCCCGACTAGTCCCGACTAAGTTCTCATTTCCTAAAGAGAATAATAAAAGCAAATGGTGAGCTCAACTAGCCCAGTAAGAAATATTATGACTAAGATAATGCAGAATAAATTATTGTTAGCCTTCAATAGTGTTAAACTGATAAAATACAATAGACATCAAGTATAACTGCAGCGGAACAAGCAATCCATTAGAAGAGTCAAGTAGAGCATGATATCTACTATCTTCTATGATTTAAAAAGTTTATCATTAATTTTATCGCTGAGACTCAACTTAATAAATAATCCACATCACTGAATTACCCATGCACTAAGGGTCAAGGATATTTATTAGTATCACGACCACGAATTATCCATGCATTACGGGCCAACGATATTCGTGCATGTTTTCCCCAATGGTCATGATCATGCCAACAATTGTCCATCAATGCATTATGGGCCAATGAGGACTTTTACCACATTATTTGTAACATTACGGTCATGATTATACCGAATAATCCCTAGTCATAATCATACCAATCAACAGTCCATCTATGCACGTAAGCCAAAGATGACTTTCATCACAATATAAACATGATGTTGATGATAATGATATAAGAATTCAATTAAAAGAAAACAAAGGATAAATGTTTAAATATTTATAATTTAATTTATCCAGAATTCAATAAAGTCCAAATTGTCAACATGATACTGCTTTGTGGAGTAAAATCAAGAATAAAATTGTATCAAAAATGATTTAGACCAAAAAGAAATTAATTTTTGTCATGAATAGTAACTCGGGTGAATAGTAATCAAGTGAATAGTACTTTGGGAATAGTACCCCGTGCATAGCACTCTGACATGAAAAAGTTAAAACTTCTCAAAAATGCTCAGAATAATATTTTTATGAAAAAGATACTGGATAAAGCAAAAATTTCACAGATATTCTACTAGTTTCATAGAGTATAGAAGCCAAAACTTAACAAAATGAGTATAGAATTCGAAATCTAAAATGAAATAATATTACTTACATACTACAGAGTATGGAAGAAAGTATTATTTTTTACGAGTATTGAACAAAAATAATATCCATTATCTTAAAAAGAAGAGTATTCTGACTGTTAGGGCGGAGATATTCTTAAAGAAAACTTATACTATTTTCTACGCTCAAAGCTTTCTAAAACTCGAAAGAAATATGCTCAATATTATAGAAGAAGAATTCTTTGATTCGGGTGTGATTTTCATTTCTAAACTAAGCATTCTATTTATAGGATAATTGAAAGGATACTATTTGAATAGAATCATGGGTGAACAGTATTTAGAATCATGGACGCTGAATTTAGTTTTTCACAAGATTTATTGTGCACTGCATAGTAAAATAATATGCAAATAAAATATATTATATTCTATTTTTTTATAAAAAACAAAACTTGTAATCATAATAATAATAATAATAATAATAATAATAATAATAATAATTTAACTCCCTCTTGCCAAAGTAATCTTCCCCCTCCCCCGTGAACTCCAATTCTCCCACCCCTGACATTTAATTATCAAGTGGGCCCCACCGTATAATATATATATATATATATATATATATATATATATATATATAATACTTATATATACAGAATAACTTTATACCGATTAATTTGAAAATTGGGTAAATGGGGTCAAAAAAATAAGTAAAATTTCCAAAAAATATGTCATAAAAATTCCCTCAATATTTTAACAACATTTATTCATCAATAATATTATTTGCAATATTAACAACCAGATCATTCCCAGGAAAGAGGGAGCTTTTCAATAAGGACTTATCCCTATTGACGCACAATTAGATGGCTAAACCCCTTTCCTCGACAGAACTTTCTAGACATCGTCAATAATTCAAATAATAATATGAATAACTTTGTCATCTCAATTATTAATTTAATAATAAAAAATATTATGAAAATAATTAAATTAATAACGTGAGATACTATGTAGCAATTACTGTAGCAATAATTGAACAAAACTGAGTGACTTCTCACGTAAGAATCAATTATCAATACCGTGTGCTACTATGCAACTACGCTTATTACTTTACTTTTACCACCGGGTATTTCAACCGTTAACAGTAAAACTTCTACCATTATTTTCATAAAAAGATATTTCTATCATTGTCTAACTCGGACAATAATTCTATTGTGGGGTCCACCAATGATTGTACCGTCGTACGAATATTCCCTGTTAAAATGAATATTCCCCGACCAATCAAATATTTTTTAACAACTTGCATACTTTACAAAATTTGTAAATATTACTCACAACTATAACATTAGATCAAATTCAATCCATAATATTCAAAAATATATTTTTAGAAAAATTCATCTTTATTCATAAAAGTTGGGGTCTTACACTTGACATCGGATCGCCTTCGGTGTTACACACTTGATGTCGTATTCTGAAAGAATCATCATCCATCTAGAAGGTCTTCCTACTAATGATGGCCTAGTCAATAGATATCTTATTGGATCAGTTCTTGTTGCAAGCTTTACTTTGTGTGATAGAAAATAATGCCGCATTTTCTGCGCATTAAACACCAATGCTAGGAAATGCCTATCCACCAGTGAATACCTGGTTTTTGGTCCTATGATTATCCGATTAATGTAATACACATGTTTCTTTTCTGCATCCACCTCCTGTGTGATCAATCCACCTAAAGACTTCTTGGTAGATGTGATGTACAACTACAACGACATTCCTCTTTGTGGCACTAGCATCATTTGCGCTGAAACTAAAATTCTTTTCACCTTCTCAAAGGCATGTTGTTGGTCTTGCCCCCAGTCCAATTGTGCCTTTCCTTTTAGCAATTTACCGAAAGGTTCTGTGACTTCGGCTAATGCTGGCATGAATCTTCTTATGTACGAAACTTTCCTTAGAAAGCTTTTTAACTATTTTTGCGTCTTTGGTGGGGGCATCTCTGTAATTGCTTTCGCTTTGCTTGGGTCCACCTCTGTACCTCTGTTATGCACCAAAAAGCCCACGAATTTTCTAGCCGTTATTCCAAAGGCGGACTTCTTCAGATTCATCCTCAACTTGTACCTTTGGCATCTCTCAAACACTTTCCTCAGGTCCTCCACATGAGTTGTCACCTTCTTGGATTTCACTACTATTTCATCCACATAGTCCTCCACTATGTCATGAAATATAGCATGCATTGCCCTTTGATAAGTTACTCTCGCAATCTTCAACACAAATGGCATTACTACATAGTAGAAATTTCTAAACGGGGTACGAAAGGCTGTCAACTCTGCATCTTCTACGGACATCTTTATCAGATTGTAACCCACAAATCCGTTCATGAATGACATCATCTCGTGATTGGTCGTTGCACCTACCAAAGTGTCTATATTGGGTAATGGGTACATGTCCTTCGGGCATGCATTATTCATGTCTCTGAAATTCACACATATTTATATCTGTCCATCTGATTTCTTTACAGGTACAATGTTGGATAGCCGTATTGAATGTTGTATTGGCTTGATGAACCCTACTTCCAGCAACTTCATGATCTCTTCCTTTATTTTAGTTTCAACTTCGGATGCATAGTTACGAGCTTCTTGCTTCACTGGCTTCATTCCCGGGCTTTTGTTTAGATTGTGCTCCAAAAGATTCTTGTCAATGTCGGGTATCTCGTCGTAATTCCAAGCAAAGACATCCCTATACTCTTGTAATAATTGTACAAGCTCCTCCTTTTGGTTAGCATCTAGCTCCTTGTTGACATAAGTCGGTCTTGGTGTTCCTCCATCTGTTGCCAAATTAACTTCTTCTAATTTATTTTGTTGAGGTTTTGGCTTATCCTCAAAGCATTATGGAGCTGGTCCTACCTCCTGCTGCACAACTTTTCCTTCTTCATTATTGCTAGAGTGGGGGACACCTCTTGAGCCGTTGGGTTCGCACGCTTCATTGGGCTCTTCCCCCTTGCACCATCACAAACGAAACACCACCTTTCCATCAAGTTTAACAACCCTCTCCCATTTCATCTTTTAGCCATCTTCTGACTGTGGTATTTTCTTGGCATTTATTATATTTCTTGCATATTCAATGTCTGCATGCCTTTTCTTTTCTCCTCTTCCTTCCTTCTCCAGGTCTACTACCACTACTTCTTATTTTTGGAACATTCTTCATGTTCCAAGATCTTCTTCTTCTCTTTTTCTGCAAGCACAAACTTATATTCCTACACTTCTTCCCAGCTTTCTAGTCTTAGGGAATCAGGCCTTGCAATCTGGTTCTCTCCTTCTTAAATGACATTATCAAAAAAAGTTGCTTCGGTGATGTGTGCCTCCTCTTGTCCAAATGGATTTTGAGTTACTAGAACCTTCACTTCTTTCCCTTTCTAGATAGCTTTCAGGAACTGATGAAAGACTGAGGGTACCACCCCGTAGTTATTTTTCCAAGCACTTCCTAGCAAGACATAATATGTTGCATCCACCTCTGCAATATGGAACATTACAGGCCCTCGAATCTTCTTAACTTGCATATCCACCTTTATGTGTCCCAGGGTTCTTATACTCTGGTTGGCGAATCCTATAATGTTTGTTTGTTCCTTCACAATCTTCTTCTCAGATAGGCCTACCTGTTTAAACACGGTGTAGGGAATAATATTTACAGATGGTCCATTATCAATGAACACCCTCCACACTTTGATGCCATTGATTACTGCTGTAACATATAACGGCCTATTGTGTGGGTATCTTATCTCTTTATCGGCTTTAGAGAAAGATATCTTATTTTCTTCTTCCTCTATTGTCTTCACAAAACCTTTGCTTATGGCCATGCAAGTCTCATGCGTCTTGGCAGTCTTAATGACTTCCTTGGTTGCTTCTATCCTTGCTTCCTTGGCCAATCCTATCTGATCAAAAAAAAATTTGAACTTGGTTCCGTTCATGAACGTCGTCACCTGCAGGCCTGGATCGCACTCCTCCTTTTCTTCCATCATCTTCTCCACTTCCGGGGTTGTGCTGTAGATAACAATGTTGCATGTTTCTTTCTTCTTGTGATTTGGCAGTGGCTTGTCATGAACACTGCTTTCCTTTTTAAGTTTAATTTCCCCATTTACCAACTTCTCATAGTATATCCTCCTTAGACTATAACAGTCCATAGTAGAATGTTCCGCGTTTGGTGGTATACACAGAAGTCTGCTCTTCTCTTCATCTCTTCTGTTGCTACAAATCTAGGCCTTGGGGGTTTCACCACCCCATGTTTAACCCATTGTTCGTATAGACCCCTGAATGCCTTCTCACATCATGTGATAGTCTCTAGGGCTGACTTTCTTGCATATTTATCCCCAGGACTTCTTCTGCTTCGTTCAAAATTTTTCTCATGCTTCTCCCTCTTGCCCCCTTGTGGTTTTGACTGAGAGTCAACCAAATCAATAGTTGATGTCCTCTTTCCCTTCCATGTAATCGTCTCATGGCTAGTGGGAAATGTCATGATTCCTCTCAAGTCTCATGTAAAAGATGAGAGGATCGCAAATGAATCACATGCCTTTGTAATGAGATGGGGATTGAAGTCATCTAAGGCACCATTGTTGCAAATGCTGACTAAGTTTTTTTCTTTAATCGGCTCTGCGCACTTCTATGCCTGGGCCCTAAACCTGTCAACATAATCTGACAGCTCCTCATTCAGATTCTGCTTGAATCGCATTAGCTCTACAATGGTTACATGTTTCTGCACATAGAAAAATTTCTTAAAAAATAATAATTTTAGGTCATCCCAATCATGGACTGACCCCTTCTCCTAATTATAGTACCAACTGAAGTCACTATCCGTTAAAGTCTTGTTAAATTCCTGCATCAACAAGTTATGGTTGTTTACTTCATCATACCCTAGCCACGGAGACATCGATTCTACGAACCTAGAAATATGTTCCCTGGCATTTCCTTTCTCCCCATTATATTTTGGAAATTGTGGGGGATGCTCAATATACCCTGTCATATAAGGTTGCCTCCGAATTTCTGTTGGGTAAAGTGGAGTAAAGTCTAACTCCAAGGGTCGGGATGTCTGCTTGCAAAGTTGATTGATCACATCGATTATATTATACTTCATCACGTACTGGCTCGTGGCATGAACTCTCTGGGGTGTTGTGATATACTGTTGTATCGGCGGTGTGTATGGTAAAGAAATTGGTTGATGAAAACTTGCATCGTGCAAAGCTGGCGCTGGTGGCAATTGCTGGCTCACTCGCTGGGCATGGCTTGGGATGGTTGGCATCTACACCTGTGAAAATGCTGGGAGAGCAGTTGGGATTATGTTTGTCTGAGGTTGACTAGCTTCCAACCTGGGTCACCACTGTTCACCACTATTCTGGGGCTCCAGGTTGATGATTGGAACCGACCGATTCTCCTTCGATGGAGGTATAATATGGTTCTCTTTGTTGTTGTTGCCATTGTTGTTGTCTTCCACTCCTGTTTGTTCTCCCTGCAAACTACCTGGGAACATGGCCTTGAAGGTGGGGATCTGCATCAATTGATGGTGGAAATTTCTCATTTCCTCTTACTTCCTCTACATCTCCAGCATCATGGCCATCATCATCCCTTGTCCTTCACGTGTTTCCTTCAACGCCTTGAGCATCTCCAATTGCACATCATTTGTCTGCTCTCCGCTTGCATCCTCGCCTTGGCGTCTTGTACTTGTTTGTTGTTGATTGGCCATATATGGTGATGTTGAACTCCCTTTCGAAGCGTCTTCAATAATTGGTCGGTCAAGATCAATGTTTTCACCTTGGAAAGCTTAATTTTCTTACCTTAGAACTGGATTCGGTGAGTTAATGCTATTTATTAGTGAAGCTCTTCCTGTAGTTCTCCCACTTCGAGTTGTATGCATACCTTTCACAAATTCTACACCTCCCCAACAGAGTCGCCAAAGAAATGCGGGCAAGGAAATTATACCTTGCTAGGGTTAGGGTTTTGTATTGGCTGAGGAGGAGAGAAATCCACGAAGAGTACGGAATCGATTGATGGATTAAAGAGGGGAGAATAACAGGTGAGCGATTATTCCAACGACATGTGGCAGAACTCTTAGAATCCGAGAACCTTGTTTGGGTAGCAAGGATTCAGAGAGCCTTCTTGAATGTTTCAAGTTGAGAGAGAATCTCCAAGTCTCCTAGTCTTCCAAAAGGTCCAAGAGTCAAAAGTGAGGTCCTCTTCCCAATGGAGTGGAAGGGGTATTTATAGGGGTTTTTGGAAAGTGGTCATGTGCTAGACACATAACCACGGGGAAATTCCAAATTTACCCTTAGTCATCAGAGTAATGCCCAGATCGTCCTGTCCTTCTAGCCACCAATCCTATCCCTCAATCAATTCCCAAAATGAGTCGCCTTCACGTGTCTTCTGCGTCCGGACATGTGAAAGATTCTCTCAGGTCTTGCTTCTTTATTTCTGGCTCTTTCGTCTTTTCGTTTAATCATAATGTAAACCTTAATTTGTGCATTTAATTCAATTAGGTCAAGTGAACCCTAATTTGCACTTGGGCCCACAGAGTAATAGATGAAATATTACCTCCAATTGTTATCATAATATAGCATGTCATGCTTTTATTATATCTCCCTTGCTAATTAATAATTCATTTCTTTTAGAAAATTATAAGTTTAATTCATGTTGGAAAATATACTTTATGGTTGTAAATAGATTTTGTAACGATCGAGAAATTTTTGTAATTAATTTAAATATTTATTGAATTAAATAAATATTTTTAAATAATTTATTTATTGAGAAAAATAAATAATTGATGAATTTTGGTGCATTAATTTAGTAATGAAATTGAATAATGGTAATTTTTATTTGAAGAATTTAATTTAATGAAATAATTAAATTAAATAACGTAATGTTTAAGTCTAATTTGTTAATTAAATTAGATATATAATTATTTATTAATCATCAGAATAATTATAATAAAGATTATAATTATTATAATTATGATTGTAAGTTATTTAAATTAACCACTGTGTGACAAGTGAAAACTATATAATATAATAATATTAAAATAATCTAGTATTGGGGAGATTGTGTATAACCAAACGTAGCCTTATGGCTTTTGGTTTATTTTAACTGATGCCTTTTGTTTTAGTATCTGACGTACGTGGGGGGAGTTGGATCCAGTTATATGTTACACGTTCGTTTTCTAAGGCTAGTACTGAGCTTGGTGACGAAGAGAGGAAATACAAAGGTTTTAAGAGAGTGAGAGAGAGAGAGAGAGTTTTCTGTGATTTTGCCAAGAGGAAGGAGAGTTTCACCATCTCTTGCTAGCATACAACTAGGGTTTGAAGGTATATTTTACTTCTAATGTTTATATTTTGAGTTTCTATGATCATCTTCTGTAAATTTCTTATCACATGGGATTTATACATAGATGTATGTGGTCTTTAATCTGTTAATCATCATTTGTGAGTGCTATTTAATGATTAGATTACACGAAATTGGTTTATGGGAAGAAACTGAAATAGCAGTGGTTATGTATGAAAAATGGCTTAAGAATGTACAAAGTTTTATGTCCAATATGTGTTATAATCTATAAATTGATGTTGGATTATGTTAGTATGTTAAGAAACAAAAACGACGTAGTTTGAATCGTGTTAATTGGTTAAGAAACGAAGTCATGGCGATCGAATTCGCTAAAAGTGATAAAAGTTAAGAAATTGGGAAAATTGTGGTTTTGATTCTTCAAAATTGAATATATGTAATGTTATTTAGCTAGAGTGATGAATAGCATGCTTAACTACGTTGTTACAAAATTTTAAATGTTGAGTTTGGTGAATTTCTGTGGAATTAGGATTTTTTTTGCCTAGAACAAAGATTGTGCTCGAGTTTCTGCAAACCTATAACTTTGATACCAACCTGTGACACCCCCAAATCCAGGTACTTCATTCTCACAGGATTTGGTGCTCACTTATAAACTATTACATCTAACTACCCATCATAATGGATAAAGACATAATTTAAATAACTTAAACAATAATCTTTCCCATTAAAGGGCTACATCATAATCTCAAAATAAATCCCTGGTAATCTAACCTTAAAATTATTACATAAGTTTGCGGAATACATTATATATTAAAACAAGTCTTTAACATAATTCATTAAAATAAAATTCTCATAAGTCTTCAACATTTGGACATCTTGCTTTTTCCTTTGCTAGTAAACGGCTCATCGACTTTCTCAGCTTTAGCTATAGTGTTAAATGCAAGAGTGGACAAAAAATTGGTCACTGATATAGGAAGTAGTAATAATAACAACATGAGAATGAACAACGAATGCTAACAATAATGAACTTGTTCTGCGAATTAAGAATAGAAAACAAGTTCAAAATCAATGTCTGAGGGTCTTAAGACCAGGAACTATGTCTCTGGTATTTAGGTATTATTACCTCAACCTTAATAGTTTTTTAGACTATACAGACCCTTATTAACGTACTTAGGGGGATCAGCCCTTTGTACCATATATTGTACACAAACATCTAAACGTTACACGTACAAAAGTCCCCAATATTATGGTTGTTCGCCTCAGTTTGAATTTAGAATTTCCGCACTAAAGAAAGTTTAGTTTGGAACTAGCTTATCAGTGTCTCTAGAATTTTAGAACACTATTTAACTTCCATCAATAAAGGTTTAATACGAGAATGTATAACTAAACAAGGCTATTAAAGTCAAAGATCGGATATCAACAATATATATAACTAAATAACATGATATACATGCAAAGTGCTATATTCAAAGGAGTTCAGAACAATCTTCTATGAATCAATTTGTTAGAACAATATATGCTTTGAATGATAATAAGGAAAATAAAACTCGCTCGATGTAACGAATTAGGTTACAAGAGCTTGCACAAACATACTCAAGATAAACAAGGCTTACTAAACTTTACAAGAATTTTTAGGAACTCATAACGATTTAGGAATGAGAACATGTATTCAATATGAAAAGAATGAAGTTACAAAGCTTGCTCAATGTAAAGAGTTGAGGTTTAGGAACTTGCCTTGTTTGTAAGCTACACAAGTGTAAAATAATCTCCAATTACCCTACACACATCATTACAATCGCAACAACAATTAATTTGTATGAATATTAACACTATGGGTATTAAACCATCATTTAGGTCATAACCCTAACCTAGTACCTAACCAT
Organism: Panax japonicus; assembly: GCA_020205505.1. Classification (NCBI taxonomy): domain Eukaryota; kingdom Viridiplantae; phylum Streptophyta; class Magnoliopsida; order Apiales; family Araliaceae; genus Panax; species Panax japonicus. The sequence continues at coordinate 31,669,669 of CM035108.1, forward strand.
TTAGGTTAACATACTTAACGAATCTGAAATCTCATTACGAGCCAACATAACTTGTTCATTTCAAACTTTTGAAAACATCACTTTTAGTTTCATTATATAACTCAATTAACAATCACCTAAAACTCTTTTACACTTTGCATTACAACACCTTAAAATCTGTTATTGTAGTCCACTTTATTTTTTAATATCCTTAACATGCATGCTAAACTAACCCAAGTCAGTTACGCATGACCTGCAATTAAGCAGACTTCACTGTCTAAGACTGGCTACTCGCGCGGCCGTGCTAGTAACACACTGGGCTATCTCACGCCCGCGTGACGCAGTGCACCCGCGCCCAAATGTTATGCGCCCGCACGACAATCGCGCGCCAAACCGCGCGCTCGCGCGATGCCTCGCTTCCAGATTTACAGAACCTCGAAAACACACTCTGCTTTGGCCAAAAATCCCAATTTTACAGAATTTCACCACACTTCAACATCTAAAACTTTGTAATATTATAGTTACACAGGCTAAACACCATTCTACATACAAAACATTACATATACATCATTTTGAGAAATCAAAACTATAGTTTTCCCAAATTTCTTCCATTTTACACTTTTAACGACTTTGATCGCCACAAACTCGTTTCTTAATCAATTGACGTGATTTAAACTACGTTGTTTTCGTTTCTTGCCATAGCAATACAATCCAACAACAAATTTAAAATTACAATACATATAAAACATCAATTTTCGTACTTTCTAAAGCCATATTATATGAACATAACACTGTTATTTATATTTCCTTCTTACAATTCAATTTTCACGTATTTGAATACTTAACATAGGCTTATATAGACAACTAATAGATTTAGCAAGAGAATACATACATATAAACAACATTTTCTATAACAATTCAACCAAAATCCAAATTTCCAGTGAATAGAAAATTTCAACAACCCAATATTAAAATTAGGGGTAGATTACCTTGATTGAGTGCTAGCAAAAGATAGTGTTAGGGCTTATAAATTCTCCTTCTTCCTCTTAACAATCTTAGAAACTCATAACCACAATGCTTTCTCTCTTGCTTCTAAGGTCTCACTACGCTCTTTACTGATAACTAGACTTAGTGGAAAAATAAGACGCATATGCAATATAACTGGCCTCTCCCACGTACGTCAGGTTAAAAACAGAAAGACTCACATAAGTTAAAATAAACCAAGAGCTATAAGGCTACATTTGTTTACACACTATTTCCCATACTAGATTATTTAAATAATATTTATATTATATAGTTACTACTTGTCGCACGTGCAACCCATTAAATAACCTATAATTTATAATTATAATTGTTATAATCTTATTATAATTATACTTATAATAAATAAATTATTATATATCTAATTTTAATTAATAAATTAGAAACTTCACTTTATTTAATTTATTCATTTAATATTAAACAATTCACTTAATTTAATTATTTTCTTAAATATTAATCAATTGATTTAATTTAATTATTTCCTTAAATTAAATCCTTCCGATAAATTATTATTACTCAATTTAATTTACACTAATCAATTTAATTACTAAATTGATTCACCACAATTCATCAATTATTTATTTTCCTCAATAAATAAATTATTTAAAATATTTATTCAATTTCATAAATATTTAAATTAAATTACAAATTTCTCGACCATTACATCATTCCCTCCTTAAAAGGATTCTATCCCCAGAATCACAACACAAAAAATTTATTCATTACATTCTTCCCTCCTTAACAAGATTTCGTCCCCAGAATCGCTATACAGAATCAAGCAAATAACTGAGGATAATTCTTCATCATAACATCTTCAAGTTACCACGTAGCTTCTTCAGCAATGTGGTTTCTCCATACTACCTTAACAGAAGGTATCACTTTATTCCTCAATACTTGCTCTTTCCTGTCTATAATTTGAACAGGGACTTCTTCATATGACAAATCTTTCTCAAACTGTAAGGGCTCATATTCTATAACATGCTTATAATCAGGCTTATACGGACTCACTACTGATACATAGAAAACATTATGAATATGTTACAACTCTGGAGGTAAAGCTACCTCATACGCTATTTCACCAACTCGTCGAAACACTTTGAAAGGTCCTATAAATCTAGGGCTCAATTTATCCTTTTTACCAAACCAAATTTTCCCTTTCCAGGGAGATACTTTTAAGAAAACATAACTACCGACATCGAATTCTCAATTTTGTCGATGTTAATCGGCATATTTCTTCTGTCTATCTTGTGCAGCTATTAGTCTTACTCGAATAACCTTGATGATCTCGATAGTCTGTTGTACCAATTCTGGACCCAATAACTGATGTTCACCTACCTCATCCCAGCATAACGGAGTTCTGCATTTTTTGCCGTATAACGCTTCTTAAGGCGGTATGCCAATTCTCGCGTGGTAACTATTATTATAAGAAAATTCTACCAACTGTAGATGGTCATCCCAATTTCCCTTGAAATCCATAATACATGCTCTGAGCATATCTTCTAGTGTTTAGATGGTTCTCTCACTCTGTCCGTCGGTCTGAGGATGGTACGTTGTGCTCATTCTCAGCTGTGTTCCCAAACATTCTTGTAATCATTTCCAGAAATTAGATGTGAAACGTGGATCTCTGTCTAAAACAATGAACACTGGTACACCGTGTCTTTAAACAATTTCCTTCACGTACAGCTTTGCTAATCGATCTAGGGTAAATTGAATCTTGATTTGCAAAAAGTGTGCCGACTTCGTTAGTCGATCGACAATCACCCAAATGGCATCATATCCTTGTTGGGTCATTGGAAGGCCTACCACAAAATCCATTGTGATATGCTCCCATTTCCATTCTGGTATCTCCAATGGTTGTAACTATCCGCTTGGCCTTTGATGTTCATCTTTGACTTTCTGACATGTTAAGCATTTTGCCACGCATTCATCCACATCCCTCTTCATATTCGGCCACAAAAAATGTCGTCTAAGATCCTGGTACTTCTTTATACTCTCAAGGTGAATCGAATATCTTGAATTATGGGTTTCATTCAGAATTTCTTCTTTAACTTCTGGTACTGGCAGAACCCAAATCCTCCCTTTAAATCAAAGTAATCCTTTCGAATCGATTTTAAATTTTTTTTCCTCATCTTTAGTTATCTTCGGTTTTATATTTTCGCAGTCTTCATCATGAATTTGCGCATTTTTTACCTTATCTACTAACGTTGAACCATTTCACATCTGAAACAACTTTTCATCGGATTCTGACAAATATTTAATTTCTAACACCATCTTAGCCATTTCCGACACTAGTTTCTCTTGAGCAGTTAACATCATTAACTTCTCTCGTCCCTTCCCACTTACGGCATCAGCAACAACATTCACCTTTTCGGGATGATAGAAAATCTCGCAATCATAATCTTTGATCAGTTCTAACCATCTGCTTTGCCTAATATTCAAATCGTTTTGTGTAAAGATATACTTCAGACTTTTATGGTCGGTATATTTCTCACACCTCTCTCCATAATGATAATGTGTCTAAATTTTCAGGGCAAATACCACCGCCGCCAACTCTAAGTCATGAGTCGGATACCCTTTCTCGTAATCTTTCAACTGACGTGATGCATACACAATAACTTTGTCGTTCTGCATAAGCACACATCCTATTCCTTTATGCAATGTGTTACTATATACCACGAAGTTTCTTGTATCATCGGGCAATGACAACACAGGTGCATAACTCAGCCTCTTCTTTAACTCTCAAAAACTTTCCCCACACTTCTCTGTCCAAACAAACTTAACTGCCTTCCTAGTTAAATTCGTCAATGAAGTCGCGATCTTGGAAAAGTCCTGAATAAAACGCCGGTAGTAACCTGCCAATCCTAAGAAATTCCTTACTTCTGACGGTATCTTCGGTTGATCCCAGTTTATTACAGTCTTAACTTTTGATGGATCTACCGAAATTCCATCATTATCAATAACGTGCCCTAGAAACTGTACACGTTCCAACCAAAATTCACATTTTGAGAACTTAACATACAAATTCTCTTTTCTCAATGTCTCTAACGTCACCCTTAAATGTTCCACATGTTCCTCTTTGGTCTTGGAATATACCAATATGTCATCAATAAACATCATCACAAATTTATCTAAAAATGGTTTAAACACCCTGTTCATCAAATCCATGAACGTTGCAGGTGCGTTGGTTAAACAAAAAGACATAACTAGAAACTCGTAATGACCATATCGAGTTCTAAACGCTATTTTTGGTACATCCTCCGGACTCACCTTCATCTGATGATAACCGCTTCTCAAGTCTATATTCGAGAAATATCTCGCTCCCTTCAACTGATCGAATAGGTCATCGATTCTAGGTAATGGATACTTATTTTGTATCGTGACCTTATTCAATTCTCTGTAATCAATGCCGAGCCACATCAATCCGCCTTTCTTCTTAACAAACAATAGCGGTGCTCCCCATGGCGACACACTCGGATGAATATACTTCTTCTCAAACAATTCTTGTAATTGCACCATCAACTCTTTCATCTCTTCCAGGGCCATTCTGTATGGTGCCTTAGATATCGGAGATGTTCCTGGTAGTAAATCAATCATTAACTTTGTCGATCTGGTGGAAGGCCTGGCAAATAGTCTGGAAATACGTCTGCAAAATCTCTTATGATCGGTATATCTTCTAACTTCTCACTTTTTCTCTATGTACCAACTATGTAGGCTAAGTATCCTGCACATCCTTATCTCAACAACTTCTTGGCTTGTATCACCGTCAAACAACTTGCTTGTCGAGGTGACTTGCTGCCGAAGAACACAATCTTTGACGGAGTCATAAGGTTAACACACTTCCTCTAGCAATCAATTACGGCTCCATAATTGAATAACCAATCCATTCTTAGTATAACATCAAATTTACCAAGTCTTATTGGTATCAAATCTACCATCAACTCGTGACTTTTTATATCCACTCTACAATTCCTATATATGAATCTGACAGGAATCACTTCTTTATTCGTAATCTCTATACTTAAGGGAAATTTTAATTCTTCCTTAGGCAAATCTAAGTTTTGAGCAAATTCATCAGATATAAATGAACAAGTAGCACCTGAATCAAATAGTACATAAGCATTAATACCATTAATCGGAATGATACCTGACACCACATTCTTAGACTGTATAGCATCCTGCACGGTCATATTGAAAGTCCTCACAGTAGGTCGGCTTGATTGTGCTGGTCCAGTTGTAGTCAATGCACCACCACCGTTGTTGTTTCCTTTTCCACCACTTGCACTTCCCGCTGGCTGTTTAGGGAAATCACGAGCCATGTGATCCTTCAAACCTCAGGTAAATCATGCTCTTTTCTTCGAACTAAAATAGTTTGATGAAATGTGTCCCTCCTGACCACAGTTGAAATACACTCGTTTTCCCTTCAAATATACTCTAGTATGGTTCTTTCCGCACGTCGCACAAGTTTCAAACTTTTTCTTCTGCTGATTTCTCTGGTGTCCTCCTGCAGTCTAATTCTCGCTCTATTTCCTCTTCTGGTTATTACTTCCAACATTACTTCTACCAGCCTTATTTTTTTTCTCATTCTTCCTCTTCTTTTATTCTTGATTGTACTTGGTCAAGGCATCGCTTCCACCTTCAGCGATAATTGCCTTCTCCAGTACAGCCACAAATGTGTTTAGCTGGAACATTGAAACCTTCCTGTAAAGCCAGGGCTTCAATCTTTGTTCGAACCTTCTCGCTTTACGCTCGTCGGTATTGACTTGATATGTGGCAAACCTTGCCAACTCGTTAAACATTGCAGCATATTCAGGCACCGGCATTGTTCATTGCTTTAGCTCTAGAAATTGCACTTCCAACTGATTCTGAGAACTCGTTGGAAAGTACATTTCAAAGAACATTTCCTTAAATCCATCCCACGCTATCATTCCTTGTCCTCTACGAACCTTATTTTCTTGCCACCAATAGCTAGCTTCAGACTTCAGCATTAACGTTGCGAACGCAGTCTTCTGATCTTCGTTACCTCTAGCTACATCGAACACTTTCTCCATTTCCATGATCCAGGATTGGGCTTCCACTGGATTCATAGACCCTTGAAATTCTAGCGGTCCAACCGCTTTGAATTCCTTAAAAGTTGTGACTTGAGCTTGCGGTTGATTCGCAAGTGCACCCGTCAATAGAGCTACCAACTGCTGAACCAGATTAGCGTTGGCCTCACTATTATTATTAGTAGACCCCTCTGGAGGTGCTTGTTGACGTGGTTGTCTTCTTCTAAGAGGCATTTTCTATTAAGATATACGCTTAATTAGTTTATTACTCAACTTCGTCGGTATTTGAAGTTTAACTTAAACATTTCAAGACTAAAGCTATAACACAACATTTCAAATAAACTTTGATATTTTATTTATTCATAAGGTTTTAGAACATACTAAAGATAGCATAACTTTTATAAACATTCACTTTCATAAACTAGATAAGTTTCAGGATTACATACTCATATTATCCCTTAATTCATCTCAAAATAAGGGATTCACAATTTATTTATTCACATAATTAACCACACATTATCATCACTCTTATCCTATCTAGGCATATTAAGACGTCGTAAGGCTTCTCGACGCTCTTTCTCCATGATACGATACGTCATTCTACAATCCATCACAAACCACGGCGAATTCTCAAACTGAGGTGGGTAATTATTTATTAATTATAAGTATAATTATAATGAGATTATAGTTATTATTAATTATTGTTATTATAAGTTGTTTGAATTAATTAAGTTAATGGTGTGACTTGAGTGTGACATGAAACTATATAATATAAATAATATTAAAATAAATTAGTTTAGGGAATAAGTGTTAGCCAAACAAGGCCTTGTGGCCTTTGGCTTTTTCCCACTGACGCAAACCTTTTTGTTTTTAACCTGACGTACGTGGGAAAAGGGAGTCAGTGTATATTATGCGTGATTTTTTTCCTAAGGATAGATAACATAAAATTGCAAAGAGGAAAACACAGAGATTTTAGAGAAGAAAGATTACAGTGGTTTTGAGAGAGAATCACCATTCCTTACTAGCATACAACTAGGGTTTGCTAAATCAAGGTATATTCTTCTTCTAAGGTTTATGTTTGAGTTTCATGTTCATTCTCTGTAAATTGCTAAGTCATATTGTGTTGAAATATACATGTAAATATGGTTTATAAACTGATAATCATCATATATGATGGATACTTGTGTGTCAAATTTGTTAAAAATTGGGTTGTAGGAAGGAAAAATAATTAACAGTGTTCATATTTGAAAAATAGCTTTAGAAAGTACAAATTTTCATGATCAATAATTGTTATAATCTGTAATTTGTTGGTGGTTTATGTTAGTATGTTAAGAAACAAAAGCGGCGTAATTAGAATCGTGTCAATTGATTGAGAAATGAATCTGTGGTGATTAAATTCGCTAATACTGTTAAATATGATGAAATTTTGAAAAATAGAATTTTGATCATTCAAAATTGTATACGTAAAGTGTTTATGTTGTTATTATGCAGTATTGCATGTTTATAGATGTTATCACAAGGTTCTAGTTGCTAGCTTTCATGTTCTCTATGATATTGGGTTGAATTGAGGCGACTGTTATGCAGAACAGGGCTACTGCGCCTTTCTGTTTGGTGTGTGGCGCAGCTGTGCCGTCATCAGAGTTAGAAATGGAACAGCTGCACTGCTGGGTTTCTGCAGTCGAGCACCAGCGCAGCTGCACTGGTGCCAAGGCCAAAAATGGCACAGATGCGCAGGTTCCAAGCTTAAGTGTGGCGCAGATGCGCCACACCCTGAATTGGGACAGTTAAGTCTGCATGTTTACAAGACAGGCGTAACGGACTTTTGTTAGTTTAGCATGCATGTTAATGATGTTAAAACATGATATAAACTATAATAACAGATGTCAATGTGTTGTAATGCATAGTGTAAAGAGTTGAAATAATTATTTAAATAGGTTATAAAATGAAACTAAAAGTGATGTTTTCAAAAGTTGTAGATAAACGATAGGTTTTATGTTGATCAATGTGTGATTTCAGAAGCGTTAAGTATGTTAGCCTAAATGGTTAGGTGCTAGGTTAGGGTTATGACCTAAATGATGGTTTAAACCCTAAAGCTAATATTCATACAACTAATTGTTATTGTGATTTCAATGAAATATGTAGGGTAATTGGAGATTATTTTTACACTTGTGTAGCTTACAAACAAGGCAAGTCCCTAAACTTTAACTCTTTACGTTGAGCAAGTTTTCTAACTTTATTCTGTTCATATTGGATGCATGTTCCCATTCCTAAATCGTTATTGTACAAGCTTCTAAAATTCTTTGTAAAGTTGAGCAAGCCTAGTCTATGTTGTACAAGCTCATGTAACCTAATTCGTTACATCGAGCGAGTTTCACTTTTCTAAATATTATTCAAAGCATACATTGTTCTAATACATTGAATCAAGTGAGGTTGTTCTAATTCTTTGAATATAGTATTTTGCATGTATATCATATTATTCAATTATATATTGTTGATATCCGATCTTTGACCTTGATAGTCTTGTTCAGTTATACATACTTGTATTAAACCTTCAATTAGTAAGCGAACTCTTATTGATCTATAATTGTCTAGTGTTCTAAAATTCTAGAAACACTGATATGCTAGTTCCAAACTAAACTTTCTTTAGTGCGAAAATTCTAAATTCAAACTAAGACGAACAACCCTAACATAGGGGATTTTGTACGTGTAACGTTTAGATGTTTATGCACAATACATGGTACAAAGGGCTGATCCCCCTAAGTACGTTAAGAAGGGTCCGTATAGTCTAAATGACTGTTAAGGTTGGTTAATAATACATAAATACCGAGGACATAGTTCGTGGTCTTAAAACCCTCAGATAATTAAAGTTCGAACTTGTTTTCTATTTTGATTTGTAGAACAAGTTCTTTATTGTTCATCTTTCGTTGTTCATTCTCATGTTACTTTCATTACTACTTTCTATATCAGTGAGCATTTGTTTGTTCACTCTTGCAATTAACACTGCAGCTAAAGTGGGGAAAGTTGATGAGCCATCTACTAGCAAAGGAAAGGGCAAATTGTCCAAGTGCAGAAGACTTATGAGAAATTATTTAAATGTCTTATGCTATGAGACTTGTTTTATTTTATGATGTATTCCACAAACTGATGTAATACTTTTAAGGTTAGATTACTTGGGATTTAATTCGAGATGTTGATGTAACCCTTTAATGGGAGAGATTATCGTTAAGTTATTTTAATTATGTCTTTACCCTTTATTATGGGAATGAAGTACCTGGATTTGGGGGTGTCACAGTAACCCTTTAATGGGAAAGATTATTGTTTAAGTTATTTAAATTATGTCTTTATCTTTTATTATTGGTAGTTAGATGTAATGGTTTTGGATAGTGAACACCAAATCCTGTGAAAATGGAGTACCCGGATTTGAGGGTGTCACAGGTTGGTATCAAAGCCTTAGGTTATGAACCTTAGGTGGGGAAACCATAGGAAGTAACCTTTAAGAAGATAGAAACATAGAGATGTCTAACTCCTATCGCATTTTAAGGAATGGATTAAGGCATCCATTGAAGCTAAACAATAAAAGATATTATGTGTTATATGTTAATAACTTATGTGCTCGCGAGTATCCAAGAATGTTAAGTAAAACTTAAAAATATTTTGTTGTCAGAATGTCTAACGAAGGAGGATCCAGTCCAGCTATGGAAGTGATCCTTAGATACCTAGAGATAAGGTATCCCGGGATATCCACGTTGTGCGGGAACAGTTGACTCAGGAGGATGAACCTATAATTAATCCCGAGGAGGATAGTTCTAAGGAGATAAAGAAGGATGATGAGGAAGAGGATCCTGTGGAGTTTCCACTAAACCCCATATCAGCTGAGATGCATGATGCACTGTACGACCGTAAAATAAAATTACAGGACAAAGTTGAGGAGCTGAAAGAGTTGGTTGAGATGCATCAGGCTACGATAGAGCCGAAGGATGTGGAGATTCAGGAACTCGATTCATTCCTTGGAAAAACAAAGTGGGACCTAGTTCATACCAAGGGTCAGCATGAAGATCTGTTGGCGGTAAACGAGAAGATGAAGACTGATATGGAAAAGTTAAAAGATGACTTCAAAGAGGAGTCAGTTAAGCGTACGAGAGCAGAAGATGCTTGGATGAAGGCGACTGAACGTGCAGATCATGCTGAGGCTAAAGTTAAAGTGAAGAAGGCCAAGATGAATGAGATGAATTACTCCTTTAATTTTGCGATTGATAGGGCCCAGGATCGAGTCTTTTATTACCCACCTCAATTTGAAGACTCGTTGTGGTTCATGATGGATCGTAGAGCGGCGTATTGTATTATGGAGGAAGAACGTAGAGAAGCCTTACGATGTCTTAATATTCCTAGATAGAAATAATAATAATAATAATAATAATAATAATAATAATAATAATAATAATAATAATAATAATAATGCGTGGTTAAGTAAGTGAGTAAATAAATTGTGAATCCCTTATTTTGAGATGCATAAAGGGGTACTACGAATATGTAATCCTGAAACTTGATTATTTCAGGAAAGTAAATGTTAATAGCGGTTATGCTATCTTTATTGTGTTTTAAAAACGTTATGAATGAATAAAATATCAAAGTTTATTTGAAATGTTATGTCTTATAGCTTTAACCTTAGAATGTTTAATTTAAACTTTAAATACTCAAGAAGTTGAGTAATGGACTAATAAGCGTATATCTTAATAGAAAATGCCTCCGAGAAGAAGACAACCACGTCAACAACCACCTCCTGAGGGGTCTACTTACAATAATAACGAGGCCAATGCTAACCCGGTTCAGCAATTGATAACTTTGTTAATGGGAGCACTTGTGAATGAACTGTAAGCACAAGTCACGACCTTTAAGGAATTCAAAGAGATTGGACAACCAGAGTTTCAAGGGTCTATGAATCCAGTTGAAGCCCAAACCTGGATCATGAAAATGGATAAGGTGTTTGACGTTGCCAGAGTTAATGAGGATCAGAAGACTGTGTTTGCAACGTTCATGCTGAAGTCAGGAGTTAGCTACTGGTGGCAGGAAAATAAGGTTTGAAGGGGACAAGGAGTTATAGTGTGCGATAGATTTAAGGAGATGTTTTTTGAAATGTACTTTCCAGTGAGTTCTCGGAATCAGTTGGAGGTGCAATTTCTGGAACTGAAACAAGGAACTATGACAGTGCCATAATATGCTGTGAAGTTTAACGAGTTGGCAAGGTTTGCCACTTATCAAGTTAATACTGATGAGCGTAAGGCGAGAAGGTTAGAACAAGTATTGAAGCCCTGGCTTTATAGCAAGGTTTCAATGTTCCAGTTAAATACATTTGCGGCTGTACTGGAAAAGGAAATTATCGCAGAAGGTGGAAGTGATGCCTTGGCCAAGTACAATCAAGAAAAGAATAAGAGGAAGAATGAGAATGAAAATAAGGCTGGTGGAGGTAATGTTGAAGGTAATAATCAGAAGAGGAAATGGAGCGAGAATTCGAATACGAGAGGACATCAAGGAAATCAACAAAAGAAAAAGTTTGAAGCTTGTGCGATGTGCGAGAAGAATCATACTGGGGTATGTTTGAAAGGAAAGCGAGTGTGTTTCAATTTTGGTTAGGAGGGACACATTGCACTGAACTGTTTTAGCCCAAAGAAAGGAGTATGTTTTACCTACAATTCGAAGGATCACATGGCTCGGTATTTCCCTAAGAATCCAGTGGGAACAAGTGTAGGAAAAGGAAACAACAAAGGTGGTGGTGCATTAACTATCACTAGACCAACACAGTTAAGCCGACCTACTACGAGGACTTTCAATATGACCGTGCAGGATGATGTACAGTCTAAGGATGTGGTGTCAGGTATCATTCCAATTAATGGTATTAATGCTTATATGCTATTTTATTCGGGTGCTACTTGTTCATTTATTTCCGAAGAATTTGCTCAGAACTTAGATTTGACTCAAGAAGAATTAGAATTCCCCTTAAGCATAGAGATTGCGAATAGGGAAGTTATTCCTATTAGATTAATATATAGGAATTTTAGAGTGATTATAAAGGATCACGAGATGATGGTAGATTTGATACCAATTAGACTTAGTGAGTTTGATGTTATACTGGGAATGGATTGGCTATTCAATTGCAAAGCAGTAATTAATTACCAAAAGAAGTGTGTTAACCTTATGACTCCTTCAAAGGTTGTGTTCTATGGCAGCAAGTCACCTCGACAAGCAAGTTGTCTGATGGTGATGCAAGCCAAGAAGTTGTTGAGACAAGGATGTGTAGGATATTTAGCCTATATAGTCGATACACAGAAGAAGAGTGCAAATTTAGAAGACATACCGATCATAAGAGATTTTGTAAATGTATTTTTAGACAATTTATCGGGTCTTCCGCCGGATCGACAAATTAAGTTCGTGATTGACTTGCTACAAGGAATGGCTCCGATATCTAAGGCACCATAAAGAATGGCCCTGGTAGAGATAAAAGAGTTGATGGTGTAGTTACAATAATTGCTTGATAAGAAGTACATTCAGTCAAGTGTGTCGCCATGGGGAGCACTCGTGTTGTTTGTTAAGAAGAAAGATGGATCGATGTGGCTCTGTATTGACTATCAAGAATTGAATAAGGTCACGATCAAAAATAAGTATCCGTTACCAAGAATCGATGACCTATTCGATCAATTGAAGGGAGCGAGGTATTTCTCAAAGATATACTTGAGAAGTGGTTATCATCATCTAAAGGTGAGGCCGGAGGATGTACCGAAGATAGTGTTCAGAACTCGGTATAGTCATTACGAGTTTCTGGTTATGTCTTTTTCTTTAACCAATGCACCTGCAGCGTTCATGGATTTGATGAACAGTGTGTTAAAACCATTCTTAGACAAATTTGTGGTGGTATTTATTGATGATATATTGGTATATTCCAAAACCAAGGAGGAACATGTTGAACACTTAAGAGTGACGTTGGAGACATTAAGAAAAGAGAAGTTTTACGCTAAGTTCTCAAAATGTGAATTTTGGTTGGAACGTATACAGTTTATCAGACACGTTATTGATAAGGACAGAATTTTGGTAAATCCATCAAAAGTGGAAGCTGTAATAAACTGGGATCAGTCGAAGATACCGTCAGAGGTAAGGAGTTTCTTAGGATTAGCAGGTTACTATATGCGTTTTATTCAGGACTTTTCCAAGATCGCAACTCTGTTGACGAATTTAACTCAGAAGACGGTTAAGTTTGTTTGGACAAAGAAGTGCGAGAAAAGTTTTCGAGAATTCAAGAAGAAGTTGAGTTCAGCATCTGTCTTGTCGTTACCTGATGATACAGGAAATTTTGTGGTGTATAGTGATGCATCGCATAAAGGACTTGGTTATGTGCTTATGCAGAATGGTAGAGTTATTGCGTATGCATCACGTCAGTTGAAAGATTACGAGAAAGGGTATCCGACTCATAACTTAGAATTGGCGGCGGTGGAGTTTGCCCTAAAAATTTGGAGACATTATCTTTATTGAGAGAGGTGTGAGATAAATACTGATTATAAAAGTCTTAAGTATATCTTTACACAAAAAGATTTGAATATGAGACAAAGAAGATGGTTGGAGTTGATCAAAGACTATGAATGCGAGATTTTCTATCATCCCGAAAAGGCGAATGTTGTTGCTGATGCTTTAAGTAGGAAGGGACGGGAGAAGTTAATGACGTTGACTACTCAGGAGAAGTTAGTGTCGAAAATGGCTAAAATGGAGTTGGAAATTAAATATCTGACGGAATCAGATGAAAAGTTGTTCCAGATGGGAAACAGTTCAACGTTGCTAGATAAGGTGAAGAATAAAAGACTTCATGATGAAGACTGTGAAAATATAAGAAGAAAAGTATCTGAAGTGGAGGAAAATAAATTTAAAATCGATGCGGAAGGGTTACTTCGATTTGAAGGGGGAATTTGGGTTCCGCCAGTACTAGAGATTAAAGAGGAAATTTTGAATGAAGCTCACAACTTAAGATATTCAATTCACCCTGGGAGTACAAAGATGTACCAGGATCTTAGAAATCATTTTTAGTGTCCGAATATGAAAAAAGGATGTGGCTGAGTGCGTTGTAAAATGCTTAATGTGTCAGAAAGTTAAAGCTGAACACCAAAGGCCAGGCATATTATTGCAACCGTTGGAGATACCAGAATTGAAATGGGAGCATATCACAATGGATTTTGTGGTAGGTCTTCCAACGACTCAGCAAGGTTATGACGCCAGTTGGGTAATTGTCGATCGATTGACGAAGTTGGTACACTTTTTGCCAATCAAGATTAGATTTAACCTAGAATGGTTGGTAAAACTATACGTGAAGGAAATTATTTCAAGACTCTGTGTACCTGTGTCCATTGTATCAGACAAAGATCGATGTTTCACATTTAATTTTTGGAAATGATTACAAGAATGTTTAGGAACACAGCGGAGAATGAGCACAACGTACCATCCTCAGACTAACGGAAAAAGTTAGAGAACTATCCAAACATTAGAAGATATGCTCAGAGCATGTATCATGGATTTTAAGGGAAATTGGGACGATCATTTATCATTGGTTGAATTTGTCTATAATAATAGTTATCACGCGAGTATTGGCATGCCGCCTTACGAAGCGTTATACGGCAGGAAATGCAGAACTCCGTTATGCTGGGATGAGGTAGGTGAACGCCAGATATTGGGTCCAGAATTGGTACAACAGACAGTCGAGATCATCAAAGTTATTTGAGCAAGATTGATAGCTGCACAGGATAGATAGAAGAAATATGCCGATCAAGATCGACAAAATCAGGAATTCGATATCGGTAGTTTTGTTTTCTTGAAAGTGTCTCCTTGGAAGGGGAAAATTCAGTTTAGCAAGAAGGGGAAATTAAGCCCTAGATTTATAGGACTTTTTGAGGTGCTTCGATGAGTTGGTGACGTGGCGTACGAGGTAGATTTACCTCTGGAGTTGGAGCATTTTCATAACATTTTCCATGTATCAGTATTGAGGCCATATAAGCCTGACTATAAACATGTTACGGAATATGAGCCCTTATGGTTTGAGAAAGATTTGTCATATGAAGAAGTCCCTGTTCAAATTATAGACAGGAAAGAGCAAGTATTGAGGAATAAAGTGATACCTTCTGTTAATATAGTCTGGAGAAACCACAATGCTGAAGATGCTATGTGGGAACTTGAAGATGTTATGATGAAGAATTATCCTCAGTTATTTACTTGATCTTGTATAGCGATTCAGGGGACAGAATCCTGTTATGGATTGAAGAATGTAACGAATAAATTTTTTCGAGTTGTGATTCTGGGGACAGAATCCTTTTAAGGAGGGAAGGATGTAATGATCGAGAAAATTTTTTGTTATTAATTTAAATATTAATTGAATTAAACAAATATTTTTAAATAACTTATTTATTGAGAAAAATAAATAATTAATGAATTGTGGTGCATTACTGTAGTAATGAAATTGAATAATGGTAATTTTAATTTGAAAAATTAATTTAATGAACTAATCAAATTAAATAAATTGTGTAATATTAAAGAAAATAAGTAAATTAAATACGGTAATGTTTAATTTTAATTTATTAATTAAATTAGATATATAAATATTTATTAATCATCCGAATAATTATAATAAATATTATAATTATTATTGTAAGTTATTTAAATTAACCAAAGTGTGACAAGTGAAAACTATATAATATAATACTATTAAAATAATCTAGTATGGGGGAGATTGTGTGTAACCAAATGCAATCTTATGGCTTTTGGATTATTTTAACTGACGCCTTTTTGTTTTTGTAACTGACATACGTGGGGGGGGGGGGTCGAGAGCTAGTTATATGTTATGCGTTCTTTTTCTAAAGCTAGTACTGAGCTTGGTGAGAAAGAGAGGAAATATAGAGGTTTTGAGAGAGAGAGAGAGAAAGCGTTTTCTGTGATTTCGCCAAGAAGAAGGAGAGTTTCACCATCTCTTGCTAGCATACAACTAGGGTTTAAAGGTATATTTTACTTCTAATATTTATATTTTGAGTTTCTATGATCATCTTCTGTAAATTACTTATCACGTGGGATTTATACATGTATATATGTGGTCTATAATATTTCAATCATCGTTTGTGAGTGTTTTTTGATGATTAGAATACAAGAAATTTTTTAGTAGGAAGAAATTGAAATAACATTGGTTATATATGAAAAATGGCTTAAGCAAGTATAAAGCTTTATGTCCAATATGTGTTATAATCTATAAATTGATGTTGGATTATGTTAGTATGTTAAGAATCAAAAACGACGTAGTTTGAATCGTGTTAATTGGTTAAGAAACGAAGCCGTGGCGATCAAATTCGCTAAAAGTGATAAAAGTGAAAAAATTGGGAAAATTATGGTTTTGATTCTTCAAAATTGAATATATGTAATGTTATGTTGCTAGAGTGATGAATAGCATGCTTAACTATGTTGTTCCAAAATTTTAAATGTTGAGTTTGGTGAATTTTTGTGGAATTGAGATTTTTTTTTGCCAAGAATAGAGATTGTGCTCGTGTTTCTGCAAAACTATTTCCGGTGCCGAGCGCGGGCAGGCTGCCTCTTGGCGCAAGCGCGTTGCCTCTTAGCACGGGCGCGATGCCTCTTGGCGCGGGCACGCTGCCTCTTGGCGCGGGAGCGCCGGATACAAAGGGTGTCATGGCGCAGCCGCTCTAGTGGTCAGTCAGACCCAGTGTTGAGCTGTTAACAGCATAACTTTGGAAATGCTAACCTAACTTATTTTAATGACCTTAAAACATGTTATAAGACATAACAACATGTTGTAATCACAACGTTGAAACTATAGATTATGAATTAGTAAGTTGTGAAAGTATATAATGTTATGTCATTTGAATTGGATTTGGTTTGCAATCACCATGTCGTATACTATGATATAATTACGAATTCAATTTCGTGTTACGTGAATAAGTAGGATAATCAAGTCTTAAGTTATGGATTATAGGCTTGATTAAAATGAAAACTAAACTAATGAAATTGATGTTAATATAACTAATTAGTATTGTGATTCTAATGGTATATATAGGGTAATTGGCGAACGTTTATTATATTTGTATAGCTTACACCCGAGGAAAGTTTTTTAACTTCATTCTTTTTTTAATGAATGAGAGTTCTTTATCCTAAACTTCTATTGAGCGAATTTCTTAACTTCATTCTATTTATATGAATACAAGTTTTCTATTCTTAAATTATCGTTGTACAAGTTCCTAGATTTTATGTTAAATTTGATCAAGCCTAATCTGTCTTGTGTATGTTTGTACAAGCTCTTGTAATCTAATTCGTTACATCGAGCATCCTAAGTCTTGTTATTGCTATTCAAGGCATATACTGCTTTAATTCATTGTTTCAATGGAAATTTTCCTAACTTTTTTGAATATAGTCCCTTGCATATATATATATATATATATATACCACCATGTCTGTTCAAATATATAATGTTATTGTTCAATTATATATCATTGTGTTGAACCTTCAAATAGCAAGCAAACTTTTATTAATTGAATTGATCTATAATTGAATAGTGTTCTGAAATTCTAGAACCACTGATAAGCTAGTTCTAAATTAAACTTTCTTTAGTGCAGAAATTCTAAATCCAAACTGAGACGAACAACCCTAACATAGGGGATTTTGTATGTGTAACATTTAGATGTTTGTGCACAATACATGGTACAAAGGGCTGATCTCCATAAGTACGTTAAGAAGGGTCTGTATAGTCTAAATGATTGTTAAGTTTAAAGTAATAATACCTAAATACCGGGGACATAGTTTGTGGTCTTAAGACCCTCAGATATTAAATTCAAACTTATTTTCTATTCTTGATTCATAAAACAAGTTTATTACTGTAAAACATTCGTTGTTCATTCTCATGTTGTTATCACTACTACTCTTTATATCAATGAGAAATTGTTTGATCACTCTTGCATTTAACACTACAGCTAAAGTTGAGAAAGTCGATAAGCCATCTACTATCAAAGGAAAGGGCAAGATGTCCAAGTGTTGAAGATTTATGAGAATTTATTTAAGTGAATTATGTTTTAAGACTTATTTTATTTTGTGATGTATTCCGCAAACTTGTGTAATAATTTAAGGTTAGATTACCTGGGATAGTTTTATAATGATGTAACCCTTTAATGGGAAAGATTATTGTTTAAGTTATTTAAATTATGTTTTTATCCTTTATTATGGGTAGTTAGATGTAATGGTTTTGGATAGTGAACACCAAATCCTGTGAAAATGGAGTACCCGGATTTGGGGGTGTCATAGGTTGGTATCAGAGCCTTAGGTTATGAACCTTAGGTGGGGAAACCTTAGGAAGTAACCTTTAAGAAGATAGAAACATAGAGGTGTCAAACTACTATCGAGTTTTAAGGAATAGATTAAGGCATCCATTGTAGCTAAACAATAAAAGATATTATATGTTATGTGTCAATAAATTATGTGCTCGCGAGTATCAAAGAATGTTAAGTAAAACTTAAAAATATTTGTTGTCAGGATGTCAAACGAAGGAGTATCCAGTCCACCTAGGGAAGTGATACCTCAGATACCTTGAGATGAGGAACCCCGGGATATCCACGTTGTGCGGGAATAGTTGATTCAGGAGAACGAACCTATAATTGATCACGAGGAGGATAGTTCTGAGGAGATAGAGGAGGATGATGAGGAAGAGGATCCTGTGGAGTTTCCACTAAACTCCATATCAGCTGAGATATATGATGTACTGTACGATCGTAACATAGAAGTATAGGAAAAGGTTGAGGAGCAGAAGGAGTTGGTTGAGATGCATCACACTATGATAGAGCCAAAGGATGCGGAGATTCAGGAACTCGACTCACGCCTTGGAAACACAGAGTGGGACCTAGTTCCTACTTCAAAGAGGAGTCAGTTAAGCCTGCGAGAGCAGAGGATGCTTGGATGAAGGCGACTCAACGTACAGACCGTGTTGAGGCTAAAGTTCAAGTGAAGAAGGCCAAGATGAATGAGATGGATTATGCCATAAATTCTGCGATTGATATGGCCTAGGATCGAGTCTTTTATTACCCACCTCAGTTTAAAGACTCGTCGTGGTTCGTGATAGATCGTAGAACGGCATATCGTATTATGGAATAAGAGCGTAGAGAAGCCTTACGCGACGTCTTAATATTCCCAGATAAAAAGAATAAGAATAATAATAATAATAATGTGTGGTTAAGTAAGTGAGTAAATAAATTGTGAATCCCTTATTTTGAGATGCATAAAGGGGTAGTATGAATATGTAATCCTCAAACTTGTTTAGTCCAAGAAAGTGAATGTTAATAGTTGTTATGATATCTTTATTGTGTTTTAAAAATGTTATAAATGAATAAAATATCAGAGTTTATTAGAAATATTATGTGTTATATCTTTAACCTTAGAATGTTTAATTTAAACTTTAAATACTCAAGAAGTTGAGTAATGAACTAATAAGTGTATATCTTAACAGAAAATGCCTCCTAGAAGAAGACAACCATGTCAACAACCACCTCCTGAGGGGTCTACTAATAATAATAACGAGGCCAATGCCAACCCAGTTCAACAGTTGGTAACTTTGTTAACGAGAGCACTTGCGAATCAACCGCAACCTCAAGTCACGACCTTTATGGAATTCAAAGCGGTTGGACCACTAGAGTTTCAAGTGTCTATGAATCCAGTTGAAGCCCAAACCTGGATAGTTGAAATGGAGAAGGTGTTTGACGTTGCCAGAGTTAATGAGGATCAGAAGACTTCGTTTGCAACGTTCATGCTGAAGTCTGAAGTTAGCTATTGGTGGCAGGCAAATAAGGTTTGTGGGGGACAAGGAATGATAGCATAGGATAGATTTAAGGAGATGTTTTTCGAAATGTACTTTCCAGCGAGTTCTCAGAATCAGTTGGAGGTGCAATTTCTGGAACTGAAACAAGGAACTATGATGGTGTCAGAATATGCTGCGAAGTTTAACGAGTTGGCAAGGTTTGCCACTTATCAAGTTAATACTGATGAGTGTAAGGCGAGAAGGTTCGAACAAGGATTGAAGCCTTGGCTTTATAGCAAGGTTTCAATGTTCTAGTTAAATACATTTGCGGCTGTACAAGAAAAGGCAATTATCATGGAAGGTGGAAGTGATGCCTTGGCCAAGTACAATCAAGAACAGAAGAAGAGGAAGAATGAGAATGAAAATAAGGCTAGTGGAGGTAATGTTGGAGGTAATAATCAGAAGCGGAAGTAGAGAAAGAATTTGAATACGGTTGGACAGTAAGGAAATCAGCAAAAGAAAAAGTTTGAAGCTTGTGCGACGTGCAGGATGAACCATACTGGGGTATGTTTGAAGGGAAAGTGAGTGTGTTTCAACTGTGGTCAGGAGGGACACATTGCATCGAACTGTTTTAGCCCAAAGAAAGGAGCATGTTTTACCTGCGATTTGAGGGATCACATGGCTCGTGATTGCCCTAAGAAACCAGTAGGAAGTGAAAGTGTAGGAAAAGGAAACAACAATGGTGGTGGTGCATTAACTATCACTGGACCAACACAGTCAAGCCGACCTACTGCGAGAACTTTCAATATGACTGTGCAGGATGATGTATAGTCTAAGGATGTGGTGTCAGGTATCATTCCGATAAATGGTATTAATGCTTATGTGTTATTTGATTTGGGTGCTACTTGTTCATTTATATTCGATGAATTTGCTTAGAACATAGATTTGCCTCAAGAAGAACTATAATTCCCCTTAAGCATAGAGATTACAAATAGGGAAGTGATTCCTGTTAGATTCATATATAGGAAATGTAGAGTGATTATAAAAGATCACGAGATGATGGTAGATTTGATACCAACTAGACTTGGTGAGTTTGATGTTATACTGGGAATGGATTGGCTATTCAATTACGGAGCAGTAATTGATTGTCAAAAGAAGTGTGTTAACCTTATGACTCCGTCAAAGGTTGTTTTCTATGGCAGCAAGTCACCTCGACAAGAAATTTGTCTGACGGTGATGCAAGCCAAGAAGTTATTGAGACAAGGATGTGTAGGATATTTAGCCTACATATTCGATACACAAAAGAAGAGTGCAAAATTAGAAGAGATACCGATCATAAGAGATTTTGCGGACGTATTTCCAGATGATTTACTGGATCTTCCGCTGGATCGACAAATCGAGTTCGTGATTGACTTGCTACCAGGAACGACCCCGATATCTAAGGCACCATACAGAATGGCCCCGATAAAGATCAAAGAGTTGATGGTGCAGTAGCAAGAATTGCTTGACAAGAAGTATATTCAACTAAGTGTGTCGTCATGGGGAGCATCGGTGTTGTTTATTAAGAAGAAAGATGGATCGATACGGCTCTGCATTGACTATCGAGAATTAAATAAGGTCACAATAAAAAATAAGTATCCATTACCAAGAAT
Organism: Panax japonicus; assembly: GCA_020205505.1. Taxonomy (NCBI): domain Eukaryota; kingdom Viridiplantae; phylum Streptophyta; class Magnoliopsida; order Apiales; family Araliaceae; genus Panax; species Panax japonicus. The sequence goes on from CM035108.1 coordinate 31,691,193, forward strand.
CGATGACCTATTCGATCAATTGAAGGGAGAGAGGTATTTCTCAAAGATAGACTTGAGAAGTGGTTATCATCATCTAAAGGTGAGGCCGAAGGATGTACCGAAGATAGCATTCAGAACTCGGTATGGTCATTACGAGTTTCTGGTTATGTCTTTTGGTTTAACCAACACACCTGCAGCGTTCATGGATTTAATGAACATGGTGTTTAAACCATTCTTAGACAAATTTATGTTGGTATTTATTGATGATATATTGGTATATTCCAAAACCAAGGAGTAACATGTTGAACACTTAAGAGTGACGTTGGAGACATTAAGAAAGAAATGTTGTACGCTAAGTTCTCAAAATGTGAATTTTGGTGGGAACGTATACAGTTTCTCGGACACGTTATTGATAATGATAGAATTTTGGTAGATCCATCAAAAGTGGAAGCTATAATAAACTGGGATCAGCCAAAGACACCGTTAGAGGTAAGGATTTTCTTAGGATTGGTAGGTTACTATAGGTATTTTATTCATGTCTTTTCCAAGATCGCAACTTCGTTGATGAATTTAACTTGGAAGATGGTTAAGTTTGTTTTTACTGAGAAGTGCGAGGAATGTTTTCAAGAATTGAAGAAGAAGTTGAGTTCAACATCTGTGTTGTCGTTGCCTGATGATACAGGAAATTTTGTGGTGTATAGTGACGCAACGCATAAAGGACTAGGTTGTGTGCTTATGCAGAATGACAGAGTTATTGCGTATACATCATGTTAGTTGAAAGATTATGAGAAAGGGTATCCAACTCATTACTTAGAGTTGGCAATGATAGAGTTTGCCCTAAAAATTTGCAGACATTATCTTTATGGAGAGAGGTATAAGATATATACTGATCATAAAAGTCTAAAGTATATCTTTACACAAAAATATTTGAATATGAGACAAAGAAGATGGTTGGAGCTGATCAAAGACTATGACTGCGAGATTTTCTATCATCCCAGAAAGGCAAATGTTGTTGCTGATGCTTTAAGTTGGAAGGGATGGGAGAACTTAATGATGTTGACTACTCAGGAGAAGCTAGTATCGGAAATGGCTAAAATGGAGTTGGAAATTAAATATCCGACGGAATCAGATGAAAAGTTGTTCCAGATGGGAAACAATTCAATGTTGCTAGATAAGGTGAAGAATACAAGACTTCATGATGAAGACTATGAAAAGATAAGAAGAAAAGTATCTGAAGGAGAGGAAAATAAATTTAAAATCTATATGGAAGGGTTACTTCGATTTGAAGGGAGAATTTGGGTTCCGTCAGTACTAGAGATTAAAGTGGAAATTTTGAATGAAGCTCACAACTCAAGATATGCAATTCACCCTGGGAGTATAAAGATGAACCAGGATTTTAGACATCATTTTTGGTGGCTGAATATGAAAAAGGATGTGGTTGAGTGCGTGGTAAAGTTCTTAACGTGTCAGAAAGTTAAAGATGAACACCAAAGGCCAAGCGGATTATTGTAATCATTGGAGATACCAGAATGGAAATGGGAGCATATCACAATGGATTTTGTGGTAGGTCTTCCAACGACTCAGCAAGGTTATGACACCATTTATGTAATTATCGATCAATTAACGAAGTTGGCATACTTTTTTCCAATCAAGATTAGATTTAACCTAGATCGGTTGGCAAAACTATACATGAAGGAAATTTTTTCAAGACATGGTGTACCTTAGTCCATTGTATCAGACAGAGATCCACATTTCACATCTAATTTCTAGAAACGATTCCAAGAATGTTTGGTAACACAACTAAGAATGAGCACAGCGTATGTTGCCTAAATTTTTAATAACACTTTACCACGCAAGTATACGCGTTCAATTGTAATATTCAGCAAGCAAGGATATCGTTCCCACGAGGAAATAGACTAATATTTATCAATTATTAACTCTAATGCAATTAATCCTATTTTAAACTAAAAAAAATTTGTTTAAGATTTGAAATTTAAACTTAACAAAACTAATGATTAAAAATCAAAATTTCACAAGAATAACTGCAGATTTAACAGGTTAAGATTACAACTTCCCTTGGTATTTCATTCAAACTAACTTACTTCCCATTTAAAATAAATCAATTAATATGAATTGTTATCCAAGAATGCTTTATGAATATTCACGCACTTCTTCCAAAGACACGTGAACAAATCCTCCTAAATCCAATCTTTAAGATGCAGAATTATAAGGAACACCCCAGTTAATCAACTCACTATATTCCTATGTGAATCAAGTTAATTAGGGTTTACGCACAAATTCTTTCAATGGATACAAAAGACACATAGGTATATTCCTATCCTACATGCTAATCATATTAACCCTATTCAGATTATATGAACAGATGTTATCATATCCAGATCTCAATCTATACACCATCTTCCAATTTTATATAGATTATCACAGTAATTGTTGGCCAAACAATTAATCAATAAGCATAAGATATAATAAACAATTCAATAAAAACCAACTTTCATTCAATGGGAAGCTTGCAATTTAAACTACATACCAAGTTCCGTTGCAATCTTAATTAAAATTTAGTTCATGATAATAATAAAGAAAAACATCATCCAAATTAATAATCCAAACATCCCAGATAGTTACAAAAGATAAAACTAGAGAAGAGAAGAAGAAACTCTGAATTTGCTCCAATACTCTCTCTTAGATCTTCAGGCTTTGCAATTCTCCTTTGTGCTTTGCTTCCTTGTTCTCTCTGCAAATCTCTTGAAAAATTGATTGATTCCTTGCAAAATTCGTTCTACTTTGCTTTTCTAGAGTCCTCTCCTATTTGTATTGGTCTCAGCCCTCAATCAGACTCCTCTTTTGCTTCAAAAACCTACTTGACAGCATAAAAACGCAACTTTTTACGCACTAGAGCGCCTAGGCGCTCATCATAGGGCATTTCAAGCGCCTAGGCGCTTGACCAGGACCACATATTTACAGAAATGCCACTCAGCTTTAATTTTCATGATTTTTGACCTTTTTCTTCTCCGAAATGACCAATTTGTCCCTCCAGCTCCAACCTACAACAAATAAACACAAAACACATAAAAAGATACTAAAAAACAATAAAAGATAACAATAATTAAGTTTAATAATATCGGATTCATAGGTATAAAACCTACTCATCAAATACCCCCAAACTTAACCAATTGCTTGTCCCCAAGCAACACAACACAATGCAATAACTAAATATGGAATGCAAATGCAACTAGATAAATGCTTAAATTCCAGCAGTCAAACAGAACAAAATCTATTCATCAAGCCTCAGAGAAATCACAATAAACATGCTAGTACATCATATCAAGACAGATTAATAATTTCCTCATCATCAAATCTTAACCTATTATTATTGATATAGTGTGTGTGTGTTTAACATCCATGCTAACTGATATGATGCTAAATACAACACATAATAAATCTCTTTAAAGGAATCATACAGTGTAAACTCACAAAATTTCACGAACAAGCTAGAACCAACTAAAGACAAATATCCACCAAAATTTAGGAGTCCAATCCGGGATACTTATGCTTCTTTTTTTTTCTTTACGGGGGCTTTTTGCTCTTTTCCCGTTTTATTGTTTTATATATATATATATATATATATATATATATATATATATATATATATATATATATATATATATTTTAACCATGACTGTGCAATGTCTCATTCCATTAGTCTAACAGTGCTACCCCTTAGCGAGCTTTCGACCAACGACTCCCAGACCATATAAGACCTTAGGGCGCTAGGTTTTAAGATACCCCTACGGGCGTACTTGCTCAAGTAACAAAGGCCCCGAAACAAAACTAGCCATGGTATTATTATTTTTTTTTCTTTTTTTTTTCTTTCTTTTTCAAGCTTATATATCCCAAATTTTTCCCCCAAACTTAAGTTTTTATCTAACTTCAGTCATCTTCGCCTATTCATGTCTTTCATTCATTCAGACTAGCATTATCCTCTAGAAGTCCATTATGTGTCAATTTAAACTCAATCAGTCAACATAGTTATTTTTACTGTGCTATCCTTATTATATCAGTTTCAAACAGGTAAAGATTCAAACCATGACAAGAAATCACATTAAAGTCTTAACAGACAATACTATACTTGTCTACTCAATTCCAATCTCATCACTGGCCAAAACAGACTTAAACTATCTAACAGCTGGAAACATGCAAAAACTACAAATTTTTTTTTTTTATATATTTTTTTTTTTAGGAAATTAAAATGAAAACTACATGAATGCAAACTAAATGCAAACTACATGAAAAACTATTAACTAAATACTATATGAATGCACTAGATGAATACTACATGCATGAACTGGAGCTGGAAACTTACACCCCCAAACTTAATCTATGCAATGTCCTCATTGTATATAACAAATAAAATTTAAGAAATTAAGCACTGAGGACTTCCCTGAAAGATAGATGTTATATTCCTCGTCAGAATCTTCTTCCTCGTCTTCTTCTTCATCTGGGGGGTATGCGGACAATGGTGGGAATTGGTAGGGAGCGGCACCTGGATTCATGCGGGCAAACATCTCAAGGAATACTGCACTAAAATTCTGATATACCTCCGTTTGCCGCTGAGCTAAACTATCCTGATTTCTTTCCATTCGGACAAAACCTTCCTGAACTCGAGTGGCAACCATGTCGATTCTTCTAGTTTGATTTCGCAAATCGCGACGGATATCTTCATAAAAATTAGGTGGTTGCTCAGAACTTCCAGCTGCAGGAGGATTCTCGTGTAATTGGTGAATAGGCTCGGCTGCAGGCTCGGGAGGAGCAATAATGAATCCTAACCCTCTCGGGTGTGGTATCCCCCCACTCCATACCTTGTACTTCTTAATAAGCGAGTGGTCAATTGCAGCTAAAGGAGGCTGTGTAGCTTCCTCGGCATCCCATTTTACCCCAGCTTGTTGGCATAGTCCTGTGATCAAAGATGGGTGTGGTAATCCACCTGAGGTCCCTCCTCGAATTGCTTTGTCAATGGAATCATGAATAACTTGGCCCACATCTATAATTTTTCCTGATGCAATGCAGAAAAGCAGTGCTGCCCTTTGATTTACAACATCACTCATATGCCTACATGGCATCATCTTGGCATAAATAAATGCATGCCATGCTTTCCCATAATTGCTTAGTTTGGATGCGGGGAACAACACAGCTTCTTGTTGATCTGTTAATTTCCATGTCGTTCCAGGTACACACAAGGCTTGAATAATCTCACTGTAGTTTAGCTCGTGTTGTAGATATTGCATGTATCCATTGTTGGGTATCGTGTTCAAACCATAATAAGCATTTATTGACCCAAAACTAACCTCCACTGATTTTCCTCAAACCCAAATTACGTTACCCACATGATCTATTGCATTTGCGTAGAATTCCTTAACAATCTTAACAACAGATGCATCTGGCTGGGCTGTAAAGTTCACCCATCTTCTACTCCCAATCATCTGTAATAATTCCCCATCTTCTATCTCGGGCAATAGTCCACGCTCGGGAATTAGTGCTTTATTAGAAAGTACATTGTAATATCTGTCGGACGCTTTAGCACTTGTAAATCTCTTTTTGTCATACTTTTGCGAAGTGCCCGAAGTCTCTCCTCTTTGTCTCTTAGTAGCCATAGTCTTATGTACTAAGTTCTTGCCAACCCAAATGATACCCAATGACTTATGAGAGCCAAAATCCTCTTTGTGACAAACTATCAAACACTTGGTGTGCACAGATTTGGAATACTATTGGTATGCACTCCCCCAAACTTAATTTTCACCAATTTTTGCAATTACTAAACACACTATACATCCAAGGCAATTCAAGCAACAATTAAGAGTACCCACACCCAATTGAGCCAACACAATAATAGAAACTATCTTCAAAGTACTAACCTAACTATTATCCAAGTGAATCCAAATAATTTGCAATCAAATCTTGTGTACTTACTTGGGTATAGCCAAATATGATGTTCAATCAAAGTGGATGAGCAATTTGAGCTTTGAACCTTTACTTTAAGTAGATGTGGCTTGAATGCAAGTGGAATCCCGAATTGGTGAAGAAGGATGATAATATGTAACTTAGTTGCCTTGGTTTGGGTAGAGATATAGTGTTTGATTAGGATTTGGAAGAGAAAGATTTGTTGTTTAGGCTAGATTAGATGAGGGTTTAGAATTGTGGAGGGTTAGAGATGGAGTAGGAGAGTAAGAGAGTCTTTGATTTGGAATTGGAGAGGTTTAGCCCGAATTGGGGCTTTAAATTTTTATTTTTTTACATTGGAGCGCCTAGGCGCTGGTGTGTGTGCTGTTTGGAGCGCCTAGGCGGTGGCTTGCAGAATCCCTTGGACGTGTGGAGCGCCTAGGAGCTTGAAATGGCTTGAAGTGGAGCGCCTAGGCGCTTGGTCTGGAAACCAACTACTGACTTTGAGCGCCTAGGCGCTTGAAATGGCTTGAAGTGGAGCGCCTAGGCGCTTGGGGCTGCATAATGTTACTGACTTGAAGCACCTAGGCGCTTGGTCTAGGCTTGTATGGAGCGCCTAGGCGCTTGGTCCTTTTTCCAACATTTTCTGCTCTGACGTCCTTTGGGAAAATGGCCATAACTTCTTCGTCCGAACTCCAATTTAGATGATTTAAGATGTTCTGGAAAGAGGAAAAGTAGATCTACAACTTTCATTCTTGAAGTTTCACGAAATAATATCCGGAGCTATGGTCAAATTGGCTTTGAAGTGACTTCTTTGTAAATGGCAAGCCGAAAACGCAAATCTAGCCACCCCAAACGTCGATCCATGTAACTTTTGTCCCAAACCTCATCAAATACCCCCAATCTTAAACTTTTACTTGTCTTCCTTTCCTGCAATCAATTGAATTTCTGTTAGAGAACAAGGTATGCAACAAATCCTAAACTAGCAAAGTTTAACCACTAAATAACTAATGGTAAAGTAAATTAATAAGAGTAAAAATATCAAATAACAATAAAACTTCCTAGGTTGCCTCCCAGTTAGCGCTTGGTTTATAGTCTTCAGCCTGACTTTCTCCTCTGTTCTAATCAGCAAGGTTGACCGATGTCTTTTCACGATCAAAACAACCCCCATAGTAGTGCTTCAATCTTTTACCGTTGACTTTAAAATTACGTTTTGAATACGGGTCTTCCACTTCTACAGCTCCATGAGGATAGACTTTTGAAATTATAAATGGCCCAGACCATCGAGATTTCAACTTTCCAGGAAACAGTTTAAGCCTCGAATTGTATAATAACACTGTTTGACCTGCTTCAAACTTTCTTTCCAGAATTTTCTCATCATGCCACCTCTTAATCTTTTCTTTATATAACTTCGCATTCTCATACGATTGGAGTCTGAATTCATCCATTTGATTCAATTATAAGAGGCGCTTCTCCCCAGCGGAAGATATATCAAAATTTAACTTCCGAATTGCCCAATAAGCACTATGTTCGAGTTCAACTGGAAGATGGCATGCCTTCCCATAAACTAACCTGTACGGAGACATCCCTATCGGAGTTTTGTAAGTTGTACGGTATGCCCATAGAGCATCGTCCAACTTGCTAGACCAATCTTTCCGACTAGGATTTACTATCTTCTAGAGGATTCGTTTCACTTCTCGGTTAGATACCTCTGCTTGACCACTTGTTTGTGGATGGTAGGCAGTAGCTATCTTATGAGTGACTCCGTACTTAGCAAGGATAGCTGAAAACTGCTTATTACAGAAATGTGTTCCTTCATCACTAATGATTGTGCGAGGAGTGCCGAATCTAGAGAAAATGTTCTTCCGAATGAACTTAATCACAACCTTCGCGTCATTGGTGGGTGATGCTATAGCTTCTACCCACTTCGAAACGTAGTCCACCGCTAGAAGTATATAGGAGTTACAGAAAGATGGTGGAAATGGTCCCATGAAGTCAATTCCCCAAACATCAAACAATTCGACTTCCAGGATCATATTAAGTGGCATCTCGTGTCGCTTTGATATATTACCAACTCTTTGGCATCTGTCAATGTTTTACTAGCATAGTATATAGCATGCAAAATTTTATCCTTTCGTTGGCCAAGAACTGCACCAATCGCATAGTCGCTAGCATCACACATTAATTCGAACGGTATAGTCCAATCTGGTGCTATGATTACAGGTGCGGTAACAAGTTTCTTCTTTAACACATCAAAAGCTTCCAGGCATGCTTGATCAAAGTTGAATGAGACATCCTTCTCCAAAAGATTGCAAAGTGGTTTTGTGATTTTGGAGAAGTCTTTGATAAATCGTCTATAGAAACCAGCGTGTCCCAAAAAACTTCGAATACCCTTTACAGAAATTGGTGGTGGCAGGTTCTCGATGGTTTCGATTTTTACTCTATCAACCTCAATTCCTTTTGATGATACTCGGTGACCCAAGATTATCCCCTCTTGCACCATAAAGTGGCATTTCTCCCAGTTTAAAACCAAATTCGTTTGCATACACCTTTTTAGCACGAGTGTGAGATTTTCCAAACAATAATCAAACGAATCCCCAAAAACTGAAAAATCATCCATAAATACCTCAAGATTTTGTTCAACCATATCTGAAAAAATAGCCATCATACACCGTTGAAACGTCGTTGGCGAATTACATAACCCAAAAGACATTCTGCGAAAAGTAAATGTGCCATATGGGCATGTGAATGTTGTTTTCTCCTGATCCTCGAGTGCAATGGCAATCTGGTTATAGCCCGAGTATCCATCCAAAAGGCAATAATACTCATGCCCTGCAAGCCTGTCCAACATCTGATCTATGAATGGTAGAGGAAAATGGTCTTTACGAGTGGCCTTATTCAACTTCCTGTAATCCATACACACCCGCCAACCAGTAACTGTTTGCGTTGGGATCAATTCATTCTGCTCATTCGCAACTACTGTCATTTCCCCTTTCTTTGGCACGCATTGAACCGGACTTACCCATGAGCTATCTGAGATAGGGTAGATAATTCCAGCATCCAACCATTTAATGATTTCCTTTTTAACAACTTCCTTCATGATGGGATTGAGTCTTCGTTGTTGTTCAATAGTTGGTTTCGCTTCGTCTTCCAACAAAATCTTATGCATACATATTGATGGGCTTATCCCCTTGATATCTGCAATAGTCCATCCAAGAGCAGTCTTGTATTGTCGAAGTACCCTTAGTAGATTTTCTTCTTGAACCTTGTCAAGTGATGCAGAAATAATGACTGGAAAGGAGGAAGAAGAACCAAGGTAGGCGTACCGGAGGTGGTTAGGCAATGGCTTAAGTTCCAAGGTAGGTGGTTTCTCTACGGATGATGTCACCTTTTCATCTAGCTTTCCCCGATAATCCAGAGGTTCAAATTTTTGTAGACATCGTGTGAACTTCGGAGTTGAATCTAGCATTTGGACCCATTCTATCACCGTTGAATCATCAAATAAATTTTCACTAACCAATGCGGTTTCAAGAGGGTTTTCAATCACAGATTCACCAAATACCTCTTCAGTTGCTTCTTCAATTAGATCAACTCTTAAGCACTCTTCCTCTTCCTTCGGAAATTTCATAGCCTTGAAAACATTAAAAGTTACTTCTTCATCTTGGACTCACATTGTTAACTCTCCCTTTTGTACGTCAATTAATGTCCTTCCAGTGACTAAAAATGGTCTTCCAAGGATAATGGGTATGTCTTTATCCTCTTCGTAGTCTAACACAATGAAGTCAGCTGGAAATATGAATTTGTCCACCTTCACTAATATGTCTTCCACAATGCCCCTAGGGTATGTCACTGATCTATCTGCGAGCTGTAGAGAGATATTTGTTGACCTTGGTGCTGGTAATCCCAACTGAGTGTAGATCGAAAATGGCATCAAGTTAATACTCGCACCCAAATCACACAAACATCTGTTAAAGAAATGGGGCCCAATCGTGCATGGTATTGTAAAGCTACCCGAATCCTTCAACTTCGGTGGTAACTTTCTTTGCAGAATTGCGCTACATTCTTCTGTTAATGCTACAGTTTCGAACTCCCCTAGCTTTCTCTTTCTTGATAAAATATCTTTCATAAATTTTGCATAACTAGGCATTTGTTCTAAAGCATCTGCGAATGGAATGTTGATTTGCAGCTTTTTGAACACTTCTAAAAATTTTGAAAATTGTCTATCTAATTTCTGCTTTTGAAATCTTTGAGGAAACGGCACAGGTGGTATAACTGTTGTTTGCTTATCTTCTTGTTGTTTTGTCACAACTTTTTCCCCAGATTTAACTTCCGAATTTCCATTCTCTTGTTCACCATCCTCAGCAGAAATTATTTTCTTGTGTCCGTCCAAATCTGTAGTCAACTCCTTCCCGCTTCTGAGTGTAACTGCCTTACAGTGCTCATTTCCATCATTCCTTGGATTTTTCTCCGTATCACTCGGTAAAGAACCTGGAGTTCTAGTATTCAAAGCATTAGCCATTTACCCCATTTGGTTCTCAAGATTCTTGATTGCCGCTGATTGGTTTTTCGTTGTGGCTTCAAACTGAGTTGCCAATCTTGCCAACAATTCTTCCATTTGTGATAACTTATCAGGTTGATGAGTTTGTTGGTGTGGCTGAAATCCAGGTGGATATGTTTGCCTTGGAGCTTGGGCTTGAACATGTGACTGATTATTACTCCAAGAAAAATTCGGGTGGTTTCTCACTCCTGAATTGTAGTTATTTGAATAACTGCCCTGCTGCCTGTTATAATTGGAAACAAACTGGATTGACTCAGGATTTATTGCGCATTGATCACTTGAGTGGTTACCCGCACATATTTCACATATCGTTTCCATTTTCTGAACTGGTTGTACCCCAAGTGCATCTATCTTCTTTATAAGAGTAGAAATCTGAGCTGTCACTTGAGCTGACAATGCTGTCATCGCATCCACTTCATACACTCCGACTGTCCTTGGCGGAGTTGTTCTTGCTGTTGGCCATTGATAATTATTAGCTGCCATGGTTTCAAGCAACTGATACCTCTCATCACAATTCTTGGCCATAATAGCTCCTCCTGCTGCAGCGTCTATACTCGATCTCACTGTGTTGAATAAACCGTTATAAAAAGTTTGCACCTGAAGCCATTTAGGAATCCCATGGTGTGGACATTTTCGCAATGAATCCTTGAATCTCTCCCAAGCTTCATATAGTGATTCTGAATCGTGCTGAACGAAAGAGAAGATATCGTTCTGCAACTTTGCTATTTTTGCAGGCGGGAAAAACTTTGCAAGAAATTTCTGGGCTATATCATTCCATGTAGTGATCGAGCCTGGTGGTAGTGAATGGAGCCAACTCTTAGCCTTATCTCTGAGAGTAAATGGAAATAGCCTTAGCCTTATTGCATCCTCTGACACATTATTGTACTTGAAAGTATCGCAGATTTCTATAAAGCTGACTATGTGATCGTTCGGATCATCGTTTGGTAACCCTCCGAACTGGCATGAATTTTGAATCATCTGTATTTTGGTGGGAACGTATACAGTTTCTCGGACACGTTATTGATAATGATAGAATTTTGGTAGATCCATCAAAAGTGGAAGCTATAATAAACTGGGATCAGCCAAAGACACCGTTAGAGGTAAGGATTTTTTTAGGATTGGTAGGTTACTATAGGTATTTTATTCATGTCTTTTCCAAGATCGTAACTTCGTTGATGAATTTAACTTGGAAGACGGTTAAGTTTGTTTTTACTGAGAAGTGCGAGGAATGTTTTCAAGAATTGAAGAAGAAGTTGAGTTCAACATCTGTGTTGTCGTTGCCTGATGATACAGGAAATTTTGTGGTGTATAGTGACGCAACGCATAAAGGACTAGGTTGTGTGCTTATGCAGAATGACAGAGTTATTGCGTATACATCATGTTAGTTGAAAGATTATGAGAAAGGGTATCCAACTCATGACTTAGAGTTGGCAATGATAGAGTTTGCCCTAAAAATTTGCAGACATTATCTTTATGGAGAGAGGTATAAGATATATACTGATCATAAAAGTCTAAAGTATATCTTTACACAAAAATATTTGAATATGAGACAAAGAAGATGGTTGGAGCTGATCAAAGACTATGACTGCGAGATTTTCTATCATCCCAGAAAGGCAAATGTTGTTGCTGATGCTTTAAGTTGGAAGGGATGGGAGAACTTAATGATGTTGACTACTCAGGAGAAGCTAGTATCGGAAATGGCTAAAATGGAGTTGGAAATTAAATATCCGACGGAATCAGATGAAAAGTTGTTCCAGATGGGAAACAATTCAATGTTGCTAGATAAGGTGAAGAATACAAGACTTCATGATGAAGACTATGAAAAGATAAGAAGAAAAGTATCTGAAGGAGAGGAAAATAAATTTAAAATCTATATGGAAGGGTTACTTCGATTTGAAGGGAGAATTTGGGTTCCGTCAGTACTAGAGATTAAAGTGGAAATTTTGAATGAAGCTCACAACTCAAGATATGCAATTCACCCTGGGAGTATAAAGATGAACCAGGATCTTAGACATCATTTTTGGTGGCTGAATATGAAAAAGGATGTGGTTGAGTGCGTGGTAAAGTTCTTAACGTGTCAGAAAGTTAAAGATGAACACCAAAGGCCAAGCGGATTATTGTAATCATTGGAGATACCAGAATGGAAATGGGAGCATATCACAATGGATTTTGTGGTAGGTCTTCCAACGACTCAGCAAGGTTATGACACCATTTATGTAATTATCGATCAATTAACGAAGTTGGCATACTTTTTTCCAATCAAGATTAGATTTAACCTAGATCGGTTGGCAAAACTATACATGAAGGAAATTTTTTCAAGACATGGTGTACCTTAGTCCATTGTATCAGACAGAGATCCACATTTCACATCTAATTTCTAGAAACGATTCCAAGAATGTTTGGTAACACAACTAAGAATGAGCACAGCGTATGTTGCCTAAATTTTTAATAGCACTTTACCACGCAAGTATACGCGTTCAATTGTAATATTCAGCAAGCAAGGATATCGTTCCCACGAGGAAATAGACTAATATTTATCAATTATTAACTCTAATGCAATTAATCCTATTTTAAACTAAAAAAAATTTGTTTAAGATTTGAAATTTAAACTTAACAAAACTAATGATTAAAAATCAAAATTTCACAAGAATAACTGCAGATTTAACAGGTTAAGATTACAACTTCCCTTGGTATTTCATTCAAACTAACTTACTTCCCATTTAAAATAAATCAATTAATATGAATTGTTATCCAAGAATGCTTTATGAATATTCACGCACTTCTTCCAAAGACACGTGAACAAATCCTCTTAAATCCAATATTTAAGATGCAGAATTATAAGGAACACCCCAGTTAATCAACTCACTATATTCCTATGTGAATCAAGTTAATTAGGGTTTACGCACAAATTCTTTCAATGGATACAAAAGACACATAGGTATATTCCTATCCTACATGCTAATCATATTAACCCTATTCAGATTATATGAACAGATGTTATCATATCCAGATCTCAATCTATACTCCATCTTCCAATTTTATATAGATTATCACAGTAATTGTTGGCCAAACAATTAATCAATAAGCATAAGATATAATAAACAATTCAATAAAAACCAACTTTCATTCAATGGGAAGCTTGCAATTTAAACTACATACCAAGTTCCGTTGCAATCTTAATTAAAATTTAGTTCATGATAATAATAAAGAAAAACATCATCCAAATTAATAATCCAAACATCCCAGATAGTTACAAAAGATAAAACTAGAGAAGAGAATAAGAAACTCTGAATTTGCTCCAATACTCTCTCTTAGATCTTCAGCCTTTGCAATTCTCCTTTGTGCTTTGCTTCCTTGTTCTCTCTGCAAATCTCTTGAAAAATTGATTGATTCCTTGCAAAATTCGTTCTACTTTACTTTTCTAGAGTCCTCTCCTATTTGTATTGGTCTCAGCCCTCAATCAGACTCCTCTTTGGCTTCAAAAACCCACTTGACAGCATAAAAATGCAATTTTTTACGCACTAGAGCGCCTAGGCGCTCATCATAGGGCATTTTCAAGCGCCTAGGCACTTGACCAGGACCACATATTTACACAAATGCCACTCAGCTTTAATTTTCATGATTTTTGACCTTTTTCTTCTCCGAAATGACCAATTTGTCCCTCCAGCTCCAACCTACAACAAATAAACACAAAACACATAAAAAGATACTAAAAAACAATAAAAGATAACAATAATTAAGTTTAATAATATCGGATTCATAGGTATAAAACCTACTCATCAGCGTACCATCCTCAGACCGATAGACAAAGTGAGAGAACTATCCAAACACTAGAAGAAATGCTCAGAGCATGTATCATAGATTTCAAGGGAAATTGGGACGATCATTTACCATTGGTTGAATTTGCCTATAATAATAGTTATCACGCGAGTATTGGCATGCCGCCTTACGAAGCGTTATACGGCAGGAAATGGAGAACTCCGTTATGTTGGGATGAGGTACGTGAACGTCAGCTATTGGGTCCAGAATTGGTACAATAGACTGTTGAGATCATCGAGGTTATTCTAGTAAGATTGATAGCTATACAGGATAGACAGAAGAAATATGATGATCAGCATCGACAAAATTGAGAATTCGATGTCGATAGTTTTGTTTTCTTGAAAGTGTCTCCATGGAATGGGAAAATTCGATTTAGCAAGAAGGGGAAATTAAGCCCTAGGTTTATAGGACCTTTTGAGGGGCTTCGACGAGTTGGTGAAGTGGCGTACGAGGTAGCTTTACCTCTGGACTTGGAGCATATTCATAACATTTTCCATGTATCAGTATTGAGGCCATATAAGCCTGACTATAAACATGTTATAGAATATGAGCCCTTACAATTTGAGAAAGATTTTTCATATGAAGAAGTCCATGTTCAAATTATAGACAAGAAAAAGTAAGTATTGAGGAATAAAGTGATACCTTCTGCTATGGTAGTCTGGAGAAACCACAATGCTGAAGAAGCTACGTGGGAACTTGAAGATGTTATGATGAAGAATTATCCTCAATTATTTTCTTGATCTTGTATAGCGATTCTGAGGACAGAATCCTGTTAAGGAGGGAAAAAATGTAACGAATAAATTTTTTTGAGTCGTGATTCTGGGGACAGAATCCTTTTAAGGAGGGAATGATGTAACTATCGAGAAATTTTTGTAATTAATTTAAATATTTATTGAATTAAATAAATATTTTTAAATAATTTATTTATTGAGAAAAATAAATAATTGATGAATTGTGGTGCATTAATTTAGTAATGAAATTGAATAATGAAAATTTTAATTTAAAAATTTTAATTTAATGAAATAATTAAATTAAATGAATTGTGTAATATTAAAGAAAATAAGTAAATTAAATAAGGTAATGTTTAAGTCTAATTTGTTAATTAAATTAGATATATAATTATTTATTAATCATCAGAAAAATTATAATAAAGATTATTATAATTCTCTTTATATGAATGCAAGCTTTCTATTCTTAAATTATCGTTGTACAAGTTCCTAGATTCTATGTCAAAGTTGATCAAGCCTAATCTATCTTGTGTATGTTTGTACAAGCTCTTGTAATCTAATTCGTTACATCGAGCATCCTAAGTCTTGTTGTTGCTATTCAAGGCATATACTGCTTTAATTCATTGTTTAAATGGAAATTTTCCTAACTCTTTTGAATATAGTCCCTTGCATATATATATATATATATATATATATATATATATATATATATATATATATATATATATATATATATATATATATATACCATGTCTATTCAAATATATAATGTTGTTGTTCAATTATATATCATTGTGTTGAACCTTCAAATAGCAAGCAAACTTTTATTGATTGAATTGATCTATAATTGAATAGTGTTCTAAAATTCAACCACTGATAAGCTAGTTCCAAACTAACTTTCTTTAGTACGGAAATTCTAAATCCAAACTCTGACGAACAACCCTAAATTAGGGGATTTTGTACATGTAACGTTTAGATGTTTGTGCACAATACATGGTACAAAGGGCTGATCGCCCTAAGTATGTTAAGAAGGGTCTTTATAGTCTAAATGACTGTTAAGGTTTTGGTAATAATACCTAAATATCGGGGACATAGTTCGTGGTCTTAAGACCTTCAGATATTATATTCGAACTTGTTTTTTATTCTTGATTCATAGAACAAGTTTATTATTGTTCAGCATTCGTTTTTCATTCTCATGTTGTTATCACTACTACTCTTTATATCAGTGAGCAATTGTTTGCTCACTTTTGCATTTAACACTGCAGCTAAAGTTGAGAAACTCGATGAGCCATCTACTGGCAAAGGAAAGGGCAAGATGTCCAAGTGTTGAAGATTTATGAGAATTTGTTTAAGTGAATTATGTTATAAGACTTATTTTATTTTGTGATGTATTCCGCAGACTTGTGTAATAATTTAAGGTTAGATTACCTGGGATAATTTAATAATGATGTAACCCTTTAATAGGAAAGATTATTGTTTAAGTTATTTAAATTATGTCTTTATTCTTTATGTAGACACTCAAAATTTTTTGCACACCTGTTACTAACATTGCAGGAGGGCAGATTCATCTTTTTGAGATAACCCTGGAAGACAGCTCATATACATTCTGGATACCACCGAAAGTTCAGTCTCAACCCCGGAACACACACCGGGAGTATCAGTTTTAACCTCAGAGATAACCCATAGTTTTATCCTTGGAGATAACCCCAAGGAATGTCGTTGCAGTTCCGGCGATAATCCCAGAAATGCTTATTTCAAATGCATGCAATCAGCTTCAACCTCGGAACTCCCGCTGAGGCACTCATTCCAAAGACTCGAAGATAACACCGGGAAGACAGGAACACTTAAAGATAACCCCGATGAGGGGCAAAATTGTCATCTTGCCACCTCAACCCCACATTGCACTGTCTCAACATCTCATACATACATTTCTATATAACAATGTCCCACAAGAGCCAAGGAGTTCTGTAAAACCCAAAACCCTACTAAGACTCGTATGTATAAAATCCTGTTACATAAATAAAATTTCTCCGTTCTGAATGTGTTATGTGTAATTATATACTTTGTTTAACAAATTTGACCAAATATATTTTTTTCCGAAAAACGTCGTGCTTGACACCTCGTGCTTAAAATATTTTTTCCGTAATCGGACTTTTAGGCATAATTATTTTTATAAGTAGATTTATCGTGCTTACACTGACAAAACGCTTTGTCGTGCTTATTAGGATTAGTGAGAAATTTAGGTTAATAACCCTAGATTAACAAACCCTAATCCTAATCAGCAAAACCTTAACCCTAATTAGTAAACCTAACCTGAATTAGCCAAATTAACCCTAATTAGCTTATGTTAACACCTAATCATGGTTAGTAAACTTCAATTAGGTACTAATGAACATCATTTAACATTCATAATCATTAGAAACAAAACCCTAATCAAGATTTATGAGGATTAGGGCATAATCAAGCTTCTAAACAAACCTAACTAGCTTACAAGTATTGTTGGAGTCACCATTGTAAGTCCCTAGGCTACACATGACATGCTTGTAACTCCCAAGCATGACATTAGTCATTAGATCTGATATTTGTGGAGGCAAGTTGCTCAAAAATGACTAAAAAGCCAAGTTGAAGATTTCTATAAATAGGAACCTTAGAGCTGAGCAAAATAATGAAATTTCTAAGACATTATACACTTACTTATTTACCAAATCAAGTCTGGGTGTTAGCAGCAACAACATCAGAAGCTAGAATCGAATATCATTCAAGAAAAGGTACAAACCCTAGTTCATAATTAGCTTTTTGATCCTATGTTAGTTTTGTTGTTTAGATTTTAAGATTTATGCATTAGTATGTTAGAAAATATGTTAGATTGGTAGAACACGTTTTCATAACATCTAGATGCCCTAAATAGGTGTTTTAAGAAATCTGGAAATTTTGAAAACTAAGTCTGAGAGCTGAATGTCAGGGTCTGTAAATTCATGTGTTTATGTGTTGAGCTGTTAATTGTTTGGTATTTGTAGCATGTTAGTAGGTCTTCAATTTGGAAAAGAAAACAGGTTCATTTGAACCGTAGATTTTAAGTTATAAGTGGTCAGAGTGGGTTGACCATTCATGGATTGCAGTTTTCTAGGTTACCCAGAAAACTTAAAAACAGTCAAACCGGCTACTTTGACCAAGCTTTTTAATCGCCTTCTAGTTGTTATTTTTGTAAATTATTGTTATAGATCTATACCCTGTTATATATACTACATATATATGATCTCAAATTGCTAAAATAACTAATAGAATTACTAGAATTAATTGTCAAAAGTCGTTGACCGAGCTTGACCAAGTTTTCTGGGTTGCCCAGAAAACTGAAGAACATGAAGAACAGTGTTTGGTTGTACTTTAACCAGCATAATTAGAGACCTTAGAGTTATGCTTTGTTCATGTTAATGTTATATATATGTACCCTGACGTATATAATACATGTTACAACAAACACCATACACATCTAATACACAGAATCAAAGATATTCAAGCCACAAAACCGTTGACCGGCCATGACTACTGTTCTAGGTTACCTAGAAACTCAAGAACAGCTCTGACAGTGACTTTGAGCCTCTATAACTTCTTGTTATATGTAGGTTAAAGCCTAAAGTTTGTTTCATGTTATACTACTGTATGAGTACTACAACAACAACTCCTGACCAAATCAAAAATCATTATTAGTAGCTTTATAATTAGTGGTCAAACTGGTCACTCGACCATGACCAAACTACTGCCCAGAACTCAAGAACACCAACAGCGACACTTCCTGTCACTGAAAGGTTTTAGCGACAGATAGAAATTATTTTTCTAAAAATAAATTAGAAATAATTAGAAATAATTAATAAATAAATATAATTAAATTCTGATATTTTTACATAAAATTAATAATTATTTTATTTTATTTAGATATTATTAATAATTAAATTAGAATAATTATTTATAAGTATTAAATAATTATGAAAAAATATTATTAATAATATAAAAATTATAATAAATGAATATAAATTATTTAAAAATAATAATTGATGTTTTTGTAAAATTTTAAGAAATTATTAATTACCTAAAAATAGAAGTAAATGATTTAAAAATCATTTAAATAATAAATAAATGTTCTAAATACTTTAAAACTTCTAAAATATTATTATAAAGGATAATAAAATATAATAAAATTTATTCCATTTATCAACTTATTTGATATTCGATAAACATATTAAACACCGAAACTTTATTTAATCTAATCCGTTCATACGTAAATGATATATTTGAGTATTATTATAATTACTAATGTGTTAGAATTATATATATGAACTTTATAGGTATTTTTAACTTTTGAATAGCATAACTTGACTGATCTACGCTCAGGCAAGTTTCTTAAACCCTACACTTAGATTTTGAATTGCTTTTGATATGTTATACCAAACCTAAACTTGAATTGCCAATTGTTATAAAGTTATTGCTACAGATTCAGCATAACTCAGAAATGAAATGTTTAATCATATGATAATGTTTATTGAGCATAAACTGTTGTGTTAAACAAAATTGTTTTTGTAAGACATCATATACTGAAGTTGGGTATCCCGTAAGGGATCATGATATGGTCAATGAATATATTGATACTAATGTTGGGTGCGTTTGAGCACTGGTAGGATGAGATGCATACTCCTAGGATGTTGAATAGGCGGATCCCCTATCTCATATCTGAACAAAATTTTTAAGTCTTTGTGACTGACAGAAATAAAGAAAAATTCCAGAAATGGTTCAAATAAATAGAAATCTAGAAATGGTAACAACTATTAGTTGAAATTTGAATTATTCTATTTCTTCAAATCATATATTGTTATAAATACAAAACTTGCTGAGCATGTCATAGCTCACTCTTGCAAATTATTCCCTTTGCAGTTTTAGATGGTAACCCTGGAACATCTAGAGTAGATAAAGGGAAGCATCCCTGCTTAGTTTAGATTATATACTTGTCTATTTGAATACCTTGTAATAAGAACTCGTTATGAGAATTATGTAATCGAATCTTAATATTATAATATATATAAATATATATATATATAACAACTTTTATTTCCGCAGCCGTCTTTTCTTACATATATAGATGTAAAATTAGACTTCTTCGAATCTAGTTGAGATCATTGGGAACTATTTATCTGACTGAGGGTATTAATAGCATGGACTGTTCATGTTGTTATTGATACTCTCGATTTCGAATAAATAGTTACTATCGATATAATAGTATAAATTTGTTGGCTTAAACTATACATCTGAGTGAGGGTATTAGTAATATGGACTGTTCATGTTATTACTGGTACTCTAAATTTTGGATAGATAGACTCTAGTCACAGATACAGTTCATATATCTAAGTGAGGGTATCCAAACACAGTAATAGTTCTCTAAAGAATTACCATCTATTATGGGATACTGTGAATCTTGGATCTATGGGAATTATATCTGATAGTCCCTCTATTTAATGTAATATTTTAATCAGATACCATGGGTGTATAGATTTAAATGCATTAATTATCGATTCATAGTAAGCACCATATCAGATACGATAGGAGTATAGATATGGGGGCGTTACAATTTAATGGTATTAAAGCTTCAAGGTTATAGATATAAGGAAGATAAATCTTAGTATATAGTCTTCGAGTCCGTAAAAAAACTTAAAAGTACACATAAAATATAACATTAAAAATATTATTGTGTAATTTCTATACCAGTATTAAAGGAGTTCTCTCTTATGGATGGCCAACTCCAATGCTGAAGAAATGGTGATAGTAATCAATCCACCGCAAATCGAGTCATTTATAGCTAGTGATGCAGAAGAGGAAGAATTACTTCATGATCAACAACTGCTAGATGCTGAGGAAGAAGAAGATCCAGTAGTAGGTCAATTAATGAGAATTCAAGAGCATGAAAAAGCAATGGCATCACTAATGCAGACAACAAAATATTAGAATAATAAAATGAAGTTTAGGGCTGATATGGCTGAGGGAATGCTACAACATGAGAGGGGGCAAAGTCATTGACTAAAAGTACAACTGCACTATGCACAAAGAGGCAGAAAGGAAATTTAGTCAAGAATTCTTAAAACATCTCTCGGAGTCCGAGATACTTTTAATGATTTGCAGTGCCGTGTAACTCGATATCCCGTAGAGGAGAAGAAAATGGCTTATCTCATCAATCGATCTGTGGTTTGTCACATGATTTAGGATTCTTTTGATGATATCAATGAATTCTAGAGAGTAGCATAAGTGGTTGAATGCTTTATATTAGTATAAAAAAGATGCATTCAAAGTTTGTATTGTAATCAGTACTTTGTAAGATAGTAGTATGATTAATTATGAAGTTGTTGTGTAAGACCGTTGTGATATATATAAAATAAGCAATATGTTTTGTTATTCAAACTCTTATGAGAATTTTGGTTATTGTTTTATATAGAATCATGTCACCAACCAGAAGACCCCAAAGAGAAATGAATGATGATAATTCTACCCAGCAGTTAGTAGACCTTATGCTAGGAGTTGTAAATAGACTTGTGAACCAAAACACACCTTTCAAAGACTTTAAATTAGTTGGACCACCTGAGTTTAAAGGAACATCAGAACCTGTAGATGCACAGATTTGGATTTCTGAGATAGAGAAATTTTTCCTAGTAACCAATGTTAATAATAACCAAAAGACAACTTTTGTAACCTTTTTCTTGAAAGGTGAGGCTAATTATTGGTGAGAATCAACCAAAGGTCGGGTGGAAACTGAAATTGTTCCTTGGAATAGATTTAAAGAGTTGTTCTTTGAAAACTATTTTTCCCAATCCCTGAAAGATCGTATGGAAATAAAATTTTTGGACTTAAAACAAGGAGATCTTACTGTAACCCGGTACACAGCTAAGTTTAATGAACTGTCTAGGTTTGCTCCTCATCAAGTGACCACTGAACTTAGAAAGACTCGTAGGTTTCAGGAGGGTTTAAAACCTCAAATTCGGAGTAAGTTGTCAGTACTCCAAATAAAGACTTTCTCTGAAATACTGGAGAAAGCTACTATAGCTGAAAGTGAGAATGAGAGTCTTGCTAAATTTCACCAGGACAAGAAAAGTCAGAATGAAAAAGGGAAAATTAGGACAAAACCCAGTTCAAGTGGGTTTAATAACAAGCAGAAATGGGAGAATACTTTTTTTAATAACCAAGGGAAAAAGATAGGAAATACTAATAACAACTTTAGTAATAATATTATTAAGCCTTGTCCTACTTGTGGTAGAAAACATAAAGGAGAATGTTATCATAACAAATGTTTTAATTGTGGACAATTAGGACATTTTTCTCCACAGTATCCTCTTCCAAATAAAAATAGATGTTTTAATTGTGGTTTGTTGGACCATTTTTCTAAGAACTGTCCTAAACCCAAAAACCAAGGAGCAAAGGGGAATAGAGTACCAGAGAATAATTAATCAACTGTAGCTGCACTTCGGGTTCAGAATTGACCTACCGTGAGAACATTTAATATGTTAGTGAGGGATGTTGTTGCTTCACAGGACGTGGTGACATGTATCATCCCTATCAACACTTTAAATGCATATGTGTTAATTGATTCTGGTGCTACATGTTCTTTTGTGTCTAAATTTTTTTCTACAAAATTGAATATACCTTGTGAAAATTTAGACAAACCATTTTGTGTAGAAATTGCTAATAATGAAAGAATTTCGGTTAAAACCATATACAAGAATTGTAGTGTGGTAATAAAATGACATAACTTTGCGGAGGATCTAATACCAATCCAGTTGGGAGAATTTGATGTCATTTTAGGAATGGATTGGTTAGTTAATCATACCGCGATGATTTATTGTCATCAAAAGCGTATAAACCTTTTGACTGCTTCGAATTCAAAGGAAGTGTTCAACAGTAGTTGTTCACCTAAGCAATCTCGATGTTTGACTATAGTTCAGGCAGAAAGATTACTTTTACGGGGAGAAGTGCGAGATATATACAGATCATAAATGTCTGAAATATATTTTTACACAAAATGAACTAAATTTAAGGCAAAGACGATGGTTAGAACTGATAAAAGATTTTAATTGTGAAATCTTATATCATCTCGGTAAAGCCAATGTAGTAGCTGATGCGTTAAGTAGAAAGAATCAGGAAAAGCTGAATGTATTAACCTCCAATGATAGGTTAATAAAAGATTTTGAAAATTTAGAAATTGAGGTGGAATGTCCAACTACCTCTACCCAAAACTTATACATTTTAGAGGGAGTTTCATCTCTGCTCGTCAAAATCAAAGAGATACAGGAGAAGGATTAAGAGTGTCAGAAATACAAGTCTAATATAACTCATGACAAGTATAATAAATTTAGAATAGATAAGGATGGACTAATAAGATATGATAATAGAATCTGGGTTCCATTAAACCAAGCTTTAAAAGATGAAATTTTGAATGAAGCTCATAATTCTAAATTTTCCATACATCCTGGCAGCACTAAAATGTACAAGGATTTAAGTTGACACTTTTGGTGATCGAATATGAAAAAAGAAATAGCTAAATGGGTAAGCAAATGTCTCACGTGTCAAAGGGTTAAGGCTGAGCATCAAAAGCCAAGTGGTTTACTTCAACCCTTACCAATTCCTGAGTGGAAGTGGGAACATATAACTATGGATTTTATTGTTGGTCTTCCAGCTACACAAAAGGGCCATAATACCATTTAGTTAATAGTGGACCGTTTAACTAAATCAGCTCACTTTTTACCTATTAAAATTACTCATAACTTGAATCACCTTGCCAAACTATACATTAACGAAATTATCTCTAGGCATGGAGTACCTGTTTTAATAGTATCATATCGAGATCCACGTTTTACCTCAAATTTTGGAAAAGCCTTCAGAAACACTTAGGAACATAATTAAGATTAAGTACAGCTTATCATCCTCAGACTGATGGACAGAGTGAGAGAGGCATACAAACATTAGAGGATATGTTAAGAACTTGTATTATAGACTTCGAAGGAAGTTAGGAAGATCAATTACCCTTAGTTGAATTTGCCTATAACAATAGTTATCATGCTAGCATAGGTATGCTACCCTATGAAGCCTTATATGGGAGGAAGTGTAGAACACCTTTATGTTTGGATGAAGTCGAGGAAAGACATATGTTAGGACCTAAAATAATTCAACAAACTACTGAAACCATCAGAATTATTCGTCAATGATTATAAGCATCTCAAGATCAACAAAGAAAATACGTTGATCCACATCGTTAACAATGAAAATTTAATGTAGGAAGTCACGTATTCTTGAAAGTATCTCCTTGGAAGGGCAAGATACGATTTGGAAATAAAGGAAAACTAAGTCCTAGATTCATTGGACCTTTTGAAATTTTGAGGAGGGTGGGTGAAGTTGCTTATGAAATAGCACTACCTCCTGAGTTGAATCATATCCATAATGTGATTCATGTGTCCGTATTACGACCATATAAACCTGATTATAAACACGTTATACAATATGAGCCGATCCAAATAGAAAAAGATCTTTATTATGTAGAAGAACCTGTGTAGATCGTCGACCATAAAGAACAAGTCCTAAGAAATAAGGTGATAGCATCGGTTAAAGTAACCTGGAGTAATCAGAACGTAGAAGAAGCTATATGGGAGCTTGAAGATAAAATGCACGAGAATTATCCTTAATTATTTACTTCACATGTACTGTAATTTCGAGGACGAAATTCTTATTAGTGGGGGTGAATGTAAAACCCCAAAACCCTAATAAGACTCATATGTATAAAATTCCGTTATACAAATAAAATTTCTCCGTTCTGAATGTGTTATGTGTTATTATATACTTTGTTTAACAAATTTGACCAAATAAATTTTTGTCCAAAAAACGTCGTGCTTAACACCTCGTTCTTAAAATATTTTTTCCGTAATCGGACTTTAAGGCATAATTATTTTTATAAGTTGTTTTGTCGTGCTTACACTGACAAAATGCTTTGTCGTGCTTGTTAGGATTAGTGAGAAATTGAGGTTAATAATCCTAGATTAACAAACCCTAACCCTATTTAGTAAAACCTTAACCCTAATTAGTAAACCTAACCCTAATTAGCTTATTTTAACACCTAATCATGGTTAGTAAACTTCAATTAGGTACTAATGAACATCATTTAACATTCCTAATCATTAGAAACAAAACCTTAATCAAGATTTATGAGGATTAGGGCATAATCAAGCTACTAAACAAACCTAACTAGCTTACAAATAGGTTAGAAGTCACCAATCCAAGTCCTTATCCTACACATGACATGCTTGTAACTCCCAAGCGTGACATTAGTCATCAGATCTGATATTTGTGGAGGAAAATTGCTCAAAAATGACTAAAAAGCCAAGTTGAAGATTTCTATAAATAGGAACCTTAGGGCTGAGCAAGCTCATGAAATTTCTAAACATTTATACACTTACTTACTTACCAAATCAAGCTTGGGTGTTAACAGAAACAACATCAGAAGCTAGAATCAAAAATCATTCAAGAAAAGGTACAAACCCTAGTTCATAATTAGCTCTTTGATCCTATGTTAGTTTTGTTGTTTAGATGTTTAGATTTATGTATTAGTATGTTAGAAAATATGTTATATTGGTAGAACACGTTTTCATAACATCTGGATGCTTTAAATAGGTGTTTTAAGAAATCTGGAAATTTTGAAAACTAAGTTTGGCAGCTGAATGTCAAGGCTTGTAGATTCATATGTGTTTATGTTTTGGGCTGTTAATTATTTGGTATTTGTAGCCTGTTAGTAGGTCTTCAATCTGGAAAAAAAATAGGTTCATTTAAACCGTAGATTTCAAGTTATAAGTGGTCAAAGTGGGTTAACCGTTCACGGATTACAATTTTCTGGGTTACCCAGAAAACTCAAGAACAGTCGAACCGGCAACTTTGACCAAGCTTTTTAATCGCCTTCTATTTGTTATTTTTGTAAAGTATTGTTATAGATCAATACCATGTTATATGTACTACATATATATGATCTAAAATTGCTAAAATAATTAATAGGATTACTAGAATTAATGGTCAAAAGTCGTTGACCGAGCTTGACCAAGTTTTCTAGGTTGCTAAGAAAACTGAAAAACACGAAGAACAGTGTTTGGCTGTACTTTGACCAGCATAATTAGAGACCTTAGAGTTATGCTTTGTTCATGTTAATGTTATATATATGTATCCTGACGTATATACTACATGTTACAACAAAAACCATACACATCTAATACACAGAATCAAAGATATTCAAGCCATAAAATCGTTGACCGGGCATGACTACAGTTTTGGGTTACCCAGAAACTCAAGAACAACTCTGGCAGTGACTTTGAGCCTCTATAACTTCTTGTTATATGTAGGTTAAAGCCTAAAGTTTGATTCATGTTATACTACTGTATGAGTACTACAACAACTCTTGACCAAACCAAAAATCATTATCAATAGCTTTATAATTAGTGGTCAAACTGGTCACTCAACCATGACCAAACTACTACCTAGAACTCAAGAATATCTACAGCGACACTTCCTGTCACTGAAGGGCTTTAGCGACAGACAGAAATTATTTTTCTAAAAATAAATTAAAAATAATTAATAAATAAATATAAAAATAGTTTTAAAAATTATATTAAATAAATATAATTAAATTCTGATATTTTTATATAAAATTAATAATTATTTTATTTTATTTAGATATTATTAATAATTAAATTATTAATAAAGAAATTAGAATAATTATTTATAAATATTAAATAATTATGGAAAAATATTATTAATAATATAAAAATTATAATAAATGAATATAAATTATTTAAAAATAATAATTGATGTTTTTGTAAACTTTTAAGTAATTATTAATTACCTAAAAATAGAAGTAAATGTTTTAAAAATCATTTAAAGAATAAATAAATGCTCTAAATACTTTAAAACTTCTAAAATAGTATTATAAAGGATAATTAAATATAATAAAATTTTATAAATAAAATTTATTCCATTTATCAACTTATTTGATATTCGGTAAAGGTATTAAACACCGAAACCTTATTTAATCTAATATGTTCATATATAAATGATATATTTGAGTATTATTATAATTACTAATGTGTTAGAATTATATATATGAACTTCGTAGGTATTTTTAACTTTTGAATAGCATAACTTGACTAATCTACGCTCAGGCAAGTTTCCTAAACTCTACACTTATATTTTGAATTGCTTTTGATATGTTATACCAAACCTAAACATAAATTGCCAATTGTTGTAAAGTTATTGCTATAGATTCAGCATAACTCAAAAATGACATGTTTATTCATATGATAATGTTTATTGAGCATAAACTAATGTGTCAAACCAAATTTTTTTGGTAAGACATCCTATACTGAAGTTGGGTATCCCGTAAGGGATCGTGATATGGTCAATGAATATATTGATACTAATGTTGGGTGTGTTTGAGCACTGCTAGGATGAGATGCATACTCCTAGGATGTTGAATAGGTTGATCCCATATCTCATATCTAAACAAAATTTCTAAGTCTATGTGACTGACAGAAATAAAGAAAAATTCCAAAAATAGTTGAAATAAATAGAAATCCATAAATGGTAACAACTATCACTTGAAATTTGAATTGTTGTATTTCTTCAAATCATATATTGTTATAAATACAAAACTTGCTAAACATGTCATAGCTCACTCTTGCAAATTATTCCCTTTGCAGTTTTAGATGGTTACCCTGGAACATCTGGAGTAGATAAAGGGAAGCGCCCTGCTTAGATTAGATTATATTATTGTCTATTTGAATACCTTGAAATAAGAACTCATTATGAGAATCATGTAATCGAATCTTAATATTATGATATATATATATATATATATATATATATATATATAACATCTTTTATTTCCGCAACCGTGTTTTCTTACATATATAGATGTAAAATTAGACTTCTTCGAATCTAGTTGAGAACATTGCGAACTATTTATCTAACTGAGGGTATTAATAGCATGGACTGTTCATGTTGTTATTGATACTCTCGATTTCGAATAAATAGTTACTATCGATATAATAGTATAAATTCGTTGGCTTAAACTATACATCTGAGTGAGGGTATTAGTAATATGGACTGTTCATGTTATTACTGGTACTCTGAATTTTGGATAGATAGATTCTAGTCATGGATACAGTTCATATATCTAAGTGAGGGTATCCAAACACAGTAATAGTTCTCTAAAGAATTACCATCTGTTATAGGATACTGTGAATCTTGGATCTATGGGAATTATATCTGATAGTCCCTCTATTTAATGTAATATTTTAATCAGATACCATGGGTGTATAGATTTAAATGAATTAAATATCGATTCATAGTAAGCACCATATCGGATACTATGGGAGTATAGATATGGGGGCGTTACAAGTTCCAATCCCGAGTGACTATTACGCAGGGCAGCACACCGGATAGAATTTGAAGCTTGAAGACCATGGGCATGGTCCTCTCTTCCTGACTTCGTACAACCTCTAATCCTATGTCATTGTGTAACTCTTGACAACGGCGAACCAAAAAAAGTCTTGTACAACTCAATCGGATGCTCAAATTCAAGTTTTGTAAGTTCGAGTGGACAACACACTGTATGAGTGCACGTACTTCGAGACAATGGGACCCGCGGAGCCGGTGGCACCCTGGGCAGCCGTAGGTGCATCTGTAGCTGCTGCAGGTACACCTGCGGCCACCAACTCTATAAATATAGAGCTTTGGGTGGCCATTTATAAGAAAAAAAAAAGGTGAGAAAGCCCTGTCCAATTTTCTCTGTACACACCCCATACTGAGTGTTTTCTCATTTTAAACACCTATTAGCTCACATATAGCTATTTTTTACCGGCAGGAGCTGAGTGTTCATCCACTCAGAGTCATAGAAGTTTTCTTTAGCAGTCATATATTTATATTTCTGTCAGGCCTAGAGTTTATTTCGTGGCCTTTTACTGCTTTATTTACATTCCGTCCCGCCTGGAGTTTACTTCATGGCGGTTGGTCATTTTTACTGCTTTCTTTACATTTAGTTCTACCTGGAGTTTTCTTCGTGGGTGGCGGTTGATCGCATTTACTGCTTTATTTATATTTTTGATCCCCCATGGAGGTGCTTTGTGGTGGTTGATCATGTCTTTATATATATTTATCACTTTTATATATTTACATTTCTGATCCCCCTTGGAGGTGCTTCGTGGTGGTTGATCATGTATGTATATATATATATATAGCTTTTATATATATAACTGTTTATTGCTTTTCATATAAAGTGTGGCATCATGTGAGCTTAGGAATCATGTGATCATAGATTCAGTCTACTTAATCTAGATTCGGTTCTCGTGATGGACATTTTTAGCTGTAAGTAGCTTGTAAAATATTCACGGTGTTTGAATTTCCTTCGATGGCTTTCATGCCCATGAGGAGTTCGGCACTACTATATATTATTTTCTCGAAGATGCTTCACATCTTGAAAATAAAAGTAATTAAGTCAAAAATATAATAATAAAATGGAAGTATGAAAAGTTCTCAATTACTATTGAGCACAGGGTTTGAAAAACTCTTCTACAAAACTTCACTGCTATATCATGTTTAAAACTGAATTTTTCATATAAATTCAAACCCTTTGTATATAGGTGCGAACGAGGCATCGCACTACTTTCAAATAAAAGCACATTAACCCCCACACACACATTCATATAACAGTTTCTGTAAAAGTGGCAGTCACTGTGGTAACACGGATGTCGGGGGGTGCCTAAATGAATCTCGATTTCATAGACCCGTTTAGCAGTGTCACGTCACTAGGTCAATGTGAAAACTTTTTCTCGGTTGCATTGGTGTAACCAGTTAAAAACACCAACTAGCGACTCATACAGTCAAATCGTCGACATATACATTTCAGACCTTTTTCACTTGTTTTTTCAAACAAATCTCACATAACATCAGAACACCAAAGAACAAGAACAGAAAATGGACAAATAATAATCCCGACGTCGACAGATGGCGACTCTGTTGGGGACACCAGTAAGAGGGCTTAAGCAGCTATTACAAGCTTTTCAAAACAGTTATATGTTTGTGTTTGAATGTTGCATTTACATTTTTTTTTATGAATGTGTACAAATGCATTTTAATTACTGCACTACAAAATATCTATTTGTGATATTAGTGCTTCATACATGTCATCATTTTCATAAATGATGAGACATGTTGTACGTGAATGTCTGTTGTGTGGTTCCTCCACCAGGAGGCAATCTTGTCGGTGTTTGATTACTGGACTCGTAGTGAGACTAATTCCAACGAGGCTCAGGAAAGGCACCACCCAAATTGGTTCAAGTTGAAAGACCGGATTAACTTTTCGTCAAGTAGATTGCGATGATCTGGGAACCTTCAAGCCAAAAAGCCACGAGAGTAACCTAAGATAGGTCAGCCTCTGATAAACCAAACGCGGAGGAAAGTCTCTTCATGCTTTCTATTTTTAATTACTTGTAAATATCATTTCATGTCAAATCCATCGTAATAGAAAATATGAAGAAATGTGTGCACATGCATATTTGAAATTAGCATGTTATCCTGTATTACAAAACATCTAACATCCGTTTTGCAGGATAATATTCCTAACACGGATACCTCGCATAGTATGTAAACATTTACACTATCCCTAAGACTAAACTATTTAAGTTTTTTGTAGGGAAATAATTAGGCATGTTACCTACTCAAAATCCAAAAATGCCATGAGCCTACAGCCAATCAGAAAACACCTGGGCCAACCTATGGAGGAGATATTTCAGATGCTAATTAACGAAGGAAGAATTACCTCCCTTCTACCTCCAATTAATCCTTGTTCAAGACGGTTCAACTTTGATGGAGTATGTCAATATCATTCACATTCTCGCAGTCACAACACAAAAGAATGTTCGACAATCCGCCACCTTATTCAGAATCTAATTGACAACGGTGTCCTGCAGTTGGCAGACGATGACACTATGCTACTCAAGAGTGGGAATACCTTTCCTACTAAATGGAAGGGGTTAGTAGCAGTTATATCCGCTAAGACTGATGAGACTGTCGGGCCATTTCCCATACAAGCAATTCAACTCAAAGGTAGTGATAATCCTTTGAAAGTGGATGCACCAGAGCCAATTTGCTTACCATTCAGACCACAGTATCCTATTATTAACTTACAAAAAGTCCCATGGAATTATGGAGAAGATGAAGGATCCACTTCTCATGTTACTGCTACAGTGTCGAAGGAGAATCCACTCTATCTTCCTCAGAGGGTGATGAAGCCTACCATAAAAGAAAAAGGGAAGATTCTCAAAGAGAAGTTTGAGAAATTTCTCCGAACTATGGACCATAATGAAGCCAAGGTGGTTTTAAGCTTAAGAGAAGCTCTACATCAAATCTCAATACTGGACTTGGTTTTCTCTTCCAAAGATCATATGAAGATCTTACTAAAGGTTTTGGAAGAAGCCTACTTGCCAAAATTAGTGGATGTGGAAAATGTTTAACATCTGGTTGATCACATTTTTAACAATAATGTGATATCTTTCACTGATGATGACATACCGCCCGAAGGGACTGGTCATTGCAAGCCCTAGCATATTACAGTTTTGTCCTCCAGGTATATGTTAGCTGGAGTTTTGATAGACTGAGGTTTGTCTCTAAATATCTGTCATTATGCCACTTTGGTGAAGATGAACGTCAATTTCAAATGTTTTCGAAGTAGCCATACGGTTATCAAAGCTTTTGATGGATCCGGACGAAATTCTGTCAGAGAGATTGAGCTGTCAATTGAGATTGGTCCCCATACATTTTGCGTATCTTTTCATGTCCTCAAGATAGATTTAGGATACAACCTGCTATTGGGGAGACCATGGATCCACATGGCTAGAGTCGTCCCTTCTACACTTCATCAACAACTTAAATACATTTAACAACAATAGCCTAGTCACTGTCAACGCTAAGCCGGAATATCCTAAAAAAGGAAACATACCACTCATTAGTTTCAACTCAGAAGTTGAGCCGACCAGTTTTTATACTTTTGAATTGAGCAACATGCAATAACATTATATTGGAGCACCACTTCCCGTACCCAAGATTTCTGCCAAAGTGATGGCATCTATACAAGAAATGATATCATTGGGTCATCAACCTAGACAAGGGTTGGGCAAAGATCATCAGGGTATTAAGCACCCTATCCAAGTACCCAGTTAAACAGGAACAGCTGGATTAGGCTATGTTGTTAGCTCCAGTCACAGGAATCCTCATAAGCACAAACAAATTCCTTCAACTTCTGCCATACAGTGATTATCTCCACCTGCAACTCCTGAGCTGATACAGTCTCCGGTAAAGGTGTCAGCCCATGTTATAGCTATGTTATTTCCCAAACCAGTACCAGTTAAAGCAAAAAAATGCTAATTCCTGATCCCGAAGTGGAAGAGAAGGAATGGAAATGTAAATAAGACATTGCCCTGACGATGTCAGGCATACGCATCATTGTCCATGATGAACATACAAATAGATACACCCCAGACTATGATTGCCCAGATGTTATGGTCATTATTCAAGAGAAGGAGGACGATGATAGCCCCTTCATCACTGCAGTCCATCAGGACTTTACCCTTGACAATTGGAGTAGCACTCCATGCACTGGTCGACAAGGGTAAAATGGGTAGAAATTCCATCTGCCCTGTAGATAACTTTAACTGCTTACTTTTCTGTACAGTATTAGCAGATATTTTATCAGTACATGTTAACACTTTGTATGATTAAACAGTTTCATATATTAAGTGAAAGCATATTTTGTTTCAGGACTCTGAATTTAGATGTACATGTACTTGCTGATGAGGTGCCTTTTCTCCACAAGGATTGTAACTTTGATGAAAAGTTGGACTCAGACTTGATGGAAATACAAGAGGACATTTAGATACCTCGGGAGATTAAGAAATGGGTCAAAGACAAACCTAAACCTAATCTTGATCAAACCACTTTTTTCAATCTTGGAACCTTAGAAACCCCTAAGCTAATCCAGATTGGTTCAGACCTCACCCCAAACCAACGGAATGACATGGTTGAATTACTAACCCAATTCCAGGATGTGTTTGCATGGTCTCATGAAGACATGGTGGGTTTATCCACTGACATTGTCCTTAATCGCCTTCCCATTAAAGGGGGATTCAAGCCAGTTAGGCAGAAGCTCAGGCAATTGAAACCTGAGAAGATTTTAAAGATTAAAGAAGAAATTGTGAAACAATTTCAAGCTAGTATTATCATGGTGTCTACATATCCTGAATGGATATCCAACATAGTTCCCGTGCCTAAACTGGGATGAAAGGTGCGAGTTTACGTGGATTACCGGGATTTGAATAAAGATTGCCTTAAAGATGGCTTTCCCATACCCTTTATCCATATTCTCATTGACAATACTGCTCAATACAGCATGTACTCCTTTGCTGATTGCTGTGTGGGGTACCATCAAATTATGGTCGCTGAGGAGGATCGTGAGAAAATTGCTTTCATCACGCCTTGGGGAACCTTCTGTTATAGACGGTTGTCATTTGGCCTCATTAATGCCATAGCAACCTATCAGCGAGCTATGATGGCTCTTTTCCATGATTTAATGCACATGGAGATAGAGATATACGTGGATGACATCATTGTCAAGTGCCGAAGGGAGGAAGACCGCCTAGACCATCTCAGAAAGCTCTTCAACAAGTTACGTAAGTACAACTTGAAGTTAAATCCAGCCAAATGCGCCTTTGGCGTTAAATCAGGCAAGTTGCTAGGATTTTTAGTCAGTCGCAAAGGGATTGAGCTGGATCCCACCAAAATCTAGGCCATCACTGAAATGGCCATTCC
The DNA here is from genome assembly GCA_020205505.1 of Panax japonicus. Lineage (NCBI taxonomy): Eukaryota > Viridiplantae > Streptophyta > Magnoliopsida > Apiales > Araliaceae > Panax > Panax japonicus. The sequence continues at coordinate 31,725,156 of CM035108.1, forward strand.
TCAGATAGTAAAGGAAATACGTGAGTTTTTGGGAAGAATCAACTTCATTAGCAGGTTCATCTCTCAACTCACAGTAACCTGTGAACCCATCTTGAAGTTATTAAGGAAGAACTCCTCCATGAAATGGAACGATAAGTGTCAAAGAGCCTTCCTTATAATCAAAGAGCAGCTAGTTAAAGCTCCCATTTTGGTACCTCCCAGGGATGGTGTTTACCTATTCATGTACCTTTCAGTCAACGACAATGCCATGGGCTAAATGCTAGGATAAAAAGACGATAGAGGCCAAGAACGAGATATCTATTATCCCAGCAAAAGATTCAGCATCAGTGAACAAAAGTACATCCTGATTGAGAAGACTTGTTGTGTTTTAGCATGGGCTTCCATGAGGTTACAGCATTACCTCCATGGTCACATAACCCATCTCATATTCCATGTGGATCCTCTCAAATACGTGTTCAGTAAACCCATGTTGAATTATCGGTTATCCAGATGGCAGTTGATCCTACAGTAATTTGAAATCGTCTACGTGACGCAAAAATCTATCAAAGGTAAAAGAATTGCGGATCAACTGGCCACCGCACCTGCAGGGGACTTTAAACCCTTGGAAACATACTTCCCCAATGAAGGGATAATGGCATTTCAGAAACACTATAGGTATTATACATGTCGTATGTGGAAAATGTATTTTGATGGAGTTGTTAACACAAAAGGCTCTAGAGCTGGAGCAGTTCTAGTATCCGGTACGGGGGAGCAGTATCTCGTCGCCGTCAAATTATAGTTTGTCAGCACCAACAACACAGCTGAGTATGAAGGTTGTATCATGAGGCTAAAACTTTCCCAATCACTGCGTATCAGACGGTTAACTATATTTGGGGATTCCGAGTTGATAATTAAACAATCCACGAGAATCTTTCAAACCAAAGAACAACATTTGCTGCCTTACCATCGGCAAGTTTTACATATGGCTTTGGAGTTCGAAGAAATCTCCTTTCTACACATTCCTCGTAATAGGAATGATTTTGCGAATGCACTAGCAACATTGGCCTCCTTGATTCATATACCTGACAAGGAAAACATGTCAAGCATCACATTTGCCCTACAAAAGGCTCCAGTATATGGGAACTATATTAGAGAAGTATCGAATGAGCTACCTCCAAACCACAACCCTTGGTATCAGCACATCAAGGAGTACTTACGAGATGGATCTACACCCGCTGAGGTGAGCCCAATTGAAAGAAAGTGGATCCATCGACTTGTTATAAAATTTTACCTGAGCGGAGATGCACTCTACAAGAGAGATGCAGGATTAGGTCTCCTCAGATGTCTGGATAAGGACCAGGCTCAGAGGCTCATGGATGAGATCCATGGTGTAGTATGTGGCCCACACATGTGAAAGTAATATGCATACAAGCCAATCATGTTTGATGATAAAGCATATACTTTGTAACAATCTTATTCATTTATTAATAAAAGGTATTAATTTATTAATGGCTTTTAAATTATCTACATGATGCTGTTTTATAATATGTGATAAACCCATAGTTTTAAGCAATGCTTTTAGAATAATGATGATGATCATTCTAATGAGATCTAAATTCTTAGAAAGCTTAAAACTAAAATAGTTCCCAATCGTTGGATTACTAAATTGGGGATTAGTGAATCCGGATAGATTGGTACATACGTTGCTTGCTCATTGGATGAGGATGATTGATCTCATGATCATTTGTGTGGAGACACTAAAGCAAGTATGTAGGTGCTTATTAGAGAATAAGTTCACTGAACGTGACTCGCTAAGGAATACCTAATGGAGTTTTGCTTGCATGTCAATAGGAATTCCTGTAGTGATAGTAGTACAAGTGATCCTTGGACTTGAGATCATCATAGTATCTTGTGTATGATGAGTTATACTTTGACTTATTCCTTAAGACCCTTAGGGTATATCAAAGGATATGCTTGGGTATAATAAGTTATACATGGAGATAATGTATGATCAATAAAGAATCTACCACTTCTAGTAAAAGAAGAGAAATGTCCTATGTGATTCGATAAATGACAACTCAGTAGTCCTTGGCCAAGGCAGAATGAAATTAGAAAGGAGTTTCTAATTTGCATTATTGGGGTTGTGCATTTAAGAGTTGAAATACATATAATTAAATAAAATAAGACTTGACAGAAATTCCATGTCTTATATTTAATTGGGACATTGTATGGTGGAAGGATTGAATTGTACGGTAACTATTTACTCAAAGGTTCTTTTATGATTAATGTTGAAATCTATATTATCTGGAAAGTCGTTGATCGCTAGGGAGGCTTATCCCTATTGTAGAATAAATATTATTTATTTAAATAAATTATTAGTTTAATTTATTTATTTAAATAAGATTAGATTTGTTCTAATTGATTTATTCACAACCGGTTTAATATGGAGAACCTAAAGGGTCACACCATAAAAGGAAGAATAATTATTTAAGAAGTTAATGGCATAATCGTAATAATAAGTTAAGTATATTTAATTTAATCTATGGTGATAGAATAAATTAAATAGCTTAATATTTATTATTTAATATTTTAGAAATATTAAATATAAATTAATAAGAGGAGTCTTATTATTATTATTACTATTATTATTATTTAATTCCTAAAGGAGTTTGGGAATTAATTAATATAAGTACTCTCATTTATTCCTAATAGGATTAGGAGGGAAAATTAGTTAAAGGAGTTTAATTAATTATCCCTAATAAGATTAGGGAGCCCATTTAATTAAAAGAGTTTAATTAAATAAATAATACCTTATTTTTAATAGGGTTACTTGATATCTTTATAAGAGGAGTTTTATATCAGATATCAAACATACGTTATTCCAATTGTTGGAGAGTACGCCCCTTTTTCTATAGAGATAGAAAACTAGGGTTTGAGCCAAATACCCATCTTCTTGAATTTTGTTCTTCCTTGGTGGATCACCTCTAGAGGCCAAACACTTGGGTGGCTAACGTTGATCAAAGGAAGGAACCAAACCCGGTGGATTCAAGTTGAACGCGAAAGGATTTGGAGGTGAACTTGTACCTGAGGAAGCTCGATCTTCAAGAGTATGATTTTATTCTTTATCTTTTCGTTTAATTAATAATTGTGCATAAAGGATGATCCGGGTTTATGGTTTGTAATTTTTTAAAACTCTGATTTTACACGTTTCCGCTAATTTTGTGCAATTTGATTGCCTTCATGAATATTACAAACCTAACAGTGGTATCAGAGCCAAACCTTTATGCAAATTATTAATTGTTTGATTTGATATGTATGTTGATATGTGTTTAGAATAATTTAATTGGGCACAATTTATTGTATAAAATTTATTTAAAAAAAAAAAAGGCAAAACTGTTTTTTTTTTAAATCGGTAATCCCGATCTTCTTTTTTTTTGCTGTTCCATGACTTAGTTCGCATCACGTAAAGGTTATTCAATACGTTGGATGCATGTGAATTACTTGATTTTAAAGGGATTCATGCTAGTATTCATTATATCTATATCAAGCATGATCACGTGGAATCATGATGGAGAAAGCAGGAAGTTATTATATATATAATATATATTAACGTAATATATATTTATATATATTTAATAATTTTATAATTAAAATAAAATATTTATTTTAATTTTAAAATAAAAAGTTTATTTTAATCTTAAAATAAAAGGATTTATTTTAATTTTAAAATTAAAATTTCATGTTAACTAATTAGAGTTGGAATTTGATTCCATGATAACTAATTGGAGTTGAAATTGGATTCTAGGTTTCCTTAAATAAAGGAGTTTATTTAGATATGAAATTAGATTTCATATTATTCAAAATAAAAGAGTTTATTTGTGAATAGGAAAGAGAATCCTAATTTCCTTAAATAAAGGAGTTTATTTAGATATGAAATTAGATTTCATATTATTCAAAATAAAAGAGTTTATTTGTGAATAGGAAAGAGAATCCTAATTTTCTTAAATAAAGGAGTTTATTTAGATATGAAATAAGATTTCATATTATTCAAAATAAAAGAGTTTATTTGTGAATAGGAAAGAGAATCCTAATTTTCCTAAATAAAGGAGTTTATTTAAATATGAAATAAGATTTCATATTATTCAAAATAAAAGAGTTTATTTGTGAATAGGAAAGAAAATCTGTGTTTCCTTTAATAAAGTTTTTTTTTTTTACATGGAATTGGATTCCATAATTAATTAAAATAAAGGAGTTTATTTTGATTAATAATTTTGATTAAAATAAAATAGTTTATTTTATTCAAAATTGGATAAATTAAAATAAAATAGTTTTATTTTGATTTAAATTTGGATTAAAATAAAGGAGTTTATTTTGATTCAAAAATAGATTTTATACTAACTAAATTTGCCCATTAAATGATATCAATATATATATTAAATATTTATTATTCATGAGATGAATGTTATTTATTGATGCATATGGTGATGTGTATGATAATAAATGGGATTGATTACGGACTATTGACCAATGCGATTGGATTTTATTTTAGTTGGATGCTTGAATGTATGAGTTTTATTAAAATGGGGTCTGCGTACCTCGTCTTCTCTAAATTTTTCTTAATGTAAGTTCTATCTCCCTCCTATGTACTTCCCCTTGACTGCTGATCAAGGTTTCTATTTATTTTAAATAGTTTTGTAATAGGAATAGTTAGAATTAATTTTGAAGAATTGGAGATCAAGGAACAAGGAGCGCTTGAAGACCCGTTTGTAATGGAGCCCGGGTTTAAATGTAATAGTTATATTTAAATATTAAATCTTGCACCCCTAGGGTTTGACCTTTTGGTTCACTTGGTGGCTCTAGTGAACCAAACTAGAATAAAAGTCCATAATCAATCCAGGTAGAATATAGTATTCTATATGTGCATGCTTATACTATATATATTATATATTATGCAAACATGCTTCGCATGTTCATTAATATGACGCGTATTTTATATATATATGTGCATGCGCGCTAAACAAGATGGGACAAATTAATAACAAAACCCTCAAATATTTTATATTAAGTTGTAACGTTCAAAGATATTTGGAATATCGAACGTCGCCTTCTAGCATGATAGAAACAATAGAGTATTGAATATTTAATATGAGTTTGTTGTGCACACACAAGGCGAGTATTAAATATTTAAGATGTTGTTTTTATTACATATGATGTTTATAAGGAATTGAACATTACTGCTTTGTTGTGCACACACAAGGGCTGTAGTTTTCTCTTCACTTATATGGAAATGCTGGGTCTGACTTAACTTAAATCATTTTAGTTCGGATGTGCACACACTTGACCATTATGATTTAAGAGGCAAAATACAAGGAGTTACATAGTTGATGTAATTGACAAGAGTTGTCTACCTATTTATTTATATATAGTTTGTTGTGCACACACAAGGCTATATACATTTGAAATGGGATCCTTATTCTCACTAGCATATCTTTAATTAGATTTTGCCGAACTATATAAGTGAGGGTAATATAGTTTGAAGAAAATAGTGGGAGATACCAATTTAAAACAAGACCTAAATTATTTTGGTAATTAATAAAAGAATGTATGTTAAAATGTTGTTAATTACAAATTCATTTATAGAATTTTACAATGTCTAAATTACTATCACTGCATAGCATATTAGATGCTTATTTAACCGGACCAAATTAAATGGATTGGTTAAGGAAATTGAGAATAGTTCTCATGGCTGAAAAGCTATCTTATGTCCTTAATACGCTTATCCCTGCAATGGTTGCAGACAATGTCTCTGAGGAAGATATTGCTACTTTTAGAAAGTGGCTAGATGATGCATAGTTGGCTCAATGCATCATGCTCGCATCCATGAGTAACGAGCTTCAGCGTCAGCATGAAACTATGGATGCTCCTATTATATTCCTGCACATTAAGTAGTTGATGGTAAGGAAAGTAGGACTGATAGATATCAGATATCTAAGGAGCTCTTCCGATCTAGAATGACCGATGACACTACGGTACAGATAAAAGTCCTTAACATAATCAATTTGATTGATCAATTAGGACAACGGGTTTTATCATGGATGGAGATTTGAGCAAAGATTTGATCTTGCACTCATTTTCGGACTCCTTTCACAATTGTTGTGAATTTTTCATATGAACGAGCAAGATATCAGCCTTGCTGATTTGCTTAACATATTGAAAAATGTTGAGAGTCACTTTCCAACCAAGAAAGACCAAGTCTTACTGATAGGGGCCAAAGGATCTTCTGAAAGGAAGAACGATTCTAAGAAGGTAAATAGAAAGGGCAAAAACAAAGGATAATAAGAACAAAACTGATATGGATAGCAAAGGAGTTTGCTTCCACTGTAATAAGCCTGGACACTAGAAAGAAATTGCGAGAAGCATCTTGCAAAGGCTAACCAAAGAAACTTAGTGAAGTTTCGGTTACAAATACAAATTTGTTTATAATTTGAAATAATTTTTTCTTTAAGTTAAGGTTCTACTTGGGTATTGGATACCGACTTTGGTTATCATAAATATAGATTTATGAAGGGACCAAGCAGAAGTAGAAAGCTAAACAAATATAAGTAAACCTATGTGTGGAAAATGTAGCAAAGGTTGCCTCATTAGTCATAGGAACTTATAGTTTAACAATGCCTACGGGCAAGTCTATTAAGTCAATAAGTTGTTATTGTATTCCAGTTCTCGTTGGAAACATTATTTCCATTTTATTGTTGGACAATGAAATCTTTGGTATTATATTTAAGAACAATTGTTGTTCTATTTATAATAATAATGTTTTGTATAGAACTGAAATATTACTTAATAGATTTTGTATACTTGACTTACGTAAAAAATATTTTATAAATTGAACAAACTAATATAAGAAAAGGAGATGATCATTCAAAGAGTTGAATGTATGTATTTGTTGAAATACAAGTGTGAATTATTTGAAAGGTTCAAAGAATTCAGAAATGAAACAAATTGACAAAGTATTAAGATTCTTTGATTAGATCAAGGAATAAATACTTGTGCAATAAGTTTATAGATCATCTCAAATGATTTTCTCATAATGGACACATCCTGATACGCAATAATTGATTGATGTATCTGAATGGAAAAATCTTACCTTGTTGGACATGGTGCGGTCCATAATGATTTTACCGACATTTCAGTATCCTTCTAGGATCATGTCCTAGAAATGGCTGCATATCTACGGAAAAGGTAACCTCAAAATCCGGCCCCAAGACTCCATAAAAGTTATGGACAGGGAGGATTCATAATCTTAAGTATGTTAAGATAAGGGGTTTTCCAACTTATGTGAAACGGTTTCAGAGGATAAGCTTGGGACAAAATTTGACAAGTACAGATTTGTGGGACATCCTAAAGTAAGTTTAGGGCATATGTTCTATAATCCTACTTAGCAAAAGGGGTTTGTTGCGAAACACGCTGCCTTCTAAGATAAAGATGTTTATCATTAAAGGGGCTAGTGGGAGGATAATAGATCTTGAAAAGTTCAAGAACCACAAAACACTACAAGTCAAATAAGAGGAACCTATAGATAGACCTATTGTACCACAACCGAATCGTAAATCTGGAATTGTACCGATGATACCTAGGAGGTATGGATTCATCATGGATGATGATGATGAGGTACGTATCATAGAAGATGATGATCCAATTACATACGATGAGGTAAGAGTTGTAGATACTCAGAGAAATGGATTGAAGCAATCTTCTCAAAAATGGAACATTCATTTTGATATGATAATCAAAAGAGTTTGATTTATCAAAAATAAGAATGAACCAAGTGTGTACAAAAGGGTCAGTGGGAGCGTCGTGAAATTTCTAGTATTATATGTTGATATACTACGGATGAGGAATAACATACCAATGCTACAATCAGTAAAGATAAAGTTGTCTAAACATTCCTTCATGAATGATTTGGGAAGAGTATCTTAATTGGGGATGCAAATCTATATAGATAGATTTAAAAGGATGCTCGGCTTAACCCAAGGAACGTATATTCATTTGATGCTAAAGTCGTTTAGCATGACAAACTCCAAGATATGTCTCATGTTGATGAGCTATGGAGTGTATCTCTCTTAATAATCCCCATAAACTCCTAAAAGAGAGATCGCATGAGTGACAATCATGTATGCAATGAAATATACGCGACCTGATGTTGATCAGTCATATTCTGGAGAAGTTCACTATGAGTCAGTGAAAAACATCTCAAAGTACTTAACCGGCACGAAGGATGTGACCATAATACATGGTGGGTCTGAATTAAAACTAGAGGGCTTAACAAACTCAAGTTTTTCAGATCGACCAAGACGACAGAAAATCTACTTTAAGGTAAATCGTTACCTTGAACGGTGGTGCAGTGAATTGGAAAGGTTCCAAACAACAAAGAGTTGTTGGTTTAGTGATAAAGACAAAGTATATAACTATAAATGAAGCTGCAAGTTGATTGTTTGGATGAAAAGTTCATTACAGAACTAGGAATAGTTCCTAAGTCTCATCTTAGATCTAAACATGTGTTGTGGCACTTTCATTTGATTATAAGAATCATTGAAAGATGGGAAATCACTATAGAGATAGTGAACTCTCAAGAACAACATTACATATCCATTAACTAAAGCTTATCCAACAGCAGGATAATCGTCACTTAGAGAAGAAGAGTATGAGATACCATGACGATTGGCTTTAGTGCAAGTGGGAGATTGAAAGTAATATGCATACAAGCCAATCATGTTTGATGATAAAGCATATACTTTGTAACAATCTTATTCATTTATTAATAAAAGGTATTAATTTATTAATGGCTTTTAAATTATCTACATGATGCTGTTTTATAATATGTGATAAACCCATAGTTTTAAGCAATGCTTTTAGAATAATGATGATGATCATTCTAATGAGATCTAAATTCTTAGAAAGCTTAAAACTAAAATAGTTCCCAATCGTTGGATTACTAAATTGGGGATTAGTGAATCCGGATAGATTGGTACATACGTTGCTTGCTCATTGGATGAGGATGATTGATCTCATGATCATTTGTGTGGAGACACTAAAGCAAGTATGTAGGTGCTTATTAGAGAATAAGTTCACTGAACGTGACTCGCTAAGGAATACCTAATGGAGTTTTGCTTGCATGTCAATAGGAATTCCTGTAGTGATAGTAGTACAAGTGATCCTTGGACTTGAGATCATCATAGTATCTTGTGTATGATGAGTTATACTTTGACTTATTCCTTAAGACCCTTAGGGTATATCAAAGGATATGCTTGGGTATAATAAGTTATACATGGAGATAATGTATGATCAATAAAGAATCTACCACTTCTAGTAAAAGAAGAGAAATGTCCTATGTGATTCGATAAATGACAACTCAGTAGTCCTTGGCCAAGGCAGAATGAAATTAGAAAGGAGTTTCTAATTTGCATTATTGGGGTTGTGCATTTAAGAGTTGAAATACATATAATTAAATAAAATAAGACTTGACAGAAATTCCATGTCTTATATTTAATTGGGACATTGTATGGTGGAAGGATTGAATTGTACGGTAACTATTTACTCAAAGGTTCTTTTATGATTAATGTTGAAATCTATATTATCTGGAAAGTCGTTGATCGCTAGGGAGGCTTATCCCTATTGTAGAATAAATATTATTTATTTAAATAAATTATTAGTTTAATTTATTTATTTAAATAAGATTAGATTTGTTCTAATTGATTTATTCACAACCGGTTTAATATGGAGAACCTAAAGGGTCACACCATAAAAGGAAGAATAATTATTTAAGAAGTTAATGGCATAATCGTAATAATAAGTTAAGTATATTTAATTTAATCTATGGTGATAGAATAAATTAAATAGCTTAATATTTATTATTTAATATTTTAGAAATATTAAATATAAATTAATAAGAGGAGTCTTATTATTATTATTACTATTATTATTATTTAATTCCTAAAGGAGTTTGGGAATTAATTAATATAAGTACTCTCATTTATTCCTAATAGGATTAGGAGGGAAAATTAGTTAAAGGAGTTTAATTAATTATCCCTAATAAGATTAGGGAGCCCATTTAATTAAAAGAGTTTAATTAAATAAATAATACCTTATTTTTAATAGGGTTACTTGATATCTTTATAAGAGGAGTTTTATATCAGATATCAAACATACGTTATTCCAATTGTTGGAGAGTACGCCCCTTTTTCTATAGAGATAGAAAACTAGGGTTTGAGCCAAATACCCATCTTCTTGAATTTTGTTCTTCCTTGGTGGATCACCTCTAGAGGCCAAACACTTGGGTGGCTAACGTTGATCAAAGGAAGGAACCAAACCCGGTGGATTCAAGTTGAACGCGAAAGGATTTGGAGGTGAACTTGTACCTGAGGAAGCTCGATCTTCAAGAGTATGATTTTATTCTTTATCTTTTCGTTTAATTAATAATTGTGCATAAAGGATGATCCGGGTTTATGGTTTGTAATTTTTTAAAACTCTGATTTTACACGTTTCCGCTAATTTTGTGCAATTTGATTGCCTTCATGAATATTACAAACCTAACAACATGTGCGGCCCTCTACTTGTTAAGAAGATTCTCAGAATAGGGCATTACTGGCTTACCCTCAAAGTTGACTGTGATGATCACGTCAAAAGGCGCTATCAATGCCAAATTCATGGGAATGTTATCCATGCCCCTCCAAGGGAAATCAACATTATGAGTTCACCCTGGCCATTCTCAATGTGGGGAATGGACGTGATCGGGCCCATTGAGCCTAAAGCCAGTAATAGACATCGGTTCATATTCACCATATTCAATTACTTCACCAAGTGGGTAGAAGCAACCACCTTCCCCAGGGTTACTAAAGAAGTCATCATTACTTTCATTCAAAACAATATCGTTTGTCGTTATGGACAACTAGAGGTCATTGTGTTAGACAATGCTAAGAACCTCAACAACAAAATGATGGAAGAGATATACAATAAATTCCATATCAAACACCTTAACTCCATCATCTACCATCCAAAGATGAATGGTGCTATGGAAGCAACTAATAAAAACATCAAGAAAATCATGCAAAAAATGTCTGTCAACTACAAGGGATGGCCTGACTTATTGCCTCGGACTTTATTAGCCTACAGAACTTTAATGCGTACTTCCACTAGGGCGACCGCCTACTCATTAATCTATGGGATGGAAGCAGTGCTCCCCATAGAGGTGGAAATTGAATCCCTCAAAGTGTTAATAGATGTTCAGCTGGATGAAGACCAATGGATATAAGAAAGGTATCACCACCAATTGTCTCTAATAGATGAAAGGTGAACCGCGGCTATCTTCTATGGTCAGTTATATCATCAAAGGATCGTCAGATCCTACAACAAGAAAGTCCAGCTATGGCATTTTAAATAACATGACTTGGTTTTGAAGAAGATCATTGACAACCAAGATCAATCCAAGAGAAAATTTGCTCCTAACTGGGAAGGCCCGTTTATTGTCAAGGAGATATTGATAAGAAGTGCTCTCAGACTACAGGAAATGGACGGCGATGAATTTCCACAACTCATCAACTCGGACATCATGAAATGGTACTATGTCTGAGGTTACCATCAAGCAAACATCCTGGTTTTGGATTGTCAGATCACCAGTCATTTTAGGTTCTTTAACCCTAATTACATACAGCCTTTCCTTTTTATCCATCAGCCCCTCAGGGAAAAACATACTTTTCAAACCAACAACCTGGTTTCACTTCATACAACTCCGATTATCCCACCAGGGATTGAACCTTTCATACCTGTAGTTTATCCTGAAGACGGGATTAAACTTTTCACACCTGCAGTTTATCCCATAAGTATGTTTTATACCTACTTATCCGGTATCTATTACTTGAATTAGTTGCTTAAACCTATGTTTCTTACTTACTTTTTATATATTTTATGTTATTTTGTAGGTTATGACATAAAATTGGCATAAAGAAGAAAGGAAAAGCAATTTGGACATCTTTTGGACTAAAATATGCAAGTAAATACAAGAAAGGGAGATTGCAAAACTTTTAACACCAAGTTGGATACATGTTCTTGGTTTGTATCTTAGATTATACTGTAGATCTTCTTCTTAACTTTCCGAAACATCTTGAATAATCCCAATCGGAGTTCGGATACGAGAGTTATGGCCTTTTTATCAACGAAGATCAAAGCTAAGAGTTCTCATGCTTGTAATTTACACAATATCTACTTCAAGCTCGATTTCGATCTTGTTCCGACCAGAATTTCTCAATTCTTAATGAATGAAAGTTGTAGAGCTCATTGATATATTTGATTTGATAGGTGGCAGTCCCCGTCACTCCTCCCGGATTAAAAGTTATGGCCATTTTACCAGAGGACACTGCGACAGAAAAAGGACCCCCGCCGGGGCGGGGTTTCCCTTCACAAAACCCTTGCCGGGGCGGGAATACAAGCTGTAAAACAGTAGGGACCCCTGCCGGGGAGGGCCCTTTTAGCCTTATACCCCCCACCGGGGCGGAGGTACACGCAGAAAAGTTATTTTTTATTCGAATTTGAGTCCAAGAAGGATTGGTTTGATCTGATTGACTCAATGACTTCTAAGAGGATTTAAAGACATGTAAAGAGATATATAAAAGGAGGAGAATCACATAGATTAGAGGAGAGAGAGAGGATGTAACAACCCAATATTTTTTATACAAATAAATCAAAAAATTTGCGTATAAATTTTTTTTTTATTTATTAAAATAAATATGAGGAATATGTGCCAATATAATGTGTATATGTATTTATGTGATAAATAAAAATATATTTATTACATGAATTATTGCAAATAATTTTTATGTTAGAATTATAGATTATTATAAAGTATATTCTTATATTAACTAATTTTACAGTAGAAATGTTTTTATTAATTATTTTTCATGAAAATAGGATTATTATATTATTTAAATAATATATGAAATGATTATAGAATAATGATAATAATTATTTTAGTATATGAATTTTAGTTCAGATTATTAAGTTAATTATTTTACCTTAATTAATAAGGTTAAATATGAAAGAAAAATTAGATATGGAATCCAAACCCTAATTTTGGATTTTGATCAAGGAATGAGAATAATAATATAATATTAATTATATTTTGATTTTTCAGTTCTATAAATATGTATTGTATGTACGTATTGATAATGGTTGATCAATTATGGTGTATTATGACCAAACCCTAGCAATATTTTTATAAACCCTAATATTACTGTTAAACCCTAATTTCGAAGTCAAATGAGACTTTAAACATCTGTTAAGACATTGTGTTATGTGTTACATGATTTGTATTTTAGGTAAAGCCTTATTATTATGAAAAATCATAATTATAAATTAGAAACCCTAATGTGAAACTTATACCGGAGTTTATGCTCAGTAAGAAATGGTGTTAATGTGATTAACGACCGGTAATGTAGATATTAACCCTAATTAGGGAGAACCATAATTTTCAAAACCCTAATTAACATTTTGAAATATTAATTTCTAGAAATCCTAATTTCTATATTTTGTAACCCTAATTAGTAATTATATAAACTAATTACTAATTGTAAACCCTAATTGCTAAATTAGCAAGGCTAATTATAATTAGTGGACTTTAAAACCAAAATGTTCAAGTAATGTAATTAGAAAACTAATTATAATTAGTAATATCTAAATTACATTTTTAGGAAACTAATATTTATTTTTATTTAGACCCTAAATGAAATCCTAGAAATTCAAATTTTTGTAGAACCTTATGGTTAAACCCTAAGAGTTTCTCAAGATTATAATTTGGCCATTAAAATTACAAGCATAATGACCAGTTTGCCCCTATTATATAATTGAAGCTAACATGTAGGTTTTGACCTTAGGTGAGTTTTTCACCAAATCTAACCACTCCATGTGACTGAAAGTAATGTATATCAGCCTCTAGATAAGCCATACAATGCATCTAACACTTGTATATATAAATTGGAGAAAGAAAATATTTCATTTGCTAGCTCATTTTGCTCAAACACCCAACCAAACTCTCTCAACTCAAAACCCACAAAATTCCTTTAGTTTTTCAGTCCCAAAAACCAGCCCCACTAATACATGTAACAAAAATTAGAAGCCAGAATCAGAGATTGATCATCAAGGTATAAAAACTAACCCTAGAAATCTGATCTTGATCTGCATGTTAGATGTTATAATTTATTATTAAAAACATGTTGTTTATAGTGTATAATGATGATATGGGTTGATAGATGTTAGATCCATAACATCTATAGGCTTAGATCTAGCATTTTACAAAATCTGGAAAAATATTTTTTGTGTCTGACAACCTAATGTCAGACCCTGTAGATCTTTCTCTATTTACGTTTTTTCGTTGTTTTAAGCTTTTATCTTGTAGTATGATATGAGCTCTTTAAAGTGGAACTTGAATCAAGTTCATAGCATTAACTGATTGGAAGTTATTGATAGTCAAAAGCCGTTGACCGGCCATGACTGGGCGTTTCTGGGTAACCAAAAACCTGCCCAGAAATGGCCTGACAACGTTTTCTAGCGACCAGATCTTTCGGTTGTTAGTTATTTTGATCTGTTTGTTGTATGTATATGGTAGTCTGGTATGTGTACTATAAGTTAAAGCCATTAGAACACCAAAATGATGATTATATCTCATATGGTGGACGGTCAAACCAGGCAAGAAGATCACAGTTTCTGTTTTGTGGGTAACCCAGAAAACGTTTGAAGGTGATCTCTGACATGGTTTGACCGAACCTTATCATTTTGATCCGTTGTTGTTATGGTGATGTTTTGTAATGGATCTGTAGTCTTACATGTTTACTACACACTGAAACTTTTAAATCACAAAAACAACACATGGATTGCAAGTTGTGGAAGCCCAAATATGAGCAATCGAATCGTTCTTCATTTCTGGGTAACCCAGAAAATGAAGAATAACTCTGACAGGTAGTTCAAGGCTCCAGATCTCACTTATGTTGTGCTTTTTGGCCATGTTTGTGGTTGGATCATGTAGTATTATATTAGTACTACAAGATCTATGTCATAGTTTGTCCAGAAACACTTTGTGTTAAGAATTAATCATGGTCAAAGTTGCTTACTCGTTAACTGCACATGAGTTTCTAAGTTTCATGAAGAACAACTATAGTGACGGTTCTGTCGCTATAGGCAGTCTTTAGCGACACTTAATTTCTGAAAATTATATTTTTATTAAATAATTATAGAAAATTAGTTTTTAATTATTAAAAATATAAATTAAATTAATAAAAATTATTTTAAAGTCCAACAATTAGTTTTTAATTATTTTAATATATTTCATAAATAATTAATATTTTTGAAATATTAAAGGTATTTAATTTATTTAATTATTATATTAAATAAATTATTTAAAACTGATTTTAATACTTGAAAAATTATTTAAAATTATATAATGATATAAGAAAATATTTTAAGTTATTTTTAATGACTTTTAATATTAATGATAGTTAAGTTATTTAATAAATAAATTAAAAATAATTTTATTATATTAAAAATCATTTTAAATAATAATAAGGTATTTAAAAATATTTTAAGTTTTAAAATATAACTTTCAATATTTAAAGAAAAAATTCATTAATTAATTATTATTGATGATATTAAGGTTATTTAATAATTATATTAAATAAATTAGTTTAAAAATAATTTTAATATTATAAAAATCATTTTAAATGAAAATAAAGTTTTTAAAGATATTTTATGTTATAAAATATAACTTTTAATAATTAAAGGATAATTTTATTAATAATTTAATATTAATGATATTAAATTTATTTAATAATTATATTAAATAAATGGTTTAAAATGGTTTTATTAATTTAAACATCATTTAAAAATGATATAAATGAATTAAAAATATTTTAAGTTATACTTAATGACTTTTAATATTTTGAGGAATTGTACATTAATTTTTAAATATTAATGGTAATTATTTTAAAATGATTTTAAATGTTTTAAAAAATTATTTAAGGGTAATATTAATACTTTAAAAATATTTTGAGTTATTATAAATAACTTTAATATTTTGGCAATAGTTTCATTAATAGTTTAATATTAATTAAATAGTAATGATAATAGAATTGTTTAATATTTAAATCATTTATTAATGACTTCGGTGTTTGAAAACTTATGGTAAATTATAATAAATGTTTAAAAATTATTTTAAGTTATTTAAAAATAATATAATTGATACTTACAGATATTGAACTTTAGAATAAGAGTCTTAGACTCGATAATTACCTGATAAAGCCGTCGGTACATCGACATATTTCAGAAATTGATCTGAACTTAGATATTTTGACTGTATTAGTGTTTGTTTGTGATTCAATGACTGTTGAATATATGTGACAATGTGATTAGGTTATGTGCTGACTGCAAATAGCAGTGATATGTGATACGATATGTTATTCTAATTAGTAAAATGATCTTATTACTGATAGGTTATTATACAAAAGATAGAACTAAGTTGCGTATTGTAAGCATCAGACCAGGCAAGTATCCTACCTTTGCATTTTCTTTATGCAATGAACATGAGTAAGAAATGTTCAGAATTATATTATTATTGTACCAGATTATTAAACCTATTGTTATATATATTATAACTGATCATTGATTATCAACATGATATTATATTATATAATTCAGATATATATTTTGTTTGTTAATTTCTATATATGGTTATACAAGTGTCCCCAATTGGATAATCATTGTATTTAATCACATGTTGATATATATATATATATATATATACCTATTAATCTCCAGTATGTATACATGAAGTAAAAGTCGTCTAAGCTATTTGACCAGCTAGACACAGATTTAGAAATATCGTTGAATATGATAAAACCTTTTTGTATCGAATCAAATAGTTTTGGTTTGGATTCCCAGCTAAGTATGAACATCCCAAACATGGGAAAAATTTTATGTGCCCAGGGCGGAGAGAGTGAACGATATCATCGTTCTTGCATGTAGTATTGATCAATACAGGGCATAACGGGCTGATCTCCCCTCGTGCCCGTATGTTATGACGGTTTGCAGATGAAGTTCTGTTAAACCTATTCAAAAAATTAAAAACAATGTTCATAGTATGTCATCTTAACCCTATTTATAGTCAATACATAGTTTCAAAAATTAGATAGAGAGTTGTTATATTATTATTATCGATTCAGATTACTTGACAACATTTAATTTGTTGTAGAAGGGTAGTACAAAGAAAACATTTAATCCTTTCAACTAATATTTATAATTGTTATTACTTGCTAGGCACTCAAATGCTCATCCTTGCTTAATTTAAATGTTTTCAACTAAATATGAACAACCAGAAGGATCATGCACAAACAAAGGAAAAGGAAAGCAAACAGAATAAGATTTGTGGTATTCTATGTAATAGTTTGATATTTTTAGGACAATGATATATATATTATCTATCATACTATGTAATGAATGTATTAAAGGTTACGTAATTGGGAACTAGACTCCGATAATTATGTAAATTAATTTTGATATTTATATTATTGTTACTATTATTCCACTCATAGAAATGGTATCGTGAAGCACCGAGTTCGGGTTTCAAGTACCTGAATTTGGGGGCTTTACAAGTTGGTATCAGAACTTTGGGGTTAGAAACCTTAGGTGGGGTAGACCTTAGGCTATAACCTTATAACAGAGGGAAATGTTAAAAATATAAATAACTCATTTAGAGTTTAAAAAGAGATGAATTGAATAAATACACCATCAAACAAAATAAAAGATAACTTATATAAAACTGATATTACTGTGTGTGTATATACTATATGCTAATTAGGATAATTTATGTGTGTAGATGTCTGGTGGAAAAGGCTTGTTATATGCTTATAGCATAAGAAGGATCAAATCCATAACCCCGAGCTAATATCGAAGAAAATAGATGAAATAGAGGCTCACGATGAAATCAACTCTTAGGAGGTGGTTATTTTAGAAAACATAGTACCAGATCCGGAGATGGTGGAGCTGACAGATAGTGATTCAGACACTAAAGTTGAAGTTGAACAAGCATCAACGGAGGTGCATGATCTGAAGAACAAGGTTTCTTCTCTGGAAAAGCTGTGGGAAATAGAAAAGCTGCTAAATAGTCAATTGTGAAAAGCCTTACTATAAACAATGAAAGAACAAGATAAACTTCAAATCAAAATTGATCAAATAGGAGCCACAAGCAACACATCGTGTGAAGCTCCGAGCAATAAGGGGAAAAGAAAGATGGAAGACTATGACTTAGGAAAATCCGATAAGAAGAAATGGAAAAAGATATGTTATCTTTGCGGTTATGAGGGATATACCACTCTTTATTGTCCCGACTATAAACCAGGTGCATGTTTTATTTGTGGATTGGAAGGTCATCAGGCGTAAGGTTGTCCAATCTCAAGAAAAAGGCGTAGTGAATAGGTAGTATAGGTTCTATTGTGTAGGTGTGTTTAATGTAATATATATGATAAGTATGTATATGTAATGTAATATTCTCAACTTTTGTATTAGTCAAGGTTGTAAATCCCAAATTTTGTGGTCCCAATGGGATAGCTGATGTTTAAAGCAGTATGTGTTATGCTATGTAAAGTATTCGCTAAATGAATATGAATCTAAGTTTGAGTAATGAAATAAGTTTAATATATTAAACTTATACGATAAGGTTTTGAATGTAAGTTAATAAAGTATAATTTATGGTTTTACTTAACCAGATAATGCCGCCAAGACGTCAAAATCGAAACCAAAGGCCAGAAGAATCTGTCAACAATGCTGAGGGACAGCAACAAGTAGACCCGATGCAGCACTTTGCAAACATGGTAGCGCAAGCTATGCAGCAAGGAATGCCAGTCGCAGGGAACCAGCCGGACAACCACTTGGCGAACTTTAAAGACTTTAAGGATGTAGGACCACCAGAATTCAAAGGGACAACTGACCCTGTTGAAGCCCAAACTTGGGTCAAAGAGATTGAAAAAGTATTCTTGATAGCTAGGGTAGCTGAGGGGAAAAAGACAGCTTTTTCCACTTACACGATGAAAGGTGAGGCGAACTTTTGGTGGCAAGCAAATCAGCCGAGGGCATGAGAAGATGTGATAACTTGGGCTAGGTTTAAGACACTATTCTTCGAGAACTACTTCTCGTCCAGTATATAGGCTAGAATGTATGTGAAATTTTTAGATTTGAAGTAGGAGAATATGACAATGTCAGAATACGCCGTAAAATTTAATGAATTGGCTAGGTTCGCTCCGCATCAAGTAGATACGGAGGCTAGGAAGGCTAGAAGATTTGAGCTAGGATTAAAACGCTGGCTCTACAACAAGGTGGCGGTGTTGCAGATTCCTACATTTGTATCACTTTTAGAGAAAGTTATTATTACTGAGGAGGAGAGTGAGGCCATGAGCCTCTACAACAAGGAGAAAAAGGAACAAGGGTAAGGTCGAAGGAGCTGGGAAGGCAGAAATTAATAATGGTAGTAGCAAGAGGAAGGGGAATAATTTTGGAAGTGTGCAGGTAATACAAGAAGGTGTGAAGAAGCAGGTGGTACATTGTAAGACTTGTGGAAAGAACCACTCTGGGGGAATGTCTAAAAGGTAAGTTTGTCTGTTATAAGTGCGGGAAGGAGGGCCATATCTCTCCCAACTGCTCCAATCTAATAATGAATAGTGGGTGTTTTCTATGCGGGTCGACTGAGCACAAGGTGAAGGATTGTCCGAAAAGAAGGATGGAGGCAAGAAGTATTAATACTTCTAAAGGCAACGGACTTTAGCAATCACGGGACCTACGTCATCGAGCAAGCCAACAAAATCAACAACAAGGGTCTTCAACATGACGGTCCAGGATACGGCGGCAGCTGTCAATTGAACTCCAGGTATTATTCGTATAACTTTTATTTTATTATACATGATTTTCCTATATATAGTAAATTATTTTATAAAGATATTTTGAAGGAGGAATTTGAGTTCTTTTAGAAATCAATTTTTTCCGTTTAATCAGATAGACAAGCTTTTTGTGAATAGTTAAAGATCAGTTCGATCAAATTATGATAGAGATCAACTTGCAATGATTATGTATGTTATGTACCCTTGTATGTATAGATTTTAAAACGGTGATTCTGGGGACGGAATCTTTATAAAGGAGGGTGAATGTAACAACCCGATATTTTTTATACAAATAAATCAAAAAATTTGCGTATAAATTTTTTTTTATTAAAATAAATATGGTGAATATGTGCCAATATAATGTGTATATGTATTTATGTGATAAAAAAAATATATTTATTACATGAATTATTGCAAATAATTTTTATGTTAGAATTATTGATTATTATAAAGTATATTCTTAGAATAACTAATTTTATAATAGAAAAGTTTTTATTAATTATTTTCCATGAAAATAGGATTATTATATTACTTAAATAATATATGAAATGATTATAGAATAATGATAATAATTATTTTAGTATATGAATTTTAGTTCAGATTATTAAGTTAATTATTTTACCTTAATAAATAAGGTTAAATATGAAAGATAAATTAGATATAGAATCTAAACCCTAATTTTTGATTTTGATCAAGGAATAAAAATAATAATATAATATTAATTATATTTTGATTTTTCAGTGCTATAAATATGTACTGTATGTATGTATTGATAATGGTTGATCAATTATGGTGTATTAACCAAACCCTGGCAATATTTTTATAAACCCTAGTATTACTGTTAAACCATAATTCCGAAGTCAAATGAGATTTTAAAAATCTGTTAAGACACTGTGTTATATGTTATACGATTTGTATTTTAGGTAAAGCCTTATTATTATGGAAAACCATAATTGTAAATTAAAAACCCTAATGTGAAACTTATGCTGGAGTTTATGCTCAGTCAGAAATGGTGCTAATGTGATTAACGACCGGTATTGTAGATATTAACCCTAATCAGGGAGAACCCTAATTTTCAGAATCCTAATTAACATTTTGAAACATTAATTTCTAGAAACTCTAATTTCTATATTTTGTAACCCTAATTAGTAATTATGTAACCTAATTACTACTTGTAAACCCTAATTACTAAATTAGCAAGGTTAATTATAATTAGTGGAATTTAAAACCAAAATGTTCAAGTAATGTAATTAGAAAACTAATTATAATTAGTAATCTCTAAATTATATTTTTAGGAAACTAATATTTATTTTTATTTAAACCCTAAATGAAATCCTAGAAATTTAAATTTTGTAGAACCTTAGGGTTAAACCCTAAGGGTTTGTTAAGATTATAATTTGGCCATTAAAATTACAAGCATAATGACCATTTTGCCCTTATTGTATAATTGAAGCTAATATGTAGTTTTGACCTTATGTGAGTTGTTCACCAAATCTAACTACTTCATGTGACTGAAATTAACGTATATCAGCCTCTTAAACAATATCCACTCTAAATGGAGTCCTCATTAAAATTATTATCACCCTATTTCACAGAATAGTGAGGACTACTAAAACAACCATCTGTACCGTCAATCCATTCCCTGACTCGTCCCAGCTATATTCTCATTTCCTGAAGAGAACAATGAAAGAAAAGGGTAAGCTCAACTAGCCCAGTAAGAAATATTATGACTAAGATAATGCAGAATAAATTATCTTTAGCCTTCAACAGTATAACAACTGATAAAATACAATAGAAACAAGTTTTAGATCAACAACTGCAGCGGAATAAGTAATCCATTAGAAGAGTTAAGTAGAGCATAAAATCTACTATCTTCTATGATTTCAAAAGTTTTTCATCAACGTTATCGTTGAGAATCAGCTTAATAAATAAAATCGAATCATCCCTACACCACGACCAAGGATATTCATGTAATTATCAATGGTCATGATTATACCGAATGATCCCTGGTTATAATCATACCAACAACTGTCCATCAATAGTAACTCGTAAACAAAATACCAAAGAAAATGATATTCTATGACGAGTACAAAAGAAATGATATCTCATACGAGTATAATAGCATATACGAAACAGCAAATGGATTTCCACCCGCTATGCGGTAATCCATGTAGATAGATCATTTCCATAATTTAATAAAGAATGAATAGGAAAGATCATTCACCATGCATGCGGTAATCCACATAGACTGGTTATTCTAAAAAAATAATAAAGAATGGAATAACAGAAGAATTCACCAGGCATGCGCTAGACCGCACAGATAGGTTATTCTAATAAAATAATAAATAATGGAACCAGGTCACGCGTAATACGTACAGGCAGGATATTCCAACAGAATAATAAAGAATAGAACCAGGTCATGTGTAATCCGCACTGACAGGATATTCCAACAGAATAATAAAGAATGGAATAACAGTAGATTTTCACCATGTATGTGGTACTTCGCATAGACTGGTTATTCCAATATAATAATAAAGAATGGAATAACAGAAGAATTTCACCATGTATGCGGTACTTCACATAGAGAGGTTATTCCAACATAATAATAAAGAATGGAATAACAGAAGCTCTCTTAATAAATACGAAAGAAATAATACCCCTTACCTCAAAAGAAGACTGGATACTGGAATAGTGAGGTAGCAGACTTCTCTTCTTCTTTCTCTCTATAATTTCTCTTTATAATAATTGCTCTATAGCTTTAGTGAATTGGTGAGAAATGAAAGAAGAATGAGCTTCTATTTATAGAAAAATATAGTTTCGATAATTGCACGTTTTGGGGCTCGAAATATTACAATATAATACCTTCCTCTTTTCTTTTATTTTTACTTTAGCCCTACAAGTATTATCAAACTTGCACCACCTCGCCTAATAGTAAATCATGTGAATCAATAGTTCTAGACATTTGAAATTATGAATTATAGTATAGTACCTCCATCTATACCTCTATTTTTAACTTAGTCATGCAAGTATTATCAATCTTGCACCAACTCCCCTAATAGTAAATGAATGTGAATAAATAGTACACACATGTGAATAAATAGTTATAATCATGTGAATTAATAGCAATTAATTGCTCATTTATCCGATTAATTACCCGATTGGTCAATATAACCTCCAGACATCAATTATTATCGAAATAAATGTTGATTTCTACTAACACTAATAATTCTCACACTATGGAATTATCAATTTCATCTTTAATCATCACAAACTTATTCATTATTAATATTATAATTCACAATATTTAACAACCATATCGTTCCCAGTAAAGTGGGGGCTTTCCAAAAATGATTTCTCCTTATTGGCGCGTAATTAGGTGACCAAACCTCTACTTGACAGAACTTCTAGACATTATCAATATTTCAAATAATAATATGAATAAATTTGTCATCTCAACTATTGATTTAATAATATAACATATTATACAGATGATATTGTGACAATAATTGAATCAATAATATGAGAGATATGATGCAACAATTACTATAGCAATAATTGAGTATAAATGAATGACTTCTTATGTAAGCATCAATAATCAATACCGTGTGCTACTATGCGATCACGCGTATTACTGTACTTTTACTACCAGGTAGTTCAATAGTTTTAACGGTAACACTTTTGCCGTTATTTTTATAAAATAATAATTCTTTCATTTTCTAATATTGTGCCATCGTTCGAATATTCCCTGTTAAAACGAATATTCCCCGACCAATCGAATATTATATAACAACTTGCTTACTTTGCAAAATTTATAAATATTACCCATAACTACAACATTATATCAAATCCACACCATAATATTCAAAAAAATATTTCGAGAAATTTAAATCTTTATTCATAAAATTTGGGGTCTCACAATCTCCCCTCCTTATGAAATTTTGCCCTCGAAATTTACGTACGTACCTGGTATGCCGAAGAGATGAGGATACCTTGACTTTATTTCAGATTCTAACTCTTGAGGTATAATCTTTGAGTGTTGAATACGATCCTTCTTATCTAAGATTTTAACACGTATCTCCTCATATGTTAAATCTTCTGTTATCTCGTCTAGTTTTAATTCAATAATGTGGTTCGGGTCATCCACATATTTACGTAACATTGATACGTGAAAAATGTTATGAATACACGACATACGTGGCGGTAAAACGAGTATATAGGCCACAGTTCCTACTCGATCAAGGATTTCAAATGGGCTAATTAAATCGAGGGTTAAGATAACGCCTTCTTGAACTTTCTTCTTCATATTCATCAGCTCCGAGTATGTAGCTTGAGCGGCTTTAACTTTGTCGATTTAAAGTCGATTCTACTCGTATATTTAACATCATCACGTGGGTCCCTAGAGTCTTTAACTCTATCTTAACCATTTATAAGTTATACAAAATGGGTCTTTGTGTTAACAACAACGAACTCGTAACCGCATATGATCTTCTACTCAACGCGTCAGTTACCACGTTTTCTCTTTCACGATGATACTAAATGGTATAGTCGTAATATTCAACAGCTTAAGCCAATGTCTTTGGCACATTATATGAACGTTTTAGTTAAAGAAATATTTGAGGGTTTTAGAAATGGGTTTTGTACTGGGGCCAATTCAAAATTCGATTTCACACTTTAGGGGTAGGCTAAGAAGTCTTCAAGAATACGTCAGGAAATTTATTAACAAAACTGTGACTCTCATCCGAGACTTGGATAGTACGTCACATTGATACCTATCAACTTGCCACCGTTATTCACAATGACCCCTACGGAAAGTTTGGCTTCGGTGCATTCCACACAAGGAAGTTAGAAGGGAAAGGCTCGGGGCTTTTTACTTATGGCTTGATATAACAATGATTGACTTTAGTGGTTTGGTTGCTTGAATTCGCATAACAGGTTGGTTAGGAATATGAAAGCTACCAACCTTACAAAAAGCATGATGATTAGTTAACCAATTGATTCCTAAAATCACATCTAAGGAAAGTATTTTCAAAGAGATAAGATCGACAGGTAACGTGAAAGTGTCGATTTGAATCAACAAGATTTATAAATAGTGGAGGTAACGAAGGTTTCTACTAACGAAGTTTCAACCAATAAGTCAAAGTCTAACTTCTTTGGGGTCAAATTTAAACGTTGAGTGCAAGTAAGAGAGATAAAAGAATGGGTAGAACCGGTATCTAATAAGGTATAGAATTCGTAAGAATTTATAATTAACTAACCCGTGCTAACTTCGTTCGGGTTACTCACTTTTTGAGAAGTCACGAAAAACGCTCTTCCTGAAACTTTCGACTTTGTTTTGTTCGTATCCCCCTTTGGAGCCACCGTCCCAGCTGGACTTAACTTTGGTGCACGATAAAATCGGGCAAGGTGACCTTCTTTTCCATAATTGTAACATGTTTTGGACTGCAGCACGCAATTTGGACTGATATGTCCCTCCCCTCCACATTTAAAACATACAATTGGTGGTCGTTCTCCTTCCTTGAAAACAGTTATTGGTGCTGTTATCTTTCCATCGTTGTTGAACCTTCTCTTCTTGAAATTTCCACTTCTATTATATTGGCCATGATTTCCACTAAATTGGTTACCATTTATGGCATGATAATTTCCTCCACGATGGTAATCGTTGTTCCAATAGTCGTTGCCACCGGTACGATTATTATCGTGTTGTTGGTCATTACCTTTTGGTTGTGCTGACTCATTATCACGCTCCAATAACTGAGCCCTATTCACAACATCTGAATATAAATAATGTTTATGAGAAATGAGGTATTGACGTATATCGGGTTTCAAACCTCTTAGAAACATTCGAGTTATTCGCTCCTCATTATCAACAAAATGAGATGCAAACCGGGATAACTCCGCAAACTTAGCCTCGTACTGCGATACAATCATATTGTTTTATTCCAGTTTGATAAACTCCACCTCCTTCATGTGACGAATACTTTCGGGAAAGTACTTGTCGTTGAAAAGTTCTTGGAACTTCTCCTAAGACATCTTGAGTACGTTAGGCTGGGTACGTTTTATAGATTCCCACCAGTAATCCGCCTCTCCTCGCAACATGAAGGTGGCAAAGGGAACCTTTTACTCCTCGGAGCATCCCAAGACATCAAATATCTTGGTGATCTGCTTTAACCACGTCTCCGTCTTAAGTGGTTCTAGCTCTCCAAAAAACTCCGGTGGTCCCAGCTCTTTGAACTGCTTAGCGGTGACCGACCGTGTTGCCATTATTTCCACCTACATTTTGAACAGCAGTCTCTCTCACCTGATGTTGAATGAATTGCATAAAGCCTCTGAACATCCCATCGTTCATCATCTGATCGGTGTTGTTATTTACCTGAGGATTATTGTCTTCCTGTTGCACATTATCCTGGGTATTGATCGTTGGTGACTCAACGGTCTCATGTGCTTCATTGCTGATCTCAACATTTTCAGATGCCATTTTCAAACACCGTCACAAAACAAGGGTTAATTATCATATCACATATTATCCCTATACTCTGACCGACCAATTAAATACCATATAAACTTAGGTAGGTCATACTAGCGAAGGAATTCCCCATCTCTCCCCTCTTAGTTCTTGTCTCACATCTCAGCCAGAGATCATATCCCTAAGCTTTGATACCAACAGTCACGCCCCCAAAACAGGTATACATCACCCATCTTGGGTCCCTACTTACATGGTACATAAATCAAATATAAACTTAATTATACAACTGTTGGGTAATATACGACAAAACATAGCTGAGAGTTTAAACAAGAATATTGTCTTCTTAGATAATATCCACTCTCAATGGAGTCCTCATTACAATTATTATCACACTATTTCACAGAATAGTGAGGACTACTAAAACAACCACCTGGACCGTCAATCCGTTCCCCGACTCATCCCAACTATATTCTCATTTCCTAAAGAGAACAATGAAAGAAAAGGGTGAGCTCAACTAGCCCAGTAAAAAGTATTATGACTAAGATAATGCAGAATAAATTATCCTTAGTCTTCTACAGTATAAAAACTAATAGAATATAATAGACAACAAGTTTTAGATCAACAACTGCAGCGGAATAAGCAATCCATTAGAAGAGTCAAGTAGAGCATAAAATCTACTATCTTCTATGATTTCAAAAGTTTTTCATCAACTTTATCGCTGAGACTCAGCTTAATAAATAAAATCGAATCATCCCTACACCACGGCCAAGGATATTCATGTAATCATCAATGGTCATGATTATACCTAATAATTCCTGGTCATAATCATACCAACAACTGGCCATTAATGAACTACAGGCCAATGAGGACTTTTACCACTTCATTCGTTACATTACGGTCATGATTATACCGAATAATCGCTGGTCATAATCATAACAAGTCCATCTATGCACGTAAGCCAAAGATGACTTTAATCACAATATAAGCATAAGGATGATGACAATGACATAATAATTCAATAAAACAAGTTCAAGGATAAATTTTAAAGATTTATAATTTAATTTATCCAGAAATCAATAACGTCAAAATTGTCAACATGATACTGCTTTGTAGAGTAAAATTCAAGAATAATATTCATGTACCAAAAATAATTTGGACAAAAAAGAAATATGTTTTTTGGGTAAATAGTATCCCGTGAATAGTATCTTGTGAATAGTACTTCGAGAATAATACCTCGTGAATAGTACCTCGATATAAAAAGTACCCCAAATACCCGTGTGAATAATATTCTGGTGAATAGTAATATAGGTGAATAGTAACCTATGAATAGTAACTCATGAATAGTACTCCGACACGAAAAGTGCCCCGAATACCCGAGTGAATAATACTATAGTGAATAGTAATCGAGTGAATAGTAACCCGTGAATAGTAACTCATAAAAAATACCAAAGAAAATAATATTCCATGATGAGTACAAAAGAAATGATATCTCATGCGAATATAATAGAATATACGAAATTGCAATTGGATTTTCACCCGCCATGCGGTAATCCACGTAGATAGATCATTTCCATAATTTAATAAAGAATGAATACGAAGGATCATTCACCATGTAGGCGGTAATCCACATAGACAGGATATTCCAACAGAATAATAAAGAATGGAATAATAGAAGAATTCACCAGGCATGCGATAGACCTCACAAACAGGTTATTCCAACAGAATAATAAATAATGAAACCAGGTCACGCGTAATACGCACAGATAGGATATTCCAACAGAATGATAAAGAATGGAACCAGGCCATGCGTAATCCGCACAGACAGGATATTCCAACATAATAATAAAGAATGGAATAACAGAAGAATTTCACCATGTATGCGGTACTTCGCATAGACAGGTTATTCCAACATAATAATAAAGAATGGAATAACATAAGAATTTCACCATGTATGCGGTACTTCGCATAGACAGGTTATTCCAACATAATAATAAAGAATGGAATAACAGAAGCTCTCTTCATGAATACGAAAAAAATAATACCCATTACCTCAAAAGAAGACTTGATACTGGAATAGTGAGGTAGCAGACTTCTCTTCTTCTTTCTCTCTATATTAATTGCTCGATAGCTTTAGTGAATTGGTGAGAAATGAAGGAAGAATGAGCTTCAATTTAAAGGAAAATATAGTTTTGATAATTATATGTTTTTGGGCTCGAAATATTACAGTATAATACCTTCCTCTTTTCCTTTATTTTTAATTTAGTCCTACAAGCATTATCAAACTTGCACCACCTCCCCAAATAGTAAATCATGTGAATCAATAGTAAATCATATGAATCAATAGTTCTAGACATGTGAAAATATGAATTACAGTATAGTACCTCCATCTATACCACCATTTTTAACTTAGTCATGCAAGTATTATCAATCTTGCACCAACTACCCTAATAGTAAATGAATGTGAATCAATGGTACACACATATGAATAAATAGTTATAATCATGTGAATTAATAGCAATTAATTACTCATTTATCCGATTAATTACCCGATTGGTCAATATAACCTCCAGACATCAATTATTATCGAAATAAATGCCGATTTCCACTAACACTAATAATTCCCACACAATGGAATTATCAATTTCATCTTTAATCAACACAAACTTATTCATCATTAATATTATAATTTATAATATTTAACAATCAGGTCATTCCCAGGAAAGAGGGGGCTTTCCAATAAGGATTTCTCCTTACTGGCGCGCAATTAGGTGATCAAACCTCTACTTGACAGAACTTCTAGACATTGTCAATATTGCAAATAATAATATGAATAACTTTGTCGTCTCAATTATTGATTTAATAATATAACGTATTATACAGATGATACTGTGACAATAATTAAATCAATAATATGAGAGATATGATGCAGTAATTACTATAGCAATAATTGAGTATGACTGAGTGACTTCTTACGTAAGCATCAATAATCAATATCGTGTGCTATTATGCAATCACACGTATTACTGTACTTTTACTTCCAAGTAGTTCAACAGTTTTAACGGCAACACTTTCGCCGTTATTTTTATAAAATAATAATTTTGTCATTTTCTAACTACGACAATACTTCCGTTGTGGGGTTCGCCAATGATTGTGTCATCGTACGAATATTCCATGCTAAAACGAATATTCCCCGACCAATCGAGTATTTTATAACAACTTGATTACTTTGCAAAATTTATAAATATTACCCACAACTACAACATTATATCAAATCCACACCATAATATTCAAAGAAATATTTCGAGAAATTTAAATCTTTATTCATAAATTTTGTGTTCTCACAATCTCCCCTCCTTAAGAAATTTTTCCCTCGAAATTTACGTACGGACCTGGTATGCCGAAGAGATGAGGATACCTTAACTTCATTTGAGATTCTTACTCTTGAGGTATAACCTTTGAGTGTTGAATACGATCCTTCTTATCCAAGATTTTAACACGTATCTCCTCATACGTTAAATCTTATACTATCTCGTCTAGTTTTAATTCAATAATGTGGTTCGGGTCGTCCACATATTTACGTAACATTGATACGTGAAAAACATTATGAACACGCGACATACTTGGCGGTAAAACGAGTATATAGGCCACAGTTCCTACTCGATCGAGGATTTCAAGTGGGCCAATTAAATCGAGGGTTGAGATAACGCCTTCTTGAACCTTCTTCTTCATATTCATCAGCTCCGAGTATGTAGCTTGAGCGGCTTTAACTTTGTCAATTTAAAGTCGATTCTACTCGTATATTTAACATCATCACGTGGCTCCCTAGATTTTTTAACTCTATCTTAACCATTTTTAAGTTATATGAAATGGATCTTTGTGTTAACAACATCACACTCGTAACCGCATATGATCTTCTAATCAACGCGTCAGTTACTATGTTCGCTCTTTCACGATGATACTGAATGGTATGGTCGTAATCTTCAACAGTGAGCCAACGTCTTTGGCACATTATACGATCGTTTAAGTTAAAGAAATATTTGAGGGTTTTAGAAAAGGGTTTTGTACTAGGGTCAATACAAAATTCGATTTCACGCTTTAGGGGTAGGCTAAGAAGTCTTCAAGAATACGTCGGGAAATTTATTAACAATAGAAATATCATTCAAAATTGTGACTCTCATCCGAGACTTGGATAGTACGTCACATTGATACCTATCAACTTGCCACCGTTATTCACAACGTCCCC
This sequence comes from Panax japonicus, assembly GCA_020205505.1. NCBI lineage: Eukaryota > Viridiplantae > Streptophyta > Magnoliopsida > Apiales > Araliaceae > Panax > Panax japonicus. The sequence continues at coordinate 31,755,805 of CM035108.1, forward strand.
TACAGAAAGTTTGGTTTCGATGCATTCCACATAAGGAAGTCAACAACGAAAGACTCGGGGCTCTTTACTTGTGGCTTGATATGACAATGATTGACTTTAGTGGTTTGGTTGCTTGAATTCACATAACAAGTTAGTTAGGAATATGAAAGCTAACAACCTTACAAAAAGCATGTTGAGTAGTTAACCAATCGATTCCTAAAATCACATCAATGACAAGTATTTTCAAAGAGATAAGATCGAAAAGTAACGTGAAAGTGTCGATTTAAATCCACAAGATTTATAAACAGTGGAGGTAACGAAGGTTTCTACTAACGAAGTTTCAACCAATAAGTCAAAGTCTAACTTCTTTGGGGTCAAATTTAAACGTTGAGTGCAAGTAAGAGAGATAAAAGAATGGGTAGAACCGGTATCTAATAAGGTATATACTTCGCAAGAATTTATAATTAACTAACTCGTGCTAACTTCGTTCGGGTTACTCGCTTTTTGAGAAGTCACGAAAAACGCTCTTCTTAAAACCACCGACTTTGTTTTGTCCATATCCACCTTTGGAGCCACTGTCCCAGTTGGACTTGACTTTAATGCAAGACAAAATCGGGCTAGGTGACATTCTTTTCCATAATTATAACATGCTTTGGACTGCATCACGCAATTTGGACTATATGTCCCTCCCCTCCGCATTTAAAACATACAATTGGTGGTTGTTCTCCTTTGAAAACGGTTATTGGTGTTTTTATCTTTCCATCGTTGTTGAACCTTCTCTTCTTGAAATTTCTACTTCTATTATATTGGCCATGATTTCCACTGAACTGGTTATCATTTCTGGCATGATAATTTCCTCCACGATGGTAATCGTTGTTCCAATGGTCGTTGCCACCGGTACGATTATTATCGTGTTATTGGTCATTACCTTTTGGTTGTGCTGACTCATTATCGCTCTCCAATAACTGAGCCCTATTCACAATATCTGAATATAAACAAAGTTTATGAGAAATGAGGTATTGACGTATATGAGGTTTCAAACCTCTTAGAAACATTCGCGTCATTCGCTCCTCATTGTCAACTAAATGAGATGCAAACCGGGATAACTCCGCAAACATAGCCTCGTACTGTGATACAGTCATATTGTTTTGTTCCAGCTTGATAAACTCCACCTCCTTCATGTGACGAATACTTTTGGGAAAGTACTTGTCGTTGAACAGTTCTTGGAACTTCTCCCAAGACATCTTGAGTGCGTCAGGCTAGGTACGTTTTACAGATTCCCACCAGTAATCCGCCTATCCTCGCAACATGAAGGTGGCAAAGGGAACCTTTTGCTCCTTGGAACATCCCAATACATCAAATATCATGGTGATCTGCTTTAACCACGTCTCCGCCTTAAGTTGTTCTGGCTCTCCCAAAAACTTCGGTGGTCCCAGCTCTTTGAACTTCTTAGTGATGACCGACCGTGGGTTGCCATTATTTCCACCTACATTTTGAACAGGAGTCTCTCTCACCTGTGTTGCATGAATTGCATAAAGTCTTTGAACATCCCATCGTTCATCATCTGATCGGTGTTGTTATTTACCTAAGGATTATTGTCTTCCTGTTGCACATTATCCTAGGTATTGATCGTTGGTGACTCAACGGTCTCATGTGCTTCATTGCTGATCTCAACATTTTCAGATGCCATTTTCAAACACCATCACAAAACAAAGGTTAATTATCATATCACATATTATCCCTATACCGTGAACGACCAATTAAATACCAAATAAGCTTAGGTAGGTCATACTAGCGAAGGAATTCTCCGTCTCTCCCCTCTTAGTTCTTGTCTCAAATCTCAGCCAGAGATCATATCCCTAAGCTTTGATACCAACTGTCACGCCCCCAAAACAGGTATGCATCACCCATCTTGGGTCGCCACTTACATAGTACATAAATCAAATACAAATTTAATTATACAACTGTCGGGTAATATACGAGAAAACATAGCTGAGAGTTTAAACAAGAATATTTCCTTCTTAGACAATTTCCACTCTCAATGGAGTCCTCATTACAATTATTATCACACTATTTCACAGAATAGTGAGGACTACTAAAACAACCACCTGGACCGTCAATCTGTTCCCCGACTCGTCCCAGCTATATTCTCATTTCCTGAAGTGAATAATGAAAGAAAAGGGTGAGCTCAACTAGCCCAGTAAGAAATATTATGACTAAGATAATGCAGAATAAATTATCCTTAGTCTTCTACAGTATAACAACTGATAGAATACAATAGACAACAAGTTTTAGATCAACAACTGCAGCGGAATAAGCAATCCATTAGAAGAGTCAAGTAGAGCATAAAATCTACTATCTTCTATGATTTCAAAAGTTTTTCATCAACTTTATCGCTGAGACTCAGCTTAATAAATAAAATCGAATCATCCCTACACCACGGCCAAGGATATTCATATAATCATCAATGGTCATGATTATACCTAATAATTCCTGGTCATAATCATACCAACAGTTGGCCATTAATGAACTACAGGCCAATGAGGACTTTTACCACATCATTCGTTACATTACGGTCATGATTATACCGAATAATCGCTGGTCATAATCATAACAAGTCCATCTATGCACGTAAGCCAAAGATGACTTTAATCACAATATAAGCATGAGGATGATGACAATGACATAATAATTCAATAAAACAAGTTCAAGGATACATTTTAAAGATTTATAATTTAATTATTCCAAAAATCAATAACGTCAAAATTGTCAACATGATACTGCTTTGTAGAGTAAAATTCAAGAATAATATTCATGTACCAAAAATAATTTGGACAGAAAAGAAATATATTTTTCGGGTAAATAGTACCCCGTTAATAGTACCATGTAAATAGTACTTCAGGAATAGTACCTCGTGAATAGTATCTCGACATGAAAAGTACCCCAAATACCCGAGTGAATAATATTCGGGTGAATAGTAATTTAGGTGAATAGTAACCCGTGAATAATACTCTGACACGAAAAGTGTTCTGAATACCCGAGTGAATAATATTAGAGTGAATAGTAACCGAGTGAATACTAACCCGTGAATAGTAACTCGTAAAAAAATACCAAAGAAAATGATATTCCATGACGAGTACATAAGAAATGATATCTCATACGAGTATAATAGAATATACGAAATTGCAATTGGATTTTCACCCGCCATGCGGTAATCCACGTAGATAGATCATTTCCAAAATTTAATAAAGAATGAATACGAAGGATCATTCACCATGCATGCGATAATCCACATAGACAGGTTATTCCAACAGAATAATAAAGAATAGAATAATAGAAGAATTCACCAAGCATGAAATAGACCACACAGACAGGTTATTCCAATAGAATAATAAGTAATGAAACCAGGCCACGCGTAATACGCACAAACAATATATTCCAACAGAATAATAAAGAATGGAACCAGGTCATGCGTAATCCACACAGATAGGATATTTCAACAGAATAATATGGAATAACAGAAGAATTTCACCATGTATGCGGTATTTCGCATAGACAGGTTATTCCAACAAAATAGTAAAGAATGGAATAACAGAAGAATTTCACCTTGTATGCAGTACTTCGCATAGACAGGTTATTCCAATATAATAATAAAGAATGGAATAACAGAAGCTCTCTTCAAGAATACGAAAAAAATAATACCCATTACCTCAAAAGAAGACTGGATACTAGAATAGAGAGGTAGCAAACTTCTCTTCTTCTTTCTCTCTATAATAATTGCTCTATAGCTTTAGTGAATTGGTGAGAAATGAAGGAAGAATGAGCTTCTATTTATAGGAAAATATAGTTTCGATAATTACACGTTTTGGGGCTCGAAATATTACAGTATAATACCTTCCTCTTTTCCTTTATTTTTAATTTTGTCCTACAAGCATTATCAAACTTGCACCACCTCTTCTAATAGTAAATTATATGAATCAATACTAAATCATATGAATCAATAATTCTAGACATTTAAAATTACGGATTACAGTATAGTACCTCCATCTATACCTCCATTTTTAACTTAGTCATGTAAGTATTATCAATCTTGCACCAACTCCCCTAATTGTAAATGAATGTGAATAAATAGTACACACATGTGAACAAATAGTTATAATCATTTGAATTAATAGCAATTAATTGCTCATTTATCCGATTAATTACCCGATTGGTCAATATAACCTCCAAACATTAATTATTATCGAAATAAATATCGATTTCCACTAACACTAATAATTCCCACACAATGGAATTATCAATTTCATCTTTAATCAACACAAACTTATTCATCATTAATATTATAATTCACAATATTTAACAACTAGGTCGTTCCCAGGAAAGAGGGGGCTTTCCAAAAAAGATTTCTCCTTATTGGCGCGCAATTAGGTGACCAAACCTCTACTTGACAGAACTTCTAGACATTATCAATATTGCAAATAATAATATGAATAACTTTGTCGTCTCAACTATTGATTTAATAATATAACATATTATACAGATGATACTGTGACAATAATTGAATCAATAATATGAGAGATATGATGCAGCAATTACTATAGCAATAATTGAGTATAACTTAATGACTTCTTACGTAAGCATCAATAATCAATACCGTGTGCTATTATGTGACCACGCGTATTATTGTACTTTTACTACCAAGTAGTTCAATAGTTTTAACGGTAACACTTTCGCCGTTTTTTTGATAAAATATTAATTCTGTCATTTTCTAACTACGATAATACTTCCGTTGTGGGGTCCGCCAATGATTATGCCGTCGTACGAATATTCCCTATTAAAACGAATATTCCCCGACCAATCGAATATTATATAAAAACTTGCTTACTTTGCAAAATTTTTAAATATTACCCACAACTACAACATTATATCAAATCCACACCATAATATTCAAAAAAATATTTCAAGAAATTTAAATATTTATTCATAAAATTTGGGGTCTCACAATCTCCCCACCTTATGAAATTTTGCCCTCGAAATTTACGTACGTACCTGGTATGCCGAAGAGATGAGGATACCTTGACTTTATTTCATATTCTAACTCTTGAGGTAAAACCTTTGAGTGTTGAATACGATCCTTCTTATCCAAGATTTTAACACGTATCTCCTCATATGTTAAATCTTCTGCTATCTCGTCAAGTTTTAATTCAATAATGTGGTTCAGATTATCCACATATTTATGTAACATTGATACGTGAAAAACGTTATGAACACGCGACATACGTGGCGGTAAAACGAGTATATAGGCCACAGTTCCTACTCGATCGAGGATTTCAAATGGGCCAATTAAATCGAGGGTTGAGATAACGCCTTCTTTAACTTTCTTCTTCATATTCATCAGATCCGAGTATGTAGCTTGAGCGGCTTTAACTTTGTCGATTTAAAGTCGATTCTACTCGTATATTTAACATCATCACGTGGGTCCCTAGAGTCTTTAACTCTATCTTAACCATTTATAAGTTATATGAATTGGGTCTTTGTGTTAACAACATCACACACATAACCGCATATGATCTTCTACTCAACGCGTCAATTACCACGTTCTCTCTTTCACGATGATACTGAATGGTATGGTCATAATATTCAACAGCTTGAGACAACGTCTTTGGCACATTATATGAACGTTTTAGTTAAAGAAATATTTGAGGGTTTTAGAAATGGGTTTTGTATAGGGCCAATACAAAATTCGATTTCACACTTTAGGAGTAGGCTAAGAAGTCTTCAAGAATATGTCAGGAAATTTATTAACAAAATTGTGACTCTCATCCGAGACTTGGATAGTACGTCACATTAATACCTATCAACTTACCACTGTTATTCACAATGACCCCTACAGAAAGTTCGGCTTTGGTGCATTCCACACAAGGAAGTTAGAAGCGAAAGGCTTGAGGCTCTTTACTTATGGCTTGATATGACAACGATTGACTTTAGTGGTTTGGTTGCTTGAATTCGCATAACAGGTTGGTTAGGAATATGAAAGCTAACAACCTTACAAAAAGCATGATGATTAGTTAACCAATTGATTCCTAAAATCACATCAATGGAAAGTATTTTCAAAGAGATAAGATCGACAGGTAACGTGAAAGTGTCGATTTGAATCAACAAGATTTATAAACAGTGGAGGTAACGAAGGTTTCTAATAACAAAGTTTCAACCAATAAGTCAAAGTCTAACTTCTCTAGGGTCAAATTTAAACGTTGAGCGCAAGAAAGAGAGATAAAATAATGGGTTGAACCGGTATCTAATAAGGTATAGACTTCGCAAGAATTTAAAATTAACTAACCCGTGCTAACTTCGTTCGGGTTACTCACTTTTTGAGAAGTCATGAAAAACGCTCTTCCTGAAACCACCGACTTTGTTTTGTTCGTATCCCCCTTTGGAGCCACCGTCCCAGCTGGACTTGACTTTGGTGCACGACAAAATCGGGCTAGGTGACCTTCTTTTCCACAATTGTAACATGTTTTGGACTGCAGCACGTAATTTGGACTGATATCTCCCTCCCATCCGCATTTAAAACATACAATTGGTGGTCGTTCTCCTTCCTTGAAAACAGTTATTGGTGCTGTTATCTTTCCATCGTTGTTGAACCTTCTCTTCTTGAAATTTCCACTTCTATTATATTGGCCATGATTTCCACTGAACTGGTTACCATTTCTGGCATGATAATTTCCTCCACGATGGTAATCGTTGTTCCAATGGTCGTTGCCACCGGTACGATTATTATCGTGTTGTTGGTCGTTACCTTTTGGTTGTGCTGACTCATTATCGCACTCCAATAACTGAGCCCTATTCACAACATCTGAATATAAATAAAGTTTATGAGAAATGAGGTATTGACGTATATCGGGTTTCAAACCTCTTAGAAACATTCGCGTCATTCGCTCCTCATTATCAACCAAATGAGATGCAAACTGGGATAACTCCGCAAACTTAGCCTCGTACTGCAATACAGTCATATTATTTTGTTCCAACTTGATAAACTCCACCTCCTTTATGTGACGAATATTTTCGGGAAAGTAGTTGTCGTTGAACAGTTCTTGGAACTTCTCCCAAGACATCTTGAGTGCATCGTGCTGGTTACGTTTTACAGATTCCCACCAGTAATCCGCCCCTCCTCGCAACATAAAGGTGGTAAAGGGAACCTTTTGCTCCTCGGAGCATCCCAAGACATCAAATATCTTGGTGATCTTCTTTACCCACGTCTCCGCCTTAAGTGGTTCTGGCTCTCCCAAAAACTCCGATGGTCCCAGCTCTTTGAAATGCTTAGCGGTGACCGACCGTGTTGCCATTATTTCGACCTACATTTTGAATAGCAGTCTCTCTCACCTGATGTTGCATGAATTGCATAAAGCCTTTGAACATACCATCGTTCATCATCTAATCGGTGTTGTTATTTACCTGAGGATTATTGTCTTCATGTTGCACATTATCCTGGGTATTGATCGTTGGTGACTCAACGGTCTCATGTGCATCATTGCTGATCTCAACATTTTCAAATGCCATTTTCAAACACTGTCTCAAAACAAGGGTTAATTATCATATCACATATTATCCCTATACTCTGACAGACCAATTAAATACCAAATAAACTTAGGTAGGTCGTACTAGCGAAGGAATTCCCCGTATCTCCCCTCTTAGTTCTTGTTTCACATCTCAGCCAGAGATCATATCCCTAAGCTTTGATACCAACTATAACGCCCCCAAAATAGGTATACATCACCCATCTTGGGTCGCCACTTACATGGTACATAAATCAAATACAAACTTAATTATACAACTGTCGGGTAAAATACTACAAAACATAGCTGAGAGTTTAAACAAGAATAATGCCTTCTTAAACAATATCCACTCTCAATGGAATCCTCATTACAATTATTATCACACTATTTCACAGAATAGTGAGGACTACTAAAACAACCACCTGGACCGTCAATCCATTCCCCGACTCATCCCAGCTATATTCTCATTTTCTAAAGAGAACAATGAAAGAAAAGGGTGAGCTCAACTAGCCCATTAAGAAGTATTATGACTAAGATAATGCAGAATAAATTATCCTTAGTCTTATACAGTATAACAACTGATAGAATATAATAGACAACAAGTTTTAGATCAACAACTACAGCGGAATAAGCAATCCATTAGAAGAGTCAAGTAGAACATAAAATCTATTATCTTCTATGATTTCAAAAGTTTTTCATCAACTTTATCGCTGAGACTCAGCTTAATAAATAAAATCAAATCATCCCTACACCACTACTAAGGATATTCATGTAATCATCAATGGTCATGATTATACCGAATAATCCCTGGTCATAATCATACCAACAACTGTCCATCAATGAACTACAGGCCAATGAGGACTTTTACAACATCATTCGTTACGTTACGGTCATGATTATACCGAATAATCCCTGGTCATAATCATACCAAGTCCATCTATGCACGTAAGCCAAAGATGACTTTAATCACAATATAAGCATGAGGATGACGACAATAACATAATAATTCAATAAAACAAGTTCAAGGATAAATTTTAAAGATTTATAATTTAATTTATCCAGAAATCAATAACGTCAAAATTTTTAACATGATACTACTTTGTAGAGGAAATTTCATGAATAATATTCATGTACCAAAAATAATTTGGACATAAAAGAAATATATTTTTTGGGTAAATAGCACCCCGTGAATAGTACTTCGAGAATAGTACCTCGTGAATAGTACCCCGATATAAAAAGTACCCCAAATACCCGTGTGAATAATATTCTGGTGAATAGTAATATAGGTGAATAGTAACCTATGAATAGTAACTCATGAATAGTACTTCGACACAAAAAGTGCCCCGAATACCCGAGTGAATAATACTATAGTGAATAGTAATCGAGTGAATAGTAACCCGTGAATAGTAACTCATAAAAAAATACCAAAGAAAATGATATTTCATGATTAGTACAAAAGAAATGATATCTCATGTGAGTATAATAGAATATACAAAATTGCAATTGGATTTTCACCCACCATGCGGTAATCCACGTAGATAGATCATTTCCACAATTTAATAAAGAATGAATACGAAGGATCATTCACCATGCATGCGGTAATCCACATAGACAGGTTATTCCAATAGAATAATAAAGAATGGAATAATAGAATTCACCAGGCATGTGATAGACCTCACAGATAGGTTATTCCAACAGAATAATAAATAATGAAACCAGGTCACGCGTAATACGCACAGATAGGATATTTCAACAGAATAATAAAGAATGGAACCAGGTCATGCGTAATCCGCATAGACAGGATATTCCAATAGAATAATAAAGAATGGAATAACAGAAGAATTTCACCATGTATGTGGTATTTCGCATAGATAGGTTATTCCAACATAATAATAAAGAATGGAATAACATAAGAATTTCACCATGTATGCGGTACTTCGCATAGACAGGTTATTCTAAAATAATAATAAAAAATGGAATAACAGAAGCTCTCTTCATGAATACGAAAAAAATAATACCCATTACCTCAAAAGAAGACTGGATACTGGAATAGTGAGGTAGCAGACTTCTCTTCTTCTTTCTCTCTATAATAATTGCTCTATAGCTTTAGTGAATTGGTGAGAAATAAAGGAAGAATGAGCTTCTATTTATAGGAAAATATAGTTTCGATAATTACACGTTTTGGGGCTCGAAATATTACAGTATAATACCTTTCTCTTTTCCTTTTTTTAATTTAGTCCTACAACTATTATCAAACTTGCACCACATCCCCTAATAGTAAATCATGTGAATCAATAGTAAATAATGTGAATCAATAGTTCTAGACATGTGAAAATATGAATTACAGTATAGTACCTCCATCTATACCACCATTTTTAACTTAGTCATGCAAGTACTATCAATCTTGCACCAACTCCCCTAATAGTAAATGAATGTGAATCAATAGTACACACATGTGAACAAATAGTTATAATCATGTGAATTAATAGCAATTAATTACTCATTTATCCAATTAATTACCCGATTGGTCAATATAACCTCCAGACATCAATTATTATCAAAATAAATGTCGATTTCCACTAACACTAATAATTCCCACACAATGGAATTATCAATTTCAACTTTAATCAACACAAATTTATTCATCATTAATATTATAATTCATAATATTTAACAATCAGGTCGTTCTCAGGAAAGAGTGTCTTTTCAATAAGGATTTCTCCTTACTGGCGCGCAATTAGGTGACCAAACCTCTACTTGACAGAACTTCTAGACATTGTCAATATTGCAAATAATAATATGAATAAATTTGTCGTCTCAATTATTGATTTAATAATATAACGTATTATACAGATGATACTGTGACAATAATTAAATCAATAATATGAGAGATATGATGCAGCAACTACTATAGCAATAATTGAGTATAACTAAGTGACTTCTTACGTAAGCATCAATAATCAATATCGTGTGCAATTATTCGATCACGCATAGTACTATACTTTTACTACAAGGTAGTTCAACAGTTTTAACGGTAACACTTTCGTCGTTATTTTTATAAAATAATAATTTTGTCATTTTCTAACTACGACAATACTTCCGTTGTGGGGTCCGCCAATGATTATGTCGTCGTAGGAATATTCCATGTTAAAACGAATATTCTCCAACCAATCGAATATTATATAACAACTTGCTTACTTTGTAAAATTTATAAATATTACCCACAACTACAATATTATATCAAATCCACACCATAATATTCAAAAAAATATTTTGAGAAATTTAAATCTTTATTCATAAAATTTGGGGTCTCACAATCTCCCCTCCTTATGAAATTTTACCTTCAAAAATTACGTACGGACCTGGTATACCGAAGAGATGAGGATACCTTGACTTTATTTCAGATTCTAACTCTTTAGGTATAATCGTTGAGTGTTGAATACAATCCTTCTTATCCAAGATTTTAACACGTATCTCCTCATACGTTAAATCTTTTACTATCTCGTCTACTTTTAATTCAATAATGTGGTTTTGGTCGTCCACATATTTACGTAACATTGATACCTGAAAAACATTCTGAACACGCGACATACTTGGCGGTAAAATGAGTATATAGGCCACAGTTCCTACTCGATCGACGATTTCAAATGGGCCAATTAAATCGAGGGTTGAGATAACGCCTTCTTTAACTTTCTTCTTCATATTCATCAGCTCTGAGTACGTAGCTTGAGCTGCTTTAACTTTGTCGATTTAAAGTCGATTCTACTCGTATATTTAACATCATCACGTGGGTCCTTAGAGTCTTTAACTCTATCTTAACCATTTGTAAGTTATAGGAAATGGATCTTTGTGTTAACAAAATCACACTCGTAACCGCATATGATCTTCTACTCAATGCGTCAGTTACCATGTTCGCTCTTTCACGATGATACTGAATGGTATGGTCGTAATCTTCAACAGCTTGAGCCAACGCCTTTAGCACATTATACAATCATTTTAGTTAAAGAAATATTTAAGGGTTTTAGAAATGGGTTTTGTATTGAGGTCAATACAAAATTTGATTTCACGCTTTAGGGGTAGGCTAAGAAGTCTTCAAGAATACGTCAGGAAATTTATTAACAATAGAAATATCATTCAAAACTGTGACTCTCATCCGAGACTTGGATAGTACATCACATTGATACCTATCAACTTGCCACCATTATTCACAACGTCCCCTACGGAAAGTTCAGCTTCGGTGCATTCCACACAAGGAAGTCAACAACGAAAAGCTCAGGGCTCTTTACTTATGGCTTGATATGACAATGATTGACTTTAGTGGTTTGGTTACTTGAATTCACATAACAGGTTGGTTAGGAATATGAAAGCTAATAACCTTACAAAAAGCATGATGAGTAGTTAACCAATCGATTCTTAAAATCACATCAATGGAAAGTATTTTCAAAGAGATAAGATCGACAGGTAATGTGAAAGTGTCAATTTAAATCAACAAGATTTATAAACAGTGGAGGTAACGAAGGTTTCTACTAATGAAGTTTAAACCAATAAGTCAAAGTATAACTTCTTTGGGGTCAAATTTAAACATTGAGCGCAAGTAAGAGAGATAAAAGAATGGGTAGAACCGGTATCTAATAAGTTATAGACTTCGCAAGAATTTATAATTAACTAACTCATGCTAACTTTGTTCGGGTTACTCCCTTTTTGAGAAGTCGCGAAAAACGCTCTTCCTGAAACCACCAGCTTTGTTTTATCCGTATCCGCCTTTAAAGTCACCGTCCCAGCTGGACTTGACTTTGGTGCAAGACAAAATCGGGCTAGGTGACCTTATTTTCCACAATTGTAACATGCTTTGGACTGCATCATGTAGTTTGGACTATATGTCCCTCCCCTCCGTATTTAAAACATACAATTGGTGGTCGTTCTCCTTCCTTTAAAACGGTTATCTGTGTTGTTATCTTTCCATCGTTGTTGAACCTTCTCTTCTTGAAATTTCCACTTCTATTATATTGGCCATGATTTCCACTGAACTAGTTACCATTTCTGGAATGATAATTTCCTCCACGATGGTTATCATTATTCCAATGGTCGTTGCCACCGGTACGATTATTATCGTGTTGTTGGTCGTTACCTTTTGGTTGTGCTGACTCATTATCGCGCTCCAATAACTGAGCCCTATTCACAACATCTGAATATAAAATAAAGTTTATGAGAAATGAGGTATTGACATATATCGGATTTCAAACCTCTTAGAAACATTCGTTTCATTCACTCCTTATTATCAACCAAATGAGATGCAAACCGGGATAACTCCGCAAACTTAGCCTCGTACCGCGATACAGTCATATTACATGCTACCCAATACACTTCTCACAAGGGTAAAGATTTTTAAAACTGTGCTGAGGAATCGTATAGACTGGTTGTTTTTCATTTCGAAAAGGTTTTATGGAAATTCATCCGCAAACCGACATTACTTACGGACAGAAAGGGTGATCAGCCCGATATGCCCTGTACTGATCAGGTACTGTTGGTCGAAACAATTTGTTCCTCTTATCCGCCTTAGGCGCACAAAATTTCATACATCAGTCTTATTTGATTCCGTAGCAAAACAATTTTGTTTGAGAAATTTCTTTCAATAAACACTTGGAGTTTTTGAAAATATTTTCGAGAATGACGTCATGATGCCGCACTGTATATAACAGTCCTTTGAGGATTTCGTCATTTTGTGATTTTATCATGCTACATCATACCATAGTGGAATAGTGACTTTAAGTCAAATTCACACTAAGTAATACTGCATTGATGACTCCATCAATTTTATCATCTCTGCACCAGGTCACATGGTACATAAGTGATAAATAAAAATAATTTTTATTTTAAAAGGCACATAGTGCGTATTTTGAAATTTAGCATAGATAGAGGTTTAGGAAAACCTAATTCTCCACTAATGATCATTTGCTTAAACATTCTATCTGTTCCTATAATCCTTAACACTCCATTCACACACAACTATACCCAATTCATAAAACCACACTTATGATTTCATAACCTGGCCACAATTATATGAGTTTACAAACTGACCCTAGTCTGACCTTTGGCGTCCGTTCGCTGAGGGGCTCATAAACATTTCATATAATTATGCATCAAGAATGTCACATAAGTATGAGTTCTAAGAACTTGTACTTAATCCTATATTCTCTACTTATGACCTATTTATCTATATATAATAACTAGCGTGACACAACATTTCAACTATTACCAATGCCACCAACTAAGTAGTACAAGGAATCATACAACTCAGTTGCTAACACGAGTCCTCATTGAAATTCCCACCCAATCTTAACCCCCTTTTTCAATACGAATTAAATTCGTATTCATGATCCATAACTCATTTATGAGTTTTCATAGTACTATTTCATAGTACAACTTTCACACAGCATTTTGCTGTAAACTTTTCAATTATTAGATTGTTTCATTTCCCATATCATAACCGTATATCAGATCACGGGGTGATCTTATCGTATATATTACGATTCAATTTCCATGACTTGATCGTTTTGTTTTACGATCTTCTATTCCTGCGCTTTCAGTCCTTTAGACTCGATCTATTCACCGTTACCGTTCACCACTATAACCAGAGTTAGGGAACTCTGTATCTTAACAACTTACCGAGATTCGTCTTTGAATCTTACTGACCAACTAACTCTATGTGAGTTAGTCTTATCCTAATCACTGCGGTTATTGGTCTCAGGTATTCCTACCTAAGCTTCATAACCAACAGCTCTGATACCAACTGTAAAATCCCCGAACCCGGGCCCCGAATCGCCTCGGATCCGGTTCACTATTTCTTTCACTATTCGCGGAAGATATAAACATAAGTTGTTTATACATTACATTATACACTATTCCCCAAGGTCGAGTAACCTTAACTTATTACACAATTCTTAAAATATCTATTACACAACAACATTTATCAAATACATTATTACCAACTAACTGCACAATTTATCCCAAGCCAAACTTAGCTTTAAACGTTTCCTGAATAGGATGCATTTGCTTTACCTGCAATGTTTTATCATGATATAGCAAGGGTGAGCATGAAAGTTGCCCAGCAAGTTTATTTACAACAATATAACGATATATCATGATTGAAGAGTATGAATAAAGGGCTTGCTATAATTCATCAATATAATTGAGAACTAGCACGAACAAATTTTTGACTGAACAAGTATTATACATGAACAAACATTTCTGAACCAACTGGTAATGAAGGTGATCAGCCTTTCATACCTGACTTATACATGCAAGATGTACAGAATACAATTTTCGTGGCAATCAGTAATGATTTACCATCAGCTTGAATAAAATACTCTTATTAGATTTAAGTACAAGAAAACTTGCCTGAACCGTTGATTACCGCACGCAATTAATAACGCAATACTCGAAGACCTAATATTAATAATATAGATCTCAAATAATTAGAATAATATCATTACAGTAGTATACTGTTATATCTATATACACAGAATATCCTAAACACATAGCACATAAGCCTATCAATCTTCACAACACATAAGACTTGGCATCAAGTCAAACTATTTCAGTCTGACTTGAAATCGACACAATTTTATCATCCCGACGGTCTAGTCGGACGAATATCGAGTTTAAGTTCAATTAAACTCTGACTTAACACTTAACCATTACCGCAGATAACTTTCTAATCAGCCAAAACATTTCTCCTAGGCTCGTAATAATTTTCGGACAATTATTACCATTAATCACCATTTTTAAATCCTTAAAACCGTATTTAATTAAATTAAATACCACAAAATTCCTTAATCATTAATATAAAATATTAATAAAAATCATAACATAATATTATAATATAATATAATATCACAAAGTATTTTTAATACTTTAAAATCCTTTTTATATGATTTTTAAACCTTTAAATCCATTATTCGATAATTGCTATTAATATTAAAATATTAATATTTTCATGTCAAAATATCAAAAGTTATATTTTATAACTTAAAATATTTTTATAACACTTAAATCATTTTTATATGATTTATAAAGCATTAACTCTAATTTTCCATAATTTATTTAATATATTTATTAAATAAATTAATTACCATTAATAATAAATTATTAATGAATTTCATCACAAAATATCAAAAGTTATGGAAAATAACTTAAAATATTTTCTTTTATCATAATATTATTTTTCATGATTTTTCATGAATTAAAAACTATTTTTAAATAATTTATTTAATATTATAATTAAATAAATAAATACAATTTACATTCCAAAAATACTAAATATTTTTGAAATACACTCAAAATAGTTAAAAACTATTTTTCAAACTTTAAAATAATTTTTCATAATTTATTATGTATTTTTAATAATTAAAAACTATTTTTTTCTAATTTTAAATCAATTTCCGGAAATTATTAAATAAACTGTCGCTAAAGGCCTATAGCGACACTTGTCTGTCGCTATAGGTGTTCTTGAGTGTTCTTGGTGTCCTTGACAAATTTCGGGTTGCATGGTTTGACCGCGATTTGAATGGTGTTCTGATCGATTTCTGGACTCGTGATTGATTTCATGTTGTAGTATTTATGTAATACTACAATTACCAACTTGTTTCATGGCCAAACAACATCATATGAGCGAGATCTAAGTCTCCAAAGTTACTGACAACGCTGTTCTTCATTTTCTGGGTTTTCCAGAAAATGAAGAACAGATAAGGGTGCTACTTTAGATCCTTGTATCTTTCAGTCTAAGCATTGTTAATTTGATATAAAGGTTCTAGTTTATAGTTCTGATGTCAGGGTACAATAAAAAATTATCAGATCATCTAAAAAACAACAGATGAATAAGATTCAAGCCGGTCAAAGTGGCGACCAAGAACTGTTCTTGAACAAATCTGGGTTTTCCAGATTTCGTCAAGAACAGTCGGTCAAAGCTACTTTGACCTTAATTTCCGATCATTCCGATTACGATCTAGGTGTTCTAATGGTTTTATTATGTAGGATACATGTCCTACTACAACATCCAACCAACAACATGACATAAACAATAACATATCGTGAGATCTAGCGCCTGAAATACCTTGTCAGACAATATAGAGATTTCTGGGAATTTTCTGGGCTGCCCAGAAAGCAGTCTTCGTGATCGGTCAACTAGGTTTGACCGTTCATATCTTTTGATCTAGACAAGATCTGAGGTTGATTCAAGTCTCAGATTAAAGAACATATACCAGAGAACATATCTATAACATCAAATACAAGATATCATTAACACACACAGATCTATGAATCCTGACATTTGACTGTCAGGCCATATTTCCAACTTTTTCCAGATTTTTATAAACATTAAATCCGAGCATCTAGGTGTTATGGATCCATGATCCATCAACCCAGATCTCTAATTGACACCCTATTACACATATTTGAACAACAAATAACAACATTTAACATAAAAATCATAGATTTCGAAATTTGAAGGTTTTATACCTTTTATGCTTGATTTTGATTTCTGATCCCTTGATCTGTTTCTGGATTGCTAAAATTTGATCATGGTTTTGTTTCATACTCTTTCTCACTCTAACATTTCGAAAATGGAGAGAGAGGATGGCTTGGTTGATTTGAAAAAAAATGTAGCATTTTCTCTCTCTTTAATTATTTATACAATTCTTGATCCAATGAATGTGGCTGCTGATTTGAGCTGATTTGCTGGATTTTTCAAAGGCTAGGCTAGAATAGCTCTAGGGTTGCTCACCAAACCCATGATCTTGGCAAGATTTCCAAGCAACATAAAATAATACATAGAGGGGCATTTTTGACATTTCCATTTTGTTCTAGATTTTGTAATTTGATGAAATCCTTAGGGTTTAGGGTTTGGACAATTCTAGGGTTTAGGTTTTAACCCTTAACTTTGCAAAAATTTAATTTCTAACATTTCCGAATTTTCGGTTATAGAAAATTAGAAAATTAACATTTTTAACTTATAATTAGAATTTACTAATTATATTAAAATTCCTTAATCATGCTTTAATCTTGTTAATTAGGATTAATAATTCTTAATTAAAATTGCTAATTACGCAATTAGGGTCAAAATGGTCATTAGGGTTTATAAACCGCTAATTAGGGTTTCTAATAGAAAAATAAATTTTCTAATTTAGAAATTAAACATTCGTAATTAGATTAGGGTTTCTAATTACTCATAATATTGAAATAATTAGGATTAGGGTTTCCTAATTAGCATTGCTAATTTTAGCAATTAATTCCACCACTGAACAATTAGGGTTTCTGACGGAACAATTAGGGTTCCAATAAATTTGAAAATTATGGTTTGTTAATTAATTAACATTTACCCTAATTAGACTTAATTAATAGCACTTAAGCATTATAATTCTCCGTTAATTTCCCAGATTAGGGCTTAACTTTAACAGAATCTGAAACTAGGGTTTTCAGATCTGGCATTAGGGTTTTCAAATTTGGAATTAGGGTTTTGTAATCAATTGTCAAGATTAACCCTAATTAATCTTTTAATTATTTACACTAATGCCATTAAGTTCCCAATTTAGGGTTTCATGCACCGAATTAGGGTTTCGGATTCCCGGAACTGAAACTAGGGTTTCCAGAACCGATTTGTAGGGTTTCTTGTTAGCCGCTAGAGTTTTCTAACCGAACATTGTCGTTCTTAATATATTCTTAGGGCTTATCACAGATGTAATTTATCTGGTCAACCCTTGACCCTTAACCACATTCTGAACACATCATTAACCATAAACCCAGAACTTAATCACATAAACAATTAATCCTGAATAATTCACCTATTTCCTTTACAAAATTTTGAAACCCTCAAAATTCCTTCCCAATAACCTCAAACGCATACACTCATTTTCTGTCTAGGTCTAATATTTGACCTTAAATCAATCATTAAAGATTTTACTAAATTACCCAAATTCTCGGGTTATCACATTCACCCCTCCTTATAAGAATTTCGTCCCCGAAATTCGCCTTACACCTTACACCGTGCACCTTACACCATTCACACATGAACCTTACACCTTTGACACATATACCATTCACACACATTATTACATGCTACCCAATACACTTCTCACAAGGGTAAAGATTTTTAAAACTGTGCTGAGGAATCGTATAGACTGGTTGTTTTTCATTTCGAAAAGGTTTTATGGAAATTCATCCGCAAACCGACATTACTTACGGACACAAAGGGTGATCAGCCCGATATGTCCTGTACTGATCAGGTACTGTTGGTCGGAACAATTTGTTCCTCTTATCCGCCTTAGGCGCACAAAATTTCATACCTCAGTCTTATTTGATTCCGTAGCAAAACAATTTTGTTTGAGAAATTTCTTTCAATAAACACTTGGAGTTTTTGAAAATATTTTCGAGAATGACATCATGATGCCGCACTGTATATAACAGTCCGTTGAGGATTTTGTCATTTTGTGATTTTATCATGCTACATCATACCATAGTGGAATAGTGACTTTAAGTCAAATTCACACTAAGTAATACTGCATTGATGACTCCATCAATTTTATCATCTCTGCACCAGGTCACATGGTACATAAGTGATAAATAAAAATAATTTTTATTTTAAAAGGCACATAGTGCGTATTTTGAAATTTAGCATAGATAGAGGTTTAGGAAAACCTAATTCTCCACTAATTATCATTTGCTTAAACATTCTATCTGTTCCTATAATCCTTAACACTCCATTCACACACAACTATACCCAATTCATAAAACCACACTTATGATTTCATAACCTGGCCACAATTATATGAGTTTACAAACTGACCCTAGTCTGACCTTTGGCGTCCGTTCGCTGAGGGGCTCATAAACATTTCATATAATTATGCATCAAGAATGTCACATAAGTATGAGTTCTAAGAACTCGTACTTAATCCTATATTCTCTACTTATGACCTATTTATCTATATATAATAACTAGCGTGACACAACATTTCAACTATTACCAATGCCACCAACTAAGTAGTACAAGGAATCATACAACTCAGTTGCTAACACGAGTCCTCATTGAAATTCCCACCCAATCTTAACCCCCTTTTTCAATACGAATTAAATTCGTATTCATGATCCATAACTCATTTATGAGTTTTCATAGTACTATTTCATAGTACAACTTTCACACAGTATTTTGCTGTAAACTTTTCAATTATTAGATTGTTTCATTTCCCATATCATAACCGTATATCAGATCACGGGGTGATCTTATCGTATATATTACGATTCAATTTCCATGACTTGATCGTTTTGTTTTACGATCTTCTATTCCTGCGCTTTCAGTCCTTTAGACTCGATCTATTCACCGTTACCGTTCACCACTATAACCAGAGTTAGGGAACTCTGTAGCTTAACAACTTACCGAGATTCGTCTTTGAATCTTACTGACCAACTAACTCTATGTGAGTTAGTCTTATCCTAATCACTGCGGTTATTGGTCTCAGGTATTCCTACCTAAGCTTCATAACCAACAGCTCTGATACCAACTGTAAAATCCCCGAACCCGGGCCCCGAATCGCCTCGGATCCGGTTCACTATTTCTTTCAATATTCGCAGAAGATATAAACATAAGTTGTTTATACATTACATTATACACTATTCCCCAAGGTCGAGTAACCTTAACTTATTACACAATTCTTAAAATATTTATTACACAACAACATTTATCAAATACATTATTACCAACTAACTGCACAATTTATCCCAAGCCAAACTTAGCTTTAAACGTTTCCTGAATAGGACGCATTTGCTTTACCTGCAATGTTTTATCATGATATAGCAAGGGTGAGCATGAAAGTTGCCCAGCAAGTTTATTTACAACAATATAACGATATATCATGATTGAAGAGTATGAATAAAGGGCTTGCTATAATTCATCAATATAATTGAGAACTAGCACGAACAAATTTTTGACTGAACAAGTATTATACATGAACAAACATTTCTGAACCAACTGGTAATGAAGGTGATCAGCCTTTCATACCTGACTTATACATGCAAGATGTACAGAATACAATTTTTGTGGCAATCAGTAATGATTTACCATCAGCTTGAATAAAATACTCTTATTAGAGTTAAGTACAAGAAAACTTGCCTGAACCGTTGATTACCGCACGCAATTAATAACGCAATACTCGAAGACCTAATATTAATAATATAGATCTCCAATAATTAGAATAATATCATCACAGTAGTATACTGTTATATCTATATACACAGAATATCCTAAACACATAGCACATAAGCCTATCAATCTTCACAACACATAAGACTTGGCAGCAAGTCAAACTATTTCAGTCTGACTTGAAATCGACACAATTTTATCATCCCGACGGTCTAGTCGGACGAATATCAAGTTTAAGTTCAATTAAACTCTGACTTAACACTTAACCATTACCGCAGATAACTTTCTAATCAGCCAAAACATTTCTCCTAGGCTCGTAATAATTTTCGGACAATTATTACCATTAATCACCATTTTTAAATCCTTAAAATCGTATTTAATTGAATTAAATACCACAAAATTCCTTAATCATTAATATAAAATATTAATGAAAATCATAACATAATATTATAATATAATATAATATCACAAAGTATTTTTAATACTTTAAAATCCTTTTTATATGATTTTTAAACCTTTAAATCCATTATTCGATAATTGCTATTAATATTAAAATATTAATATTTTCATGTCAAAATATCAAAAGTTATATTTTATAACTTAAAATATTTTTATAACACTTAAATCATTTTTATATGATTTATAAAGCATTAACTCTAATTTTCCATAATTTATTTAATATATTTATTAAATAAATTAATTACCATTAATAATAAATTATTAATGAATTTCATCACAAAATATCAAAAGTTATGGAAAATAACTTAAAATATTTTCTTTTATCATAAAATTATTTTTCATGATTTTTCATGAATTAAAAACTATTTTTAAATAATTTATTTAATATTATAATTAAATAAATAAATACCATTTACATTCCAAAAATACTAAATATTTTTGAAATACACTCAAAATAGTTAAAAACTATTTTTCAGACTGTAAAATAATTTTTCATAATTTATTATGTATTTTTAATAATTAAAAACTATTTTTTTCTAATTTTAAATCAATTTCCGGAAATTATTAAATAAACTGTCGCTAAAGGCCTATAGCGACACTTGTCTGTCGCTATAGGTGTTCTTGAGTGTTCTTGGTGTTCTTGACAGATTTCGGGTTGCATGGTTTGACCGCGATTTAAATGGTGTTCTGATCGATTTCTGGACTCGTGATTGATTTCATGTTGTAGTATTTATGTAATACTACAATTACCAACTTGTTTCATGGCCAAACAAAATCATATGAGCGAGATCTAAGTCTCCAAAGTTACTGACAACGCTGTTCTTTTTTTTCTGGGTTTTCCAGAAAATGAAGAACAGATAAGGGTGCTACTTTAGATCCTTGTATCTTTCAGTCTAAGCATTGTTAATTTGATATAAAGGTTCTAGTTTATAGTTCTGATGTCAGGGTACAATAAAAAATCATCAGATCATCTAACAAACAACAGATGAACAAGATTCAAGCCGGTCAAAGTGGCGACCAAGAACTGTTCTTGAACAAATCTGGGTTTTCCAGATTTCGTCAAGAACTGTCGGTCAAAGCTACTTTGACCTTAATTTCCGATCATTCCGATTACGATCTAGGTGTTATAATGGTTTTATTATGCAGGATACATGTCCTACTACAACATCCAACCAACAACATGACATAAACAATAACATATCGTGAGATCTAGCGCCTGAAATACCTTGTCAGACAATATAGAGATTTCTGGGAATTTTCTGGGCTGCCCAGAAAGCAGTCTTCGTGATCGGTCAACTAGGTTTGACCGTTCATATCTTTTGATCTAGACAAGATCTGAGGTTGATTCAAGTCTCATATTAAAGAACATATACCAGAGAACATATCTATAACATCAAATACAAGATATCATTAACACACACAGATCTATGGATCCTGACATTTGACTGTCAGGCCATATTTCCAACTTTTTCCAGATTTTTATAAACATTAAATCCGAGCATCTAGGTGTTATGGATCCATGATCCATCAACCCAGATCTCTAATTGACACCCTATTACACATATTTGAACAACAAATAACAACATTTAACATAAAAATCATAGATTTCAAAATTTGAAGGTTTTATACCTTTTATGCTTGATTTTGATTTCTGATCCCTTGATCTGTTTCTGGATTGCTAAAATTTGATCATGGTTTTGTTTCATACTCTTTCTCACTCTAACATTTCGAAAATGGAGAGAGAGGATGGCTTGGTTGATTTGAAAAAAAATGTAGCATTTTCTCTCTCTTTAATTATTTATACAATTCTTGATCCAATGAATGTGGCTGCTGATTTGAGCTGATTTGCTGGATTTTTCAAAGGCTAGGCTAGAATAGCTCTAGGGTTGCTCACCAAACCCATGATCTTGGCAAGATTTCCAAGCAACATAAAATAATACATAGAGGGGCATTTTTGACATTTCCATTTTGTTCTAGATTTTGTAATTTGATGAAATCCTTAGGGTTTAGGGTTTGGACAATTCTAGGGTTTAGGTTTTAACCCTTAACTTTGCAAAAATTTAATTTCTAACATTTCCGAATTTTCGGTTATAGAAAATTAGAAAATTAACATTTTTAACTTATAATTAGAATTTACTAATTATATTAAAATTCCTTAATCATGCTTTAATCTTGTTAATTAGGATTAATAATTCTTAATTAAAATTGCTAATTACGCAATTAGGGTCAAAATGGTCATTAGGGTTTATAAACCGCTAATTAGGGTTTCTAATAGAAAAATAAATTTTCTAATTTAGAAATTAAACATTCGTAATTAGATTAGGGTTTCTAATTACTCATAATATTGAAATAATTAGGATTAGGGTTTCCTAATTAGCATTGCTAATTTTAGCAATTAATTCCACCACTGAACAATTAGGGTTTCTGACGGAACAATTAGGGTTCCAATAAATTTGAAAATTATGGTTTGTTAATTAATTAACATTTACCCTAATTAGACTTAATTAATAGCACTTAAGCATTATAATTCTCCGTTAATTTCCCAGATTAGGGCTTAACTTTAACAGAATCTGAAACTAGGGTTTTCAGATCTGGCATTAGGGTTTTCAAATTTGGAATTAGGGTTTTGTAATCAATTGTCAAGATTAACCCTAATTAATCTTTTAATTATTTACACTAATGCCATTAAGTTCCCAATTTAGGGTTTCATGCACCGAATTAGGGTTTCGGATTCCCGGAACTGAAACTAGGGTTTCCAGAACCGATTTGTAGGGTTTCTTGTTAGCCGCTAGAGTTTTCTAACCGAACATTGTCGTTCTTAATATATTCTTAGGGCTTATCACAGATGTAATTTATCTGGTCAACCCTTGACCCTTAACCACATTCTGAACACATCATTAACCATAAACCCAGAACTTAATCACATAAACAATTAATCCTGAATAATTCACCTATTTCCTTTACAAAATTTTGAAACCCTCAAAATTCCTTCCCAATAACCTCAAACGCATACACTCATTTTCTGTCTAGGTCTAATATTTGACCTTAAATCAATCATTAAAGATTTTACTAAATTACCCAAATTCTCGGGTTATCACATTCACCCCTCCTTATAAGAATTTCGTCCCCGAAATTCGCCTTACACCTTACACCGTGCACCTTACACCATTCACACATGAGCCTTACACCTTTCACACATATACCATTCACACACATTATTACATGCTACCCAATACACTTCTCACAAGGGTAAAGATTTTTAAAACTGTGCTGAGGAATCGTATAGACTGGTTGTTTTTCATTTCGAAAAGTTTTTATGAAAATTCATCCGCAAACCGACATTACTTACGGACACAAAGGGTGATCAGCCCGATATGCCCTGTACTGATCAGGTACTGTTGGTCGGAACAATTTGTTCCTCTTATCCGCCTTAGGCGCACAAAATTTCATACCTCAGTCTTATTTGATTCCGTAGCAAAACAATTTTGTTTGAGAAATTTCTTTCAATAAACACTTGGAGTTTTTGAAAATATTTTCGAGAATGACATCATGATGCCGCACTGTATATAACAGTCCGTTGAGGATTTTGTCATTTTGTGATTTTATCATGCTACATCATACTATAGTGGAATAGTGACTTTAAGTCAAATTCACACTAAGTAATACTGCATTGATGACTCCATCAATTTTATCATCTCTGCACCAGGTCACATGGTACATAAGTGATAAATAAAAATAATTTTTATTTTAAAAGGCACATAGTGCGTATTTTGAAATTTAGCATAGATAGAGGTTTAGGAAAACCTAATTCTCCACTAATTATCATTTGCTTAAACATTCTATCTGTTCCTATAATCCTTAACACTCCATTCACACACAACTATACCCAATTCATAAAACCACACTTATGATTTCATAACCTGGCCACAATTATATGAGTTTACAAACTGACCCTAGTCTGACCTTTGGCGTCCGTTCGCTGAGGGGCTCATAAACATTTCATATAATTATGCATCAAGAATGTCACATAAGTATGAGTTCTAAGAACTCGTACTTAATCCTATATTCTCTACTTATGACCTATTTATCTATATATAATAACTAGCGTGACACAACATTTCAACTATTACCAATGCCACCAACTAAGTAGTACAAGGAATCATACAACTCAGTTGCTAACACGAGTCCTCATTGAAATTCCCACCCAATCTTAACCCCCTTTTTCAATACGAATTAAATTCGTATTCATGATCCATAACTCATTTATGAGTTTTCATAGTACTATTTCATAGTACAACTTTCACACAGTATTTTGCTGTAAACTTTTCAATTATTAGATTGTTTCATTTCCCATATCATAACCGTATATCAGATCACGGGGTGATCTTATCGTATATATTACGATTCAATTTCCATGACTTGATCGTTTTGTTTTACGATCTTCTATTCCTGCGCTTTCAGTCCTTTAGACTCGATCTATTCACCGTTACCGTTCACCACTATAACCAGAGTTAGGGAACTCTGTAGCTTAACAACTTACCGAGATTCGTCTTTGAATCTTACTGACCAACTAACTCTATGTGAGTTAGTCTTATCCTAATCACTGCGGTTATTGGTCTCAGGTATTCCTACCTAAGCTTCATAACCAACAGCTCTGATACCAACTGTAAAATCCCCGAACCCGGGCCCCGAATCGCCTCGGATCCGGTTCACTATTTCTTTCAATATTCGCAGAAGATATAAACATAAGTTGTTTATACATTACATTATACACTATTCCCCAAGGTCGAGTAACCTTAACTTATTACACAATTCTTAAAATATTTATTACACAACAACATTTATCAAATACATTATTACCAACTAACTGCACAATTTATCCCAAGCCAAACTTAGCTTTAAACGTTTCCTGAATAGGACGCATTTGCTTTACCTGCAATGTTTTATCATGATATAGCAAGGGTGAGCATGAAAGTTGCCCAGCAAGTTTATTTACAACAATATAACGATATATCATGATTGAAGAGTATGAATAAAGGGCTTGCTATAATTCATCAATATAATTGAGAACTAGCACGAACAAATTTTTGACTGAACAAGTATTATACATGAACAAACATTTCTGAACCAACTGGTAATGAAGGTGATCAGCCTTTCATACCTGACTTATACATGCAAGATATACAGAATACAATTTTTGTGGCAATCAGTAATGATTTACCATCAGCTTGAATAAAATACTCTTATTAGAGTTAAGTACAAGAAAACTTGCCTGAACCGTTGATTACCGCACGCAATTAATAACGCAATACTCGAAGACCTAATATTAATAATATAGATCTCCAATAATTAGAATAATATCATCACAGTAGTATACTGTTATATCTATATACACAGAATATCCTAAACACATAGCACATAAGCCTATCAATCTTCACAACACATAAGACTTGGCAGCAAGTCAAACTATTTCAGTCTGACTTGAAATCGACACAATTGTATCATCCCGACGGTCTAGTCGGACGAATATCGAGTTTAAGTTCAATTAAACTCTGACTTAACACTTAACCATTACCGCAGATAACTTTCTAATCAGCCAAAACATTTCTCCTAGGCTCGTAATAATTTTCGGACAATTATTACCATTAATCACCATTTTTAAATCCTTAAAATCGTATTTAATTGAATTAAATACCACAAAATTCCTTAATCATTAATATAAAATATTAATGAAAATCATAACATAATATTATAATATAATATAATATCACAAAGTATTTTTAATACTTTAAAATCCTTTTTATATGATTTTTAAACCTTTAAATCCATTATTCGATAATTGCTATTAATATTAAAATATTAATATTTTCATGTCAAAATATCAAAAGTTATATTTTATAACTTAAAATATTTTTATAACACTTAAATCATTTTTATATGATTTATAAAGCATTAACTCTAATTTTCCATAATTTATTTAATATATTTATTAAATAAATTAATTACCATTAATAATAAATTATTAATGAATTTCATCACAAAATATCAAAAGTTATGGAAAATAACTTAAAATATTTTCTTTTATCATAAAATTATTTTTCATGATTTTTCATGAATTAAAAACTATTTTTAAATAATTTATTTAATATTATAATTAAATAAATAAATACCATTTACATTCCAAAAATACTAAATATTTTTGAAATACACTCAAAATAGTTAAAAACTATTTTTCAGACTGTAAAATAATTTTTCATAATTTATTATGTATTTTTAATAATTAAAAACTATTTTTTTCTAATTTTAAATCAATTTCCGGAAATTATTAAATAAACTGTCGCTAAAGGCCTATAGCGACACTTGTCTGTCGCTATAGGTGTTCTTGAGTGTTCTTGGTGTTCTTGACAGATTTCGGGTTGCATGGTTTGACCGCGATTTAAATGGTGTTCTGATCGATTTCTGGACTCGTGATTGATTTCATGTTGTAGTATTTATGTAATACTACAATTACCAACTTGTTTCATGGCCAAACAACATCATATGAGCGAGATCTAAGTCTCCAAAGTTACTGACAACGCTGTTCTTCATTTTCTGGGTTTTCCAGAAAATGAAGAACAGATAAGGGTGCTACTTTAGATCCTTGTATCTTTCAGTCTAAGCATTGTTAATTTGATATAAAGGTTCTAGTTTATAGTTCTGATGTCAGGGTACAATAAAAAATCATCAGATCATCTAAAAAACAACAGATGAACAAGATTCAAGCCGGTCAAAGTGGCGACCAAGAACTGTTCTTGAACAAATCTGGGTTTTCCAGATTTCGTCAAGAACTGTCGGTCAAAGCTACTTTGACCTTAATTTCCGATCATTCCGATTACGATCTAGGTGTTCTAATGGTTTTATTATGTAGGATACATGTCCTACTACAACATCCAACCAACAACATGACATAAACAATAACATATCGTGAGATCTAGCGCCTGAAATACCTTGTCAGACAATATAGAGATTTCTGGGAATTTTCTGGGCTGCCCAGAAAGCAGTCTTCGTGATCGGTCAACTAGGTTTGACCGTTCATATCTTTTGATCTAGACAAGATCTGAGGTTGATTCAAGTCTCAGATTAAAGAACATATACCAGAGAACATATCTATAACATCAAATACAAGATATCATTAACACACACAGATCTATGGATCCTGACATTTGACTGTCAGGCCATATTTCCAACTTTTTCCAGATTTTTATAAACATTAAATCCGAGCATCTAGGTGTTATGGATCCATGATCCATCAACCCAGATCTCTAATTGACACCCTATTACACATATTTGAACAACAAATAACAACATTTAACATAAAAATCATAGATTTCAAAATTTGAAGGTTTTATACCTTTTATGCTTGATTTTGATTTCTGATCCCTTGATCTGTTTCTGGATTGCTAAAATTTGATCATGGTTTTGTTTCATACTCTTTCTCACTCTAACATTTCGAAAATGGAGAGAGAGGATGGCTTGGTTGATTTGAAAAAAAATGTAGCATTTTCTCTCTCTTTAATTATTTATACAATTCTTGATCCAATGAATGTGGCTGCTGATTTGAGCTGATTTGCTGGATTTTTCAAAGGCTAGGCTAGAATAGCTCTAGGGTTGCTCACCAAACCCATGATCTTGGCAAGATTTCCAAGCAACATAAAATAATACATAGAGGGGCATTTTTGACATTTCCATTTTGTTCTAGATTTTGTAATTTGATGAAATCCTTAGGGTTTAGGGTTTGGACAATTCTAGCACTTAAGCATTATAATTCTCCGTTAATTTCCCAGATTAGGGCTTAACTTTAACAGAATCTGAAACTAGGGTTTTCAGATCTGGCATTAGGGTTTTCAAATTTGGAATTAGGGTTTTGTAATCAATTGTCAAGATTAACCCTAATTAATCTTTTAATTATTTACACTAATGCCATTAAGTTCCCAATTTAGGGTTTCATGCACCGAATTAGGGTTTCGGATTCCCGGAACTGAAACTAGGGTTTCCAGAACCGATTTGTAGGGTTTCTTGTTAGCCGCTAGAGTTTTCTAACCGAACATTGTCGTTCTTAATATATTCTTAGGGCTTATCACAGATGTAATTTATCTGGTCAACCCTTGACCCTTAACCACATTCTGAACACATCATTAACCATAAACCCAGAACTTAATCACATAAACAATTAATCCTGAATAATTCACCTATTTCCTTTACAAAATTTTGAAACCCTCAAAATTCCTTCCCAATAACCTCAAACGCATACACTCATTTTCTGTCTAGGTCTAATATTTGACCTTAAATCAATCATTAAAGATTTTACTAAATTACCCAAATTCTCGGGTTATCACATTCACCCCTCCTTATAAGAATTTCGTCCCCGAAATTCGCCTTACACCTTACACCGTGCACCTTACACCATTCACACATGAGCCTTACACCTTTCACACATATACCATTCACACACATTATTACATGCTACCCAATACACTTCTCACAAGGGTAAAGATTTTTAAAACTGTGCTGAGGAATCGTATAGACTGGTTGTTTTTCATTTCGAAAAGTTTTTATGAAAATTCATCCGCAAACCGACATTACTTACGGACACAAAGGGTGATCAGCCCGATATGCCCTGTACTGATCAGGTACTGTTGGTCGGAACAATTTGTTCCTCTTATCCGCCTTAGGCGCACAAAATTTCATACCTCAGTCTTATTTGATTCCGTAGCAAAACAATTTTGTTTGAGAAATTTCTTTCAATAAACACTTGGAGTTTTTGAAAATATTTTCGAGAATGACATCATGATGCCGCACTGTATATAACAGTCCGTTGAGGATTTTGTCATTTTGTGATTTTATCATGCTACATCATACTATAGTGGAATAGTGACTTTAAGTCAAATTCACACTAAGTAATACTGCATTGATGACTCCATCAATTTTATCATCTCTGCACCAGGTCACATGGTACATAAGTGATAAATAAAAATAATTTTTATTTTAAAAGGCACATAGTGCGTATTTTGAAATTTAGCATAGATAGAGGTTTAGGAAAACCTAATTCTCCACTAATTATCATTTGCTTAAACATTCTATCTGTTCCTATAATCCTTAACACTCCATTCACACACAACTATACCCAATTCATAAAACCACACTTATGATTTCATAACCTGGCCACAATTATATGAGTTTACAAACTGACCCTAGTCTGACCTTTGGCGTCCGTTCGCTGAGGGGCTCATAAACATTTCATATAATTATGCATCAAGAATGTCACATAAGTATGAGTTCTAAGAACTCGTACTTAATCCTATATTCTCTACTTATGACCTATTTATCTATATATAATAACTAGCGTGACACAACATTTCAACTATTACCAATGCCACCAACTAAGTAGTACAAGGAATCATACAACTCAGTTACTAACACGAGTCCTCATTGAAATTCCCACCCAATCTTAACCCCCTTTTTCAATACGAATTAAATTCGTATTCATGATCCATAACTCATTTATGAGTTTTCATAGTACTATTTCATAGTACAACTTTCACACAGTATTTTGCTGTAAACTTTTCAATTATTAGATTGTTTCATTTCCCATATCATAACCGTATATCAGATCACGGGGTGATCTTATCGTATATATTACGATTCAATTTCCATGACTTGATCGTTTTGTTTTACGATCTTCTATTCCTGCGCTTTCAGTCCTTTAGACTCGATCTATTCACCGTTACCGTTCACCACTATAACCAGAGTTAGGGAACTCTGTAGCTTAACAACTTACCGAGATTCGTCTTTGAATCTTACTGACCAACTAACTCTATGTGAGTTAGTCTTATCCTAATCACTGCGGTTATTGGTCTCAGGTATTCCTACCTAAGCTTCATAACCAACAGCTCTGATACCAACTGTAAAATCCCCGAACCCGGGCCCCGAATCGCCTCGGATCCGGTTCACTATTTCTTTCACTATTCGCAGAAGATATAAACATAAGTTGTTTATACATTACATTATACACTATTCCCCAAGGTCGAGTAACCTTAACTTATTACACAATTCTTAAAATATTTATTACACAACAACATTTATCAAATACATTATTACCAACTAACTGCACAATTTATCCCAAGCCAAACTTAGCTTTAAACGTTTCCTGAATAGGACGCATTTGCTTTACCTGCAATGTTTTATCATGATATAGCAAGGGTGAGCATGAAAGTTGCCCAGCAAGTTTATTTACAACAATATAACGATATATCATGATTGAAGAGTATGAATAAAGGGCTTGCTATAATTCATCAATATAATTGAGAACTAGCACGAACAAATTTTTGACTGAACAAGTATTATACATGAACAAACATTTCTGAACCAACTGGTAATGAAGGTGATCAGCCTTTCATACCTGACTTATACATGCAAGATGTACAGAATACAATTTTGTGGCAATCAGTAATGATTTACCATCAGCTTGAATAAAATACTCTTATTAGAGTTAAGTACAAGAAAACTTGCCTGAACCGTTGATTACCGCACGCAATTAATAACGCAATACTCGAAGACCTAATATTAATAATATAGATCTCCAATAATTAGAATAATATCATCACAGTAGTATACTGTTATATCTATATACACAGAATATCCTAAACACATAGCACATAAGCCTATCAATCTTCACAACACATAAGACTTGGCATCAAGTCAAACTATTTCAGTCTGACTTGAAATCGACACAATTTTATCATCCCAAAGGTCTAGTCGGACGAATATCGAGTTTAAGTTCAATTAAACTCTGACTTAACACTTAACCATTACCGCAGATAACTTTCTAATCAGCCAAAACATTTCTCCTAGGCTCGTAATAATTTTCGGACAATTATTACCATTAATCACCATTTTTAAATCCTTAAAACCGTATTTAATTGAATTAAATACCACAAAATTCCTTAATCATTAATATAAAATATTAATGAAAATCATAACATAATATTATAATATAATATAATATCACAAAGTATTTTTAATACTTTAAAATCCTTTTTATATGATTTTTAAACCTTTAAATCCATTATTCGATAATTGCTATTAATATTAAAATATTAATATTTTCATGTCAAAATATCAAAAGTTATATTTTATAACTTAAAATATTTTTATAACACTTAAATCATTTTTATATGATTTATAAAGCATTAACTCTAATTTTCCATAATTTATTTAATATATTTATTAAATAAATTAATTACCATTAATAATAAATTATTAATGAATTTCATCACAAAATATCAAAAGTTATGGAAAATAACTTAAAATATTTTCTTTTATCATAAAATTATTTTTCATGATTTTTCATGAATTAAAAACTATTTTTAAATAATTTATTTAATATTATAATTAAATAAATAAATACCATTTACATTCCAAAAATACTAAATATTTTTGAAATACACTCAAAATAGTTAAAAACTATTTTTCAGACTGTAAAATAATTTTTCATAATTTATTATGTATTTTTAATAATTAAAAACTATTTTTTTCTAATTTTAAATCAATTTCCGGAAATTATTAAATAAACTATCGCTAAAGGCCTATAGCGACACTTGTCTGTCGCTATAGGTGTTCTTGAGTGTTCTTGGTGTTCTTGACAGATTTCGGGTTGCATGGTTTGACCGCGATTTAAATGGTGTTCTGATCGATTTCTGAACTCGTGATTGATTTCATGTTGTAGTATTTATGTAATACTACAATTACCAACTTGTTTCATGGCCAAACAACATCATATGAGCGAGATCTAAGTCTCCAAAGTTACTGACAACGCTGTTCTTCATTTTCTGGGTTTTCCAGAAAATGAAGAACAGATAAGGGTGCTACTTTAGATCCTTGTATCTTTCAGTTTAAGCATTGTTAATTTGATATAAAGGTTCTAGTTTATATTTCTGATGTCAGGGTACAATAAACAATCATCCGATCATCTAAAAAACAACAGATGAACAAGATTCAAGCCGGTCAAAGTGGCGACCAAGAACTGTTCTTGAACAAATCTGGGTTTTCCAGATTTCGTCAAGAACTGTCGGTCAAAGCTACTTTGACCTTAATTTCTGATCATTCCGATTACGATCTAGGTGTTCTAATGGTTTTATTATGTAGGATACATGTCCTACTACAACATCCAACCAACAACATGACAAAAACAATAACATATCGTGAGATCTAGCGCCTAAAATACCTTGTCAGACAATATAGAGATTTCTGGGAATTTTCTGGGCTGCCCAGAAAGCAGTCTTCGTGATCGGTCAACTAGGTTTGACCGTTCATATCTTTTGATCTAGACAAGATCTGAGGTTGATTCAAGTCTTAGATTAAATAACATATACCAGAGAACATATCTATAACATCAAATACAAGATATCATTAACACACACAGATCTATGGATCCTGACATTTGACTGTCAGGCCATATTTCCAACTTTTTCCAGATTTTTATAAACATTAAATCCGAGCATCTAGGTGTTATGGATCCATGATCCATCAACCCAGATCTCTAATTGACACCCTATTACACATATTTGAACAACAAATAACAACATTTAACATAAAAATCATAGATTTCGAAATTTGAAGGTTTTATACCTTTTATGCTTGATTTTGATTTCTGATCCCTTGATCTGTTTCTGGATTGCTAAAATTTGATCATGGTTTTGTTTCATACTCTTTCTCACTCTAACATTTCGAAAATGGAGAGAGAGGATGGCTTGGTTGATTTGAAAAAAAATGTAGCATTTTCTCTCTCTTTAATTATTTATACAATTCTTGATCCAATGAATGTGGCTGCTGATTTGAGCTGATTTGCTGGATTTTTCAAAGGCTAGGCTAGAATAGCTCTAGGGTTGCTCACCAAACCCATGATCTTGGCAAGATTTCCAAGCAACATAAAATAATACAAAGAGGGGCATTTTTGACATTTCCATTTTGTTCTAGATTTTGTAATTTGATGAAATCCTTAGGGTTTAGGGTTTGGATAATTCTAGGGTTTAGGTTTTAACCCTTAACTTTGCAAAAATTTAATTTCTAACATTTCCGAATTTTCGGTTATAGAAAATTAGAAAATTAACATTTTTAACTTATAATTAGAATTTACTAATTATATTAAAATTCCTTAATCATGCTTTAATCTTGTTAATTAGGATTAATAATTCTTAATTAAAATTGCTAATTACGCAATTAGGGTCAAAATGGTCATTAGGGTTTATAAACCGCTAATTAGGGTTTCTAATAGAAAAATAAATTTTCTAATTTAGAAATTAAACATTCGTAATTAGATTAGGGTTTCTAATTACTCATAATATTGAAATAATTAGGATTAGGGTTTCCTAATTAGCATTGCTAATTTTAGCAATTAATTCCACCACTGAACAATTAGGGTTTCTGACGGAACAATTAGGGTTCCAATAAATTTGAAAATTATGGTTTGTTAATTAATTAACATTTATCCTAATTAGACTTAATTAATAGCACTTAAGCATTATAATTCTCCGTTAATTTCCCAGATTAGGGCTTAACTTTAACAGAATCTGAACTAGGGTTTTCAGATCTGGCATTAGGGTTTTCAAATTTGGAATTAGGGTTTTGTAATCAATTGTCAAGATTTACCCTAATTAATCTTTTAATTATTTACACTAATGCCATTAAGTTCCCAATTTAGGGTTTCATGCACCGAATTAGGGTTTCGGATTCCCGGAACTGAAACTAGGGTTTACAGAACCGATTTCTAGGTTTTCTTATTAGCCGCTAGAGTTTTCTAACCGAAC
The DNA here is from genome assembly GCA_020205505.1 of Panax japonicus. Classification (NCBI taxonomy): domain Eukaryota; kingdom Viridiplantae; phylum Streptophyta; class Magnoliopsida; order Apiales; family Araliaceae; genus Panax; species Panax japonicus. The sequence goes on from CM035108.1 coordinate 31,790,832, forward strand.
ATTGTCGTTCTTAATATATTCTTAGGGCTTATCACAGATGTAATTTATCTGGTCAACCCTTGACCCTTAACCACATTCTGAACACATCATTAACCATAAACCCAGAACTTAATCACATAAACAATTAATCCTGAATAATTCACCTATTTCCTTTACAAAATTTTGAAACCCTCAAAATTCCTTCCCAATAACCTCAAACGCATACACTCATTTTCTGTCTAGGTCTAATATTTGACCTTAAATCAATCATTAAAGATTTTACTAAATTACCCATATTCTCGGGTTATCACAGATTCCCACCAGTAATCTGCCTCTCCTCGCAAAATGAAGGTGGCAAAGGAAACCTTTTGCTAATCGGAGCATACCAAGACATCAAATATCTTGGTGATCTACTTTAACCACGTCTCCGCCTTAAGTGGTTCTGGCTCTAACAAAAACTCTGGTGGTCCCAGCTCTTTGAACTGCTAAGCGATGACCGACCGTTGGTTGCCATTATTTCCACCTACATTTTGAACAGCAGTCTCTCTAACCTGATGTTGCATTAATTGCATAAAGCCTCTGAACATCCCATCATTCATCATCTGATCGGTTTTGTTATTTACCTGAGGATTATTGAATTCCTGTTGAACATTATCCTGGGTATTGATCGTTGGTGACTCAACGGTCTCATGTGCTTCATTGCTGATCTCAACATTTTCAGATGCCATTTTCAAACACCGTCACAAAACAAGGGTTATTTATCATATCACATGTTATCCCTATACTCTGACCGACTAATTAAATACCAAATAAACTTAGGTAGGTCATACTAGCGAAGGAATTCCCCGTCTCTCCCCTCTTAGTTCTTGTCTCACATCTCAGCCACAGATCATATCCCTAAGCTTTGATACCAACTGTGAAGTCCCCAAAACAGGTATACATCACCAATCTTGGGTCGTCACTTACATGGTACATAAATCAAATACAAACTTAATTATACAACTGTCGGGTAATATACGACAAAACATAGCTGAGAGTTTAAACAAGAATATTGCCTTCTTAGACAATATCCACTCTCAATGGAGTCCTCATTACAATTATTATCACATTATTTCACAGAATAGTGAGGACTACTAAAACAACCACCTGGACCGTCAATCCGTTCCCCGACTCATCCCAGCTATATTCTCATTTCCTGAAGAGAACAATGAAAGAAAAGGGTGAGCTCAACAAGCCCAGTAAGAAATATTACGATTAAGATAATGCAGAATAAATTATCCTTAGTCTTCTACAGTATAACAACTAATAGAATATAATAGACAACAAGTTTTAGATCAACAACTGCAGTGGAATAATCAATCCATTAGAAGAGTCAAGTAGAGCATAAAATCTACTATCTTCTATGATTTCAAAAGTTTTTCATCAACTTTATCGTTGAGACTCAGCTTAATAAATAAAATTGAATCATCTCTGCACCACGGCCAAGGATATTCATGTAATCATCAATGGTCATGATTATACCAAATAATCCCTCGTCATAATCATACCAATAACAGTCCATCAATTAACTACAGGCCAATTAGGACTTTTACCACATCATTCGTTACATTACAGTCATGATTATACCGAATAATCTTTGGTCATAATCATACCAAGTCCATCTATGTACGTAAGCCAAAGATGACTTTAATCACAATATAAGCATGAGAATGATGACACTAACATAATAATTCAATAAAACAAGTTCAAGGATAAATTTTAAAGATTTATAATTTAATTTATCAAAAAATCAATAACGTCCAAATTGTCAACATGATACTGCTTTGTAGAATAAAATTCAAGAATAATATTAATGTACCAAAAATTATATGGACAGAAAAGAAATATATTTTTCGGGTAAATAGTACCCCGTTAATAGTACCCTGTGAATAGTACTTCAGGAATAGTACCTCGTGAATAGTATCTCGACATGAAAAGTATCCCAAATACCCGAGTAAATATTATTTGGGTGAATAGTAATTTAGGTGAATAGTAACCCGTGAATAGTAACTTATAAATAGTACTCTGACACAAAAAGTACTCCAAATACCCGAGTGAATACTACTAGAGTGAATAGTAACCGAGTGAATAGTAACCCGTAAATAATAACTCGTAAAAAATATACCAAAAAAAATGATATAATTTCTCTTCTTCTTTCTCTCTATAATTTTTCTCTATAATAATTGATCTATAGCTTTAATGAATTGATAAGAAATCAAGGAAGAATGAGCTTCTAAATAGGAAAATATAGTTTCGATAATTGCACGTTTTGGGGCTCAAAATATTACAGTATAATACATTTCTCGTTTCTTTTTTTAATTTAGTCCTACAAGTATTATCAAACTTGCACCACATCCCCTAATAGTAAATCATGGGAATCAATAGTAAATAATGTGAATTAATAGTTCTAAACATGTAAAAATACGAATTACAGTATAGTACCTCCATCTATACCACCATTTTTAACTTAGTCATGCAAGTATTATCAATCTTGCACCAACTCCCCTAATAATAAATGAATGTGAATCAATAGTACACACATGTGAACAAATAGTTATAATCATGTGAATTAATAAAAATTAATTACTCATTTATCCGATTAATTACCCGATTGGTCAATATAACCTCCAGACATCAATTATTATCGAAATAAATGTCGATTTCTACTAACACTAATAATTCCCACACAATGGAATTATCAATTTCATCTTTAATCAACACAAACATATTCATCATTAATATTATAATTCACAATATTTAACAACCAGGTCGTTCCCTGGAAATAGGGGGCTTTCCAATAAGGATTTCTCCTTATTGGCGCGCAATTAGGTGACCAAACCTCTCCTTGACAGAACTTCTAGACATTGTCAATATTGCAAATAATAATATGAATAACTTTGTCATCACAATTATTAATTTAATAATATAACATATTATACAAATGATACTGTGATAATAATTGAATTAATAATATGAGAGATATGATGCAACAATTATTGTACCAATAATTGGGTATAACTGAGTGACTTCTTACGTAAGCATCAATAATCAATACCGTGTGCTACTATGCGACCACGCGTATTGCTGTACTTTTACTACCAGGTAGTTTAACATTTTTAACGATAACACTTTCGCCGTTATTTTTATAAAATAATAATTCTGTCGTTTTCTAACTATGACAATACTTTCATTGTGGGGTCCGCCAATGATTGTGCCATCGTACGAATATTCCCTGTTAAAACGAATATTCTCCGACTAATCGAATATTATATAACAACTTGCTTACTTTGTAAAATTTATAAATATTATCCACAACTACAACATTATATCAAATCCACACCATAATATTCAAAAAAATATTTCGAGAAATTTAAATCTTTATTCATAAAATTTGGGGTCTCACATCTAACACTTGTATATATAGATTGGAGAGAGAAAATATTTCATTTGCTAGCTCATTTTGCTCAAACACCCAACCAAACTCTCTCAACTCAAAACCCACGAAATTCCTTTAGTTTTTCAGTGCCAAAAATTAGCCCCACTAATACATATATAAAATATTAGAAGCCAGAATCAGAGATTGATCATCAAGGTATAAAAACTAACCCTAGTATTGTATTAGTACTACAAGATCGAAGTCATAGTTTGTCCAGAAACACTTTGTGTTAAGAATTAATCATGGTCAAAGTATCTTACTCGTTAACTGCACATGAGTTTCAGAGTTTCATGAAGAACACATATAGCGACGGTTCTGTCGCTATAGGCAGTCTTTAGCAACACTTAATTTCCAAAAATTATATTTTTATTAAATAATTATAGAAAATTAGTTTTTAATTATTAAAAATACAAATTAAATTACTAAAAATTATTTTAAATTTCGAAAATTAGTTTTTAATTATTTTAATATATTCATAAATAATTAATATTTTTGAAATATTAAAGTTATTTAATTTATTTAATTATTATATTAAATAAATTATTTAAAAATAATTTTAATACTTGAAAAATCATTTAAAATTATATAATGATATAAGAAAATATTTTAAGTTATTTTTAATGACTTTTAATATTTTGTGTTAAATTTCATTAATAAATTAATATTAATGATAATTAAGTTATTTAATAAATGATTTAAATAAATTAATTAAAAATGATTTTATTATATTAAAAATTATTTTAAATAATCATAAGGTATTTAAAAATATTTTAAGTTATAAAATACAACTTTCAATATTTAAAGATAAATTTCATTAATTAATTATTATTAATTATATTAATGTTATTTAATAATTATATTAAATAAATTAGTTTAAAAATGATTTTAATATTACAAAAATCATTTTAAATGAAAATAAAGTGTTTAAAGATATTTTAAGTTATAAAATATAACTTTTAATATTTAAAGGATAATTTCATTAATAATTTGATATTAATGAAATTAATTTAATATTACTGATATTAAATTTATTTAATAATTATATTAAATAAATGGTTTAAAAATGACTTTATTAATTTAAAAATCATTTAAAAAGGATACAAATAAATTAAAAATATTTGAATTTATACTTAATGACTTTTAATATTTTGAGAAATAGTACATTTATTTTTAAATATTAATGGTAATTATTTAAAAATAATTTTAAATGTTTTAATAAATCATTTAAGGGTAATATTAATACTTTAAAAATATTTTGAGTTATTATAAATAACTTTAATATTTTGGCAATAGTTTCATTAATAGTTTAATATTAATTAAATGTTAATGATAATAGAATTGTTTAATATTTAAATCATTTATTAATGATTCCGGTGTTTGAAAATTTATGGTAAATTATAATAAATGTTTAAACATTATTTTAAGTTATTTAAAAATAATATAACTGATACTTACAGATATTGAACTTTAGAATAAGAGTCTTAGACTCGATAATTACCCGATAAAGTCATCGGTACACCGACATATTTCAAAAATTGATCTGAACTTTGATATTTTGACTGTATTAGTTTTTGTCTGTGATTCAATGACTGTTGAATATATGTGACAATGTGATTAGGTTATGTGCTGACTGCAAATAGCAGTGTTATGTGCTACGATATGTTATTCTAATCAGTAAAATGATCTTATTACTGATAGGTTGTTATACAAAAGATAGAACTAAGTTGTGTATTGTAAGCAGTAGACCAGGCAAGTATCCTACCATTATATTTTCTTTATGCAATGGACATGAGTAAGAAAGGTTCAGAATTATATTATTATTGTACCAGATTATTAACCATATTGTTATATATTATAACTGATCATTGATTATCAACATGATATTATATTATATAATTTAGATATATATTCTGTTCGTTAATTTCTATATACGGTTATACAAGTGTCCCCACTTGGATAATCATTGTATTTAATCACATGTTTATATATATATATATATATATATATATATATATATATATATATATATATATATATATATATATATATATATATACCTATTAATCTCCAGTATGTATACATGAAGTAAAAGTCGTCTAAGCTATTTTACCAGCTAGACACAGATTTAGAAATATCGTTGAATATGATAAAACCTTTTTATATTCAATCAAATTGTTTTAGTTCGGATTCCCGACTAAGTATGAACATCCCAAATATAGGAAAACTTTTATGCGCCCAAGGCGAACAGAGTGAACGATACCATCATTCTTGCATGTAGTATTGATCAATACAGGGCATAACGGGCTGATCACCCCCCGTGCCCGTATGTTATGACGATTTACGGATAAAGTTCTGCTAAACCTATTCAAAAATTAAAAATAATGTTCATAGTATGTCACCTTAACCCTATTTATAGTCAGTACGTAGTTTCAAAAATTTGATAGAGAGTTGTTATGATATTATTATTGGTTCAAATTATTTCACAACTATTGATTTGTTGTAGAAGGGTAGTACAAAGAAAACATTTAATCCTTTCAGCTAATATTTATAATTGTTATTACTTGTTAAGCACTCAAATGCTCATCCTTGCTTAATTTAAATGTTTTCAGCTAAGTGTGAATAACCAGAAGGATCATGCACAAACAAAGGAAAAAGAAAGCAAACAGAATAAGATTTGTGGTATTCAAAGTAATAGTTTGATATTTTTAGGACAATGATATATATATTATCTATCATGCTATGTAATGAATGTATTAAAGGTTACGTACTTGGGAACTAGACTCTGATAATTATGTAAATTAAGTTTGATATTTATATTATTGTTAATATTATTAGTATTATTCCGCTCATAGAAATGGTATCGTGAAGCACCGAGTTTCGGTTTTAAGTACCTAAATTTGGGGGCTTTACAAGTTGGTATCAGAGCATTAGGGTTAGAAACCTTAGGTGGGGTAGACCTTAAGCTATAACCTTAGAACAAAGGGAACGTTGAAAATATAAATAACTCATTTAGAGTTTAAAAAGAGATGAATTGAATAAATTCATCGTCAAACAAAATAAAAGATAACTTATATAAAACTGATATTGTTGTGTGTATAAACTATATTCTAATCAGGATAATTTATGTGTGTAGATGTCTGGTGAAAAAGGCTTGTTATATGCTTATAGCATGAAGAAGGATCAAATCCATACCCCCGAGCTAATATCGAAGCAAATAGCTGAAATAGAGGCTCACGATGAAAACAACTCTGAGGAGGTGGTTATTTTGGAAAATGTAGTACCATATTCGGAGATGGTGGAGCTAACAGATAGTGATTTAGACACTAAAGTTGAAGCTGAACAAGCATCAACGGAGGTGAAGGATCTAAGGAACAAGGTTTCTTCTCTAGAAAAGCTCTGGGAAATAGAAGAGTTGCTAAATAGTCAATTACGAGCAATACATGATAAGGTAAGCTTAAACAATAGAAGAACAAGATAAGTTTAAAATTCAAATTCATCAAATGGGAGCCACAAGCAACACATCGTGTGCAGCTCTGAGCAATAAGGGGAAAAGAAATATGGAAGACTACGACTTAGGAAAATTTGATAAGAAGAAATGGAAAAAGATATGTTATCTTTGCAGTTATGAGGGACATACCACTCTCTATTGTCCCGAATATAAACCAGGTGCATGTTTTATTTGTGGATTGGAAGGTCATCAGGCAAAAGGTTGTCCAAGATCAAGAAAAAGGCTTAGTGAATAGGTAGTATAGGTTCTGTTGTGTAGGCGTGTTTAATGTAATATATATGATAAGTATGTCTATGTAATGTTGTTGATCGTTTTTGCAATCAATGAATACGTTCAATTATACACGGTCAACAAGTAATAAAGTGAAAGTAGAGTATCGTTCCCACGAGGAATTATTTAATAAAAATTACCAAGTACTAATTCTTAACCAAACTAATTTTTTTAAACAATCTCAAATCGTGATTTTTCTAATTAATAAAACTAAATTAATCAATTAAAACTAGGTTACTTTATAAATGAATTCAAATAAATAAAGGCTAAGACTCCAATATCCCCAATTATGAACTATAAACCAATTGTCCAATTATCCCAATTATTATGTCTACTGAATTGTTAACAGAAATTCTTAAGTGCCAAAATCCCTTTCTCGAGTGATCAATTGCCTTCTATTTAACCCGGATTAATTTTACTATATCTCTATGCAAAACAATTGAATTAAACTCGCTACAATCCCAATTCCTTATGTGTTACATGCGGCAAATAGATATTCTCATTCTATTCACAAACCTAATTATTCACTGTGCAAATAACTAAGTCACATGATATCATGCCCAGTTCTAACCCTAGAATTCCTTTCTCAATTCCTTCTAGAGTAACAAGGTAATTACTGATCAGATAATTAATCAATAAACATAAGGCAAGATAAACAACTCACTTCAACATAAATAATTAGAATAAATTAAATAATCAATTCATAATCATAAAAAGTTCAATTGAAATCTTAATGAAAGAGTTAGTTCATAATTAATGAATTAAAACCAAGAATCCACAATTGAATAGACATTAAAAGATAAAAGTATGATGAGAGAAGAGAATAGAATCTGTTGTCAGCAAATTTGATGCTCCCCTCTTGCTCCTGCTTTGAATCATCAATGGTTTCCAAGTTGCTTCAATCTCCAAAACTAATAAGAACTAGGGTTATTTTCTAATCTAAAGGAGTGTTTAATCTAGTCTAATCTATGTAATCTCCCTTTATTTTATGCCTTACATCATGTATTTATAGGTTACAAGTCCAATTTTGAGCTTAGGAACAAACCCAATCCAATTTGGAGTCAAAAAGGTGTCAAAATTCGCCCAAAACGCTTCCAGGCTGCACCCAACCTCTTCCCCAGTGCCCCAGCACTGTTCACGATGCTGAGAATCTGACTTATAGTGCCCCGGCGCTGCAAATAGGCTTACAATTAGCGCCTCGCCGCTGTTACAAGTTCTGACATTTTCTAATCTGACGTCCTTTGGGAAAATGGTCATAACTTCTTCGTCCGAACTCCGATTTCAATGATTCAAGATGTTCCGGAAAGAGGAGAAGTAGATCTACAACTTTTATTCTTTGAGTGTTTCGAAATAAGGTCCGAAACTATAGTCAAATTGGCTCTGAAGTGACTGCTGTGTAAATAGCAAGCCGAAAACGCGAATCTAGCCACCCCAAACGTCGATCCAAGTAACTTTTGTCCCAATTCCTATAAAAAAATATAAAAGTGCATGAATAGACACAAACACATAAAAACATCATAAAAGACTTGAGAACAACAATAAATTAAGCCTGGATGTATCCAATTCATGTGTATAAAACTCTCTCATCAAATACCCCCAAACTTAAACCTTTGCTTGTCCTCAAGCAAATACACAAAAATGTTATTCAATGCAATGAAATGAAACTAATCTATATGCCTACGACTCCAACTGTAATGACAGAAACAAATCTATTCAACTGGCCTTAAAGAAATCAAGTAAACATAATAATACATCATATTAAAACAAATCAGTAATTTCCCAATCAATCATCAAATCTTAGACTGTTATCACTGATATAGTGCGTGTGTGCTCCACAACAATGTTAACTGATATAAAATCAAATTTAACACATAATAGGTCTCTTTAAAGGCATCATACAGTGAAAACTCACAAAATTCACGAACAAGCTAGATCCAACTAAAGTCAAACATCCACCAAGTTCAAGAGTCCAATCCGGGATACTTATGCTTTACTTTTCATTACGGGGGCTTTTTGCTCTTTTCCCGTTTTATTGTTTTTTTTTACTTTTTTTTTTAACTATGACTGTGCAATGTCTCATTCCATTAGGCTAACAGTGTCACCCCTTAGCGAGCTTTCGACCAACGACTCCCAGACCATATAAGACTTTAGGGCGCTAGGTTTTAAGATACCCCTTCGGGCGTACTTACTCAAGTAACAAAGGCCCCGAAACAAAACTAGCCACGGTAAAAAAAATTCATTTTCTCTTTTTTTTTCTCTTTTTTTTAGCGAAGCTTATATATCCCAAATTTTCCCCCCAAACTTACGTTTTTATCAAAATTTAGCCATCTCTGCCTATTCATGTCTTTCATTCCTTCACACTAGTATTATCCTTAAGAAATCCATTATGTATCAATTTAAACTTAATCAGTCAACATAGCTGTTATTAACGTGATAACCTTAATTATACCAGTTTCAAACAAGAAAAGATTCAATTCATAACAAGAAATCACATCAAAGCCTGGATATTCAATATTATACTTATCTACTTAACTCCAATCTCATCATTGGCCAAAATAGACTTTTACTATCTAACAGTTGGAATCATGCAAATATAAACTAACTGCAACAAACATAGTAAACTAACTACTATTTTTCCGATTTTTTTAAACAAAAAACTGAATGCAAAAACTAAATATAAATAACCCGAAAACATAACGAACTACAATGTAAATAACTAACTATATGCAATACGACACTAAAATGCCCCGAAACTTAAACTAGACATTGTCCTTAATGACTGAAATAGAAAAAATTAAAGCAGAGGACTTCCCTGAAAATATAGTAATCTTCCTCCTTGCCCGTTAAGTTTGGAGAATAGGCTAAGCACATGGAAGAAATTGGGCACCACACTTGAATTTGACTTGAATAACCCGTAAAACCATGATAGAAGCAATTTTATTAAATCCTAAATAAATGCAAATTCAAAACTACTAATATAAAACTTAATTAAAACTAAAAATAAAATTTAATCTTGGGTTGCCTCCCAATAAGCGCTTGTTTTATAGTCTCAGCTTGACTTTGTCTGGTCAATGCTATCCAATTCCTCTTCGAAAGTTGAGGAACCTTCCATCCATCGGAAATAATATAGATTTTGGTAGGTTCCCATTTACGATAGCCATTTTATTAAAGTCACCTAGCATGCTTTCTTTAGATAAGATCACATTCAAGAACGTCCAACATCTAGGCGTTTTTTCCATTGTGTCTGGGAATAGATTCTGACATTGAGGCTTGTCAGACACAACAATCTCTTCTTCTATCTTCTCCAACTCATTGAACCATGGCTTCGAAGTTGTACTCGCTTTTACGTCACAAGGAGTATTGCCAACGACATGACTACCTAGCGGACAAGGTTTTGTAAATCTAACCGGATTCTTGAACTATGGAGGAGAAGGCACTTGAGGCATAAACAACATTGGCTCATCATCATTGGTTCTCACAATTAGTTCTTCACCGACCTTGTTGTCATTATCCCCACTTGTCTCCTCTTTTTCATCTCGTGGCTGATCCAGTTGTAGATTTTCCTCGGGCTCACCATCGAGCTCATCATCAGTCTCATTATCCATGTCATAGAGCCAAGTGTTTTGAGGACGGTTGTTCAACGCATGTGCTATCTGCCCCAAATTGATTTTCTAGACTCTTTATTGACTCACCTTGGCTTTGTATATTCAGCTCTATTTGATTAAATCTTTTTTCTTGTTCCTCGTACTCTTTTTCAAAAGCTGTAATAAATTTTTCTAAGACTTCCTCCCAATTTGAATGTTCTTCCTGTTGTAGTGGAGGTGGACACGAAAAATTCGGTGGGTATGTTGGACTTGGAGCATAAAATTGATCTTGATTGTTACTCCATGAAAAATTCGAGTGATACCCCTAATTCTGATGAAAGTTGTTGGGATAAACATAACTGTTGGGATAATCACCCCTATACTGTATCGGCTCGAAACTGATAGCGCATTGATGACTCATATGATTTCTAGCACAATAATCACAAGTAACCGCCACACTTTGATGACGTTGAGCTTCAAAAGCGTTGACCATCTTCGAAAGTGTATCCATCTGTGCTGACAATGCAAAAAGTTTCTCAAGTCTGTCAATCTCCGCTTCCCTTGGTTGAGTCATGTTCGTGTATGGCCATTAATACGCAAAGTCATCCATGGTTCCTAAAAAGAGAGAAATATAGGAAGAGAATTAAAAATAAAAAAACAAAAAAAATAAAAATGTTTAAATTAAGACTAATTTGATTGAAATTAATATTGAAAAATAATTATTAAATTAATTCCCCGGCAACGGCGCCAAAAAACTTGTTGATCGATTTCACAATCAATGAATACGTGCAAGTATACACGGTCAACAAGTAATAAAATGAAAGTAGAGTATCGTTCCCACGAGGAATTATTTAATAAAAATCACCAAGTACTAATTCTTAACCAAACTAATTTTATTTAAACAATCTCAAATCGTGATTTTTCTAATTAATAAAACTAAATTAATCAATTAAAACTAGGTTACTTTATAAATGAATTCAAATAAATAAAGGCTAAGACTCCAATATCCCTAATTATGAACTATAAACCAATTATCCTAATTATTATGTCTACTGAATTGTTAACAGGAATTCTCAAATGCCAAAAGCCCTCTCTCGAGTGATCAATTGCCTTCTATTTAACCCAGATTAATTTTGCTATATCTCTATGCAAAACAATTGAATTAAACTCGCTACAATCCCAATTCCTTATGTGTTACATGCGGCAAATAGATATTCTCATTATATTCACAAACCTAATTATTCACTGTGCAAATAACTAAGTCACATGATATCATACCCAGTTCTAACCCTAGAATTCCTTTCTCAATTCCTTCTAGAGTAACAAGGTAATTACTGATCAGATAATTAATCAATAAGCATAAGGCAAGATAAACAACTCACTTCAACATAAATAATTAGAATAAATCAAATAATTAATTCATAATCATAAAAAGTTCAATTGAAATCTTAATGAAAGAGTTAGCTCATAATTAATGAATTAAAACCAAGAATCCACAATTGAATAAACATTAAAAGATAAAAGTATGATGAGAGAAGAGATTAGAATTTGTTGTCAGCAAATTTGATGCTCCCCTCTTGCTCCTGCTTTGAATCATCGATGGTCTCCAAGTTGCTTCAATCTCCAAAACTAATAAGAACTAGGGTTATGTTCTAATCTAAAGGAGTGTTTAATCTAGTCTAATCTATGTAATCTCCCTTTATTTTATGTCTTACATCATGTATTTATAGGTTACAAGTCCAATTTTGAGCTTAAGAACAAACCCAATCCAATTTGGAGTCAAAAAGGTGTCAAAATTCGCCCAAAACGCGTCCAGGCCACACCCAACCTCTTCCCTAGTGCCCCAGCACTGTTCACGATGCTGAGAATCTGCCTTATAGCGCCCCAGCGCTGCAAATAGGCTTTAAAATTAGCGCCCCAGCGCTGTTACAAGTTATGACATTTTTTGCTCCGATGTCCTTTGGGAAAATGGCCATAACTTATTCGTCAGAACTCCAATTTCAATGATTCAAGATGTTCCGGAAAGAGGAGAAGTAGATCTACAACTTTAATTCTTTGAGTTTTTCGAAATAAGTTCCAGAACTATAGTCAAATTGGTTCTGAAGTTACTGATATGTAAATGGCAAGCCGAATTTGCGAATCTAGCCACCCTAAACGTCGATCCAAGTAACTTTTGTCCCAATTCCTACAAAACAATATAAAACATGCATGAATAGACACAAACACATAAAACATCCTAAAAGACTTGAGAACAACAATAAATTAAGCCCGAATGTATCCAATTCATGTGTATAAAACTCACCCATCAAATGTAATATTCTCAACTTTTGTATTAGTCAAGGCTGTATATCCGGACTTTTGTGGTCACAATGGGATAGCTAATGTTTAAAGTAGTATGTGCTATGCTATGTAAAGTATTCGCTAAATGAATATGAATCAAAGTTTGAGTAATGAATCAAGTTTAATATATTAAACTTATACGATAAGGTTTAGAATGTAAGTTAATAAAGTATAATTTATGGTTTTACTTAACCAGATAATGCCGCCAAGACGTCAAAATCAAAACCAAAGGGCTGAAGAATCTGTCAACAACGCTGAGGGACAGCAATAAGCTGACCCAATGCAGCACTTTGCAAACATGGTAGCGCAAGCTATGCAGCAAGGAATGCCAGCCACATGGAACTAGTCGGACAACCAATTGGAAAAATTCAAAGACTTTAAGGTTGTAGGACCACCAGAATTCAAAGGGACAACTGACCCTATTGAAGCCCAAACTTGGGTCAAAGAGATTGAAAAAGCATTCATGATAGCTAGGGTAGCTGAGGGGTAAAAGACAGCTTTTGCCACTTACATGATGAAAGGAGAGGCGAACTTTTGGTGGGAAGCAAATTAGGCGAAGGCAGGAGAAGGAGTGATAACTTGGGCTAGGTTTAATACACTGTTCTTTGAGAACTACTTCTCGTCCAGTATGCAGGCAAGAATGGAGGTGAAATTTTTAGAGTTGAAGCAGGAGAATATGACGGTGTCAGAATACACTGCAAAATTTAATGAATTGGCTAGGTTCGCTCCACATCAAGTAGATACGGAGGCTAGGAAGGCTAGAAGATTTGAGCTGGGATAAAAACCCTGGCTCTACAACAAGGTGGCGGTGTTACAAATTCCTATATTTGCACCATTTTTAGAGAAAGCTATTATTGCTGAGGAGGGGAGTGAGGCCATGAGCCTCTACAACAAGGAAAAAAGGAACAAGGGTAAGGTCGAAGGAGCTGGTAAGGTGGAAATTAATAGTGGAAGTAGAAGTGGTAGTAGCAAGAGGAAGGGGATCAATTTTGGAAGTATGCAGGTAAAATAAGAAGGTGTGAAGAAGAAAGTGGTACAGTGTAAGACTTGTGGAAAGAACCACTCTGGGGAATGTCTAAAAGGTAAGTTTGTCTATTATAAGTGCGGGCAGGAGGACCATATCTCTCCCAACTGCCCCAATCCAAGGATGAACAGTGGGTGTTTTCTGTGCGGGTCGACTGAGAACAAGGTGAAGGATTGTCCGAAAAGAAGGATGGAGGCAGGAAATGTTAATACTGGCAAAGGCACCGGGATTTTAGCGATCACGGGACCTACGTCATCGAGCAAGCCAACAAAATTAACAGCAAGGCTCTTCAACATGACGGTCCAGGATACGGCGGCAGCTGGATGGAACTCCAGGTATTATTCGCATAACTTTTATTTTATTATACATGATTTTTCTATATATAGTAAATTATTTTATAAAGAAATTTTGAAGGAGGAATTTGAGTTCTTTGAGAAATCAAATTTTTCCATTTAATCAGATAGACAAGCTTTTTGTGAATAGTTAAAGATCAGTTCGATCAAATTATGATCGAGATCTACTTGCAATGATTATGTATGTTATGTACCCTTGTATGTATAGGTTTTAAAACGGTGATTCCGGGGATGGAATCTTTATAAGGGATGGTGAATGTAACAACCCGATATTTTCTATACAATTAAATCAGAAATTTTGCGTATAAATTTATTATTTATTTATTAAAATAAATATGGGAAATATATGCCAAGATAATGTGTATATGTATCTATGTGATAAATAAAAATATATTTATTGCATGAATTATTGCAAATAATTTTTATGTTAGAATTATTGATTATTATAAAGTATATTCTTATAATAACTAATTTTATAGTAAAAATGTTTTTATTAATTATTTTCTATGAAAATAGGATTATTATAATATTTAAATAATAAATTTAATGATTATAGAATAATGATAATAATTATTTCAGTATATGAATTTTAGTTCAGATTATTAAGTTAATTATTTTACCATAATAAATAATGTTAAATATGAAAGATAAATTAGATGTGGAATCCAAACCCTAATTTTGGATTTTGATCAAGAAATGAGAATAATAATATAATATTAATTATATTTTGATTTTTCAGTACTATAAATATGTACTGTATGTACGAAATGATAATGGTTGATCAATTATGGTGTATTATGACCAAACCCTAGCAATATTTTTATAAACCCTAGTATTACTGTTAAACCCTAATTTCGAAGTCAAATGAGACTTTAAAATCTGTTAAAACATTGTGTTATGTGTTATACGATTTGTATTTTAGGTAAAGCCTTATTATGGAAAACCATAATTGTAAATTAGAAACCCTAATGTGAAACTTACACCGGAGTTTATGCTCAGTCAGAAATGGTGTTAATGTGATTAACGACCGGTATTGTAGATATTAACCCTAATTAGGGAGAACCATAATTTTCAAAACCTAATTAACATTTTAAAATATTAATTTCTAAAAACCCTAATTTCTATATTTTGTAACCCTAATTAGTAATTATATAACCAAATTACTAATTGTAAGCCCTAATTGCTAAATTAGCAAGGTTAATTATAATTATTGGACTTTAAAACCAAAATGTTCAAGTAATGTAATTAGAAAACTAATTATAATTAGTAATCTCTAAAATACATTTTTAGGAAACTAATATTTATTTTTATTTAAACCCTAAATGAAATTCTAGAAATTCAAATCTTTGTAGAACTATAGGGTTAAACCCTAAGGGTTTGTCAAGATTATAATTTGGCCATTAAAATTATAAGCATAATGACCATTTTGCCCTTACTATATAATTGAAGCTAACATGTAGGTTTTGACCTTAGGTGAATTGTTCACCAAATCTAACCACTCCGTGTGACTGAAATTAATGTATATCAGCCTCTAGATCAGCCATACAATGCATCTAACACTTCTATATATATAGATTGGAGAGATAAAATATTTCATTTGCTAGCTCATTTTGCTCAAACACCCAACCAAACTCTCTCAACTCAAAACCCACGAAATTCCTTTAGTTTTTCAGTGCCAAAAATCAGCTCCACAAATACATATATAAAATATTAGAAGCCAGAATCAGAGATTGATCATCAAGGTATAAAAACTAACCCTAGAAATTTGATCTTGATCTGCATGTTAGATGTTATGATTTATTGTTAAAACATGTTGTTTATAGTGTATAATAATGATCTGGGTTGATAGATGTTAGATCCATAACATCTATAGGCTCAGATCTAGCATTTTACAAAATCTGGAAAAATATTTTTTTTGTGTCTGACAGCCTAATGTCAGACCCTGTAGATCTTTCTCTATTTACGTGTTTGGTTGTTTTAAGCTTTTATCTTGTAGTATAATATGAGCTCTTTAAAGTGGAACTTGAATCAAGTTCATAGCATTAACCGATTGAAAGTTATTGATAGTCAAAAGTCGTTGACTGGCCATGACTGGGCGTTTCTAGGTAACCCAGAAACTACCTAGAAAGGGTCTGACAACGTTTTCTAGCGACCAGATCTTTCGATTGTTGGTTGTTTTGATTTGTTTGTTGTATTTATATGGTAGTCTGGTATGTGTACTATAAGTTAAAGCCATTAGAACACCAAAATAATGATTATATCTCATATGGTGGACGATCAAACGAGGCAAGAAGATCACAGTTTCTGTTTTCTGGGTAACCCAGAAAACGTTTGAAGGTGATCTCTGACATGGTTTGACCAAACCATATCATCTTGATCTGTTGTTGTTATGATGATGTTTTGTAATGGTTCTGTAGTCTTACATGTTTACTACACACTGAAACTTTTAAATCACAAAAATAACACATGGATTACAAGTTGTGGAAGCCCAAATATGAGCAGTCGAACTGTTCTTCATTTCTAGGTAACCCAGAAAATGAAGAACAGCTCTGACAGCTTGTTCAAGGCTCTAGATCTCACTTATGTTGTGCTTTTTGCTATGTTTGTGGTTGGATCATGTTGTATTGTATTAGTACTACAAGATCTAAGTCATAGTTTGTCCAGAAACACTTTGTGTTAAGAATTAATCATGGTCAAAGTTACTTACTCGTTAACTGCACATGAGTTTTTGGGTTTCATGAAGAACACCTATAGTGACAGTTCTGTCGCTATAAGCAGTCTTTAGCGACACTTAATTTCTAAAAATTATATTTTATTAAATAATTATAGAAAATTAGTTTTTAATTATTAAAAATACAAATTAAACTACTAAAAATTATTTAAAGTCCTAAAATTAGTTTTTAATAATTTTAATATATTTCATAAATAATTAATATTTTTGAAATATTAAAGGTATTTAATTTATTTAATTATTATATTAAATAAATTATTTAAAAATAATTTTAATACTTGAAAAATCATTTAAAATTATATAATGAT
Source organism: Panax japonicus (assembly GCA_020205505.1). Classification (NCBI taxonomy): domain Eukaryota; kingdom Viridiplantae; phylum Streptophyta; class Magnoliopsida; order Apiales; family Araliaceae; genus Panax; species Panax japonicus. Next base: position 31,808,404 of record CM035108.1, read on the forward strand.
ATAAGAAAATATTTTAAGTTATTTTTAATGACTTTTAATATTTTGTGTTAAATTTCATTAATAAATTAATATTAATGATAATTAAGTTATTTAATAAATGAATTTAATAAATAAATTAAAAATGATTTTATTAATATTTTGTATTTAATCACATGTTTATATATATATATATATATATATATATATATACACCTATTAATCTCCAGTATGTATACATGAAGTAAAAGTCGTCTAAGCTATTTTACCAGCTAGACAAAGAATTAGAAATATCGTTGAATATGATAAAACCTTTTTATATTCAATCAAATTATTTTGGTTCGGATTCCCGACTAAGTATGAACATCCCAAATATGGGAAAACTTTTATGCGCCCAAGGCGAACAGAGTGAACGATACCATCATTCTTGCATGTAGTATTGATTAATACAGGGCATAACGGGCTGATCACCCCTCGTGCTCGTAAGTTATGACGATTTGCGGATGAAGTTCTGCTAAACCTATTCGAAAATTGAAAAAAATATTCATAGTATGTCACCTTAACCCTATTTATAGTCAGTACGTAGTTTCAAAAATTTGATAGAGAGTTGTTATGTTATTATTATCGGTTCAGATTACTTCACAACTATTGATTTATTGTAGAAGGGTAGTACAAAGAAAACATTTAATCCTTCAGCTAATATTTATAATTGTTATTACTTGTTGGGCACTCAAATTCTCATCCTTGCTTAATTAAAATGTTTTCAGCTAAGTGTGAACAACAAGAAGGATAATGAAGAAACAAAGGAAAAGGAAAGCAAACAGAATAAGATTTGTGGTATTCTATGTAATAGTTTGCTATTTTTAGGACAATGATATATATTATCTATCATGCTATGTGATGAATGTATTAAAGGTTACGTACTTGGGAACTAGACTCTGATAATTATGTAAATTAAGTTTGATATTTATATTATTATTACTATTATTAGTATTATTCCGCTCATAGAAATGGTATCGTGAAGCACCGAGTTCGGGTTTTAAGTACCTGAATTTGGGTGCTTTACAGAGGATTCCATTAGATTATATTAGAGTAGAATAGGGAAAACACTAGTTTTTATGAGATTTGGAGATTGAATCGACTTGGAGACCACTGAAGATTCAAAGTAGGAGCAAGGAGAGAGCATCAAATCTACAGACAATAGATTCTATATTTTCATCTTCTTTTATTCTTATATTTTAATGTGTATTCAAGTGTGGATTCTTAGTTTTAATTCAATGAACTAATTCTTTGTTTGAGATTACAATGGATCTTATTGTGTAATTTATTTTAAATCCTTTTTAATTTTAATTCACATAGATATATAGTGGATTAGTTAATTAAGGTGTCTTGCTTAATTCTATCATCTGTGGATTTAAGTGAGTATGGGTATTATGCATCGAGAAGTGGCTTTATCTGTTTTAGTGTTCTTGATTAACAATTCAGAATAGAGAATAATTGATGAGAAGTGTGTTAACTTAAATTAAGAAATAAGTGAAGTTGTGATCTTAAATCTCAATATTCTTAATTTAACTAGTTGAATTTAATAGTAGTTTAATTATATAATTTGAAATTCATTTTTTTAAATAATATTGAGTTGGATACGGGTTAGTACTTGGTAATTTTTATTAAATAATTCCTCGTGGGAACGATACTCTACTTTCACTTTATTACTTGTTGACCGCGTATACTTGCGTGCTGTGCGTAATTAGATTTTACCCAACAAGTTTATGGCGTCGTTGCCGGGGAATTAGTTTAATATATTTTTGTCAATATTAGCTTCAATCAAATTAGTCTTAATTTAAATATTTTTTTATTATCTTCTTATTTTTCTCTCGTTACAGGTACCATGGCTGGATTCAATTATCAAAGACTATATTCGAGTATGACTTAACCAAGGGGAGCAGGGATTGATGGACTTAATGTATTTTCTGTATTATCAGCACAACTTGAGACAGTTTCGAGGAAGTTGGACGTTGTTGCAGCCCAACGTAATCGAAGGATAGCAGTTACTTGCAATTATTGTGCTGGCAATCACCCGAGTAATCAATGCACCATCAAAGGTCATAGCAAACCAAGAGGAGTGGATGATAAGTCAAGAAATATCGAGCCATAATTTTCAGCACCAGATGGAACAACTCATCACCACTTCAACTCATGGTCCTCAATACATGGATTCCAAAACTGAGACAGATAATTCAAGATTGGAGGAATTGTTGTCCAAGTTCATAGCATCAAATGAGGAGAGAAGGATTAATCAACTGAAGTCAATTCAGAATCTTCAGAATAAGATAGATCAAATGACCAAAGCCGTAAGAAAACTTTCTCCAAACACTTGGCTTTATAACATGGATGACAAAATTAACGGAGAACCCGAACCAAATCTGCAACTGGATGAGCCACAAGATATCGGAAGTGTGGAGACAATTGGGGAAAATGAAATAGAGGTCGATGAAGATCTAAATGGGTCTCCACCAAAGATCAAAGAGTCAGTCAGATTTAAAAAATCATGCCCACTTGGTAGTCATGTCATTGGCGAAGCTCTTGATGACATAAGAAATTTTGAATCCATGGTTGGACGAAAAAGAGAAGATAGACGAAGAGCCCATTGTGTGTGACAAGCTTCCATGCCCCAAAGTGATCACATACACAATGAAGAAAACACCTAGCTATGGGACGTTCTTGATTAAGATCATACCAAATCAGAGCATGCTAGGTAACTTTGATGCATTGGCCATCACAAATGAGAACCTACCAAAAGCTATATTATTTCTGATGGATGGAGGGTTCCTCAATTATCGAAGAGGAATTGGATAACGTTGACCAGACAAAGTTAGGCTGAAAGATGTAATTCAAGCACTAATTGGGAGGCAACCCAGGAATTCTTATATTTATATGCTTTACTAGTTTATTTAGTAGATAGGAAATAATTTGCTTATTAAGTTCTCTTACCAATCCAAGTGCTATTCTAATCCATGTTGTCTCTCTTAATTGCAGGTATTGGAGGTTCAATAGACAAGCAAAAGATTATGAAAAGGTTATTCAAGCCCAATTCAAGTGTGGTACCCAATTTGTTACATATGCCTAATCTATTCTCCAAACTTAGCGGACAAGAAGGAGGATTGCTATATTTTCAGGGAAATCCTCTGCTTTACTTTTTTTCTATTTCAGCCATTGAGGACAATGTCTAGTTTAAGTTTGGGGGTATTTTAGTGTCGTATTGCATATAGTTAATTATTTACATTATAGTTCGTATAGTTACATTTAGTTTTTGCATTAAGCATTTTAAAATAAAAAAAATTGGAAAATTTTAAAAACAGTAGTTAATTTACTATGTTTATATAGCATTTAGTACATCTTGGATGAGTCCAACTGTTTGATATTTACAGTTTATTTTGGCCAATGATGAGATTGGAATTGGATAAACAAGTATAGTACTGACTATTAGAGCTTTGATGTGATTTTTTGTTAGGAATTAAGTCTTTTTCTATTTAAAACTTGTATAATAAGGATAGCACAGTAAAAATAACTTGTTGATTGATTGAGTTTAAATTAATACGTAATGGGACTCTAAAGGATAATGCTAGTTTGAATGAAAGAATGACAAGAATAAGTAGTGATAGCTAAAGTTAGACAAGAACCTAAGTTTGGGGGAATATTTGGGGTATATAAGATATAAAAAAAGAAAAAAAAGTATGAATAAATATCGTGGCGTGCTTGTCTAGTTTTGTGGCCTTTGTTACTAGAGTAAGTAAGCCCGAGGGAATTTTCTTTACACCTAGCGCCCTAAGGTCTTAATGGTCTGGGAGTCGCTGGTCGAAAGCTCGTTAAGGTAGCATTAAAAAGCCTAAGAGAATAAGACATTGCATAGCTATGTGTATATAAACCAAAAAAATAATAAAATGGGAAATAAGAGCAAAAAGCCCCCGTAGATGAAAAATAAAGCAAAAGTATCCCATGTTGACCCTCGATATTGGTAATTGTTTGATTTTAGTTGGATCTAGTTTGTTTTTGGATCTCTTGAGTTTACACTGTATGATGCCTTTGAAGAGATTTGTTATGTGTTAAATTTGATTTATATCAGTTAACATTGTTATGGAGTACACACGCACTATATTAGTGATAACAGTCTAAGATTTGATGATTAATTAGAAAGTTACTGATGAGTTTTGATATGATGTATTATCATGTTTACTTGATTTCTCTAAGGCAGGTTAATTAGACTTGTTTTTGTCATTACTGTTGGATTTGTATGCATGTAGATTAGTTGCATTACATAGCATTGTTGTTTTGTGTTTTTGCCTGAGGACAAACAACGGTTTAAGTTTGGGAGTATTTGATAAGTAGGTTTTATACCTACTTATCTGGTATCTATTACTTGAATTAGTTGCTTAAACCTATGTTTCTTAGTTACTTTTCATACATTTTATGTTATTTTGTAGGTTATGACATAAAATTGGCATGAAGAAGCAAGGAAAAGCAATTCGGACATCTTTTGGACTAAAATATGCAAGCAAATATAAGAAAGGAAGATTGCAGGACTTTTAACCCCAAGTTGGATGAATGTTCTTGGCTTGGAACTTAGATTATAATGTAGAGCTTCTTCTTAGATTTCCGTAACATCTTGAATCATCCCAATCGGAGTTCAGATGCCAGAGTTATGGCCTTTTTATCAACAAAGATCAAAGCTAAGAGTTCTCATTCTTGCAATTTACACAGCATCTATTTCAAGCTCAATTTCGATCTTGTTCCATCCAGAATTTCTCAATTCTTAAAGAATGAAAGTTGTAGATCTCGTCGATATCTTCAATTTGATAGGTGGCAGCCCCCGTAACTCCTCCCAGATCAAACATTATGACCATTTTACCAGAGGACACTACGGTAGAAAAATGACCCCCGCCGGGGCGGGCTTTCCCTTTACAAAACCCCTGCTGGGGCGGGCATACAAGCTGCAAAATAGTATGGACCCCCGCCGGGGCGGGGGTACGTGCAAAAAAGTTATTTTTTGTCCGAATTTGAATCCAAGAAGGATTGGTTCGATCTTATTAACTCAAGGACTTCTAAGAGGACTTAAAGACATATAAAGGACATATAAAAGAAAGAGAATCACATAGATTAGAGGAGAGAGAGTGGATTACATTAGATTAGAGTAGAGTAGAATAGGAGAAAACACTAGTTTTTATGAGATTTGGAGATTGAAGCGACTTGGAGACCATTGAAGATTCAAAGTAGGAGCAAGGAGAGAGCATCAAATCTACAGACAATAGATTCTATCTTCTCATCTTCTTTTATTCTTATCTTTTAATGTGTATTCAAGTGTGGATTCTTAGTTTTAATTCAATGAACTAATTCTTTGTTTGAGATTACAATGGATCTTATTGTGTAGTTTATTTTAATATGATTCGCTATCAATTATTATGTTCTATTGTGAGGATTGTCTATTGTGATTTGGACTTAATTATTTAATTGATTGGCCATCAATTACCGTGATAATCTATATGAACTCGAGAGATGAAGTTTAGATTTAGATCTGATCATGATAGCATGTGTTTGTGATTTCTACATAGATGGAATTCATTATTCGTGTTTAGAATAGAGATATGCCTTTACATCATATGTAATCTTATAGAGAACTTGTGCTTTAAATCCTTTTTAATTATAATTGACATAGAGATATAGTGGATTACTTAATTAGGGTGTCTTGCTCAATTCTATCATCTGTGGATTTAAGTGAGTATGGGTATTATGCAACGAGAGGTGGTTTTATCTGTTTTAGTGTTCTTGATTAACAATTCAGAATAGAGAATAATTGATGAGAAGTGTGTTAACTTAAATAAAAAAATAAGTGAAGTTGTGATCTTAAATCTCAATATTCTTAATTTAACTAGTTGAATTTATTAGTAGTTTAATTATATAATTTGAAATTCATTTGTTTAAATAAGATTGAGTTGGTTACGGATTAGTACTTGGTGATTTTTATTAAATAATTCCTCGTGGGAACGATACTCTACTTTCACTTTATTACTTGTTGACTGTGTATACTTGTGTGTTGTGCGTAATTAGATTTTACCCAACAGAGATCAAACTTTCATTTCCCCGCAGTTCATTCTGCACATGGGATTCAACTTCTTCGGTCATAAATCGTCCTGAGGGGCGAACTACGTCGACCTGATCTCCCTGATACCCGGGAGTACGTAGGCAACCATATTTTATATGGCTCATTCGCAATAAAAAAACAAAAAACACTTCTGCCCTTTCTCTACATAAAAAAAATAACAAAAACATTCCTACACCCTTTCACATTCAGCGTTGAACCTCTTACACTAGGTTCGAACTATGCAGACCTGATCTCCTCTTCAATAGGAGTACGTAGGCAGCCATTTATGGTTCAGTCTAACCCCTACCAAAACATAAATACTTATCACATGGTACTGGGATCAAATGTTAATCCACCACATTTCACCGGCTTCAGACCAAATGGGTGGAACTACCTAACCTCTCCTCACAAATAGGAGATCCGGCGACCATCTAGGCTGCAATTGTGCCTCAAAGAGCAACACCAATCCATAAGAGATGGAATTAAATAGGCTCCTCTTAAATAGGAGTACTGGAGACCATCTGTGGTGTGGTCAATCTCAGAGAGGAAAAGCCACACTCCTCTCCACATCTACATACAGCAACCAGTCCCAAGACACCAAAGATGATAAGGATACACACATATCAATGATCCGTTCTAAAAGATCCTGCGACATCTCAATGTCCACACATCAAGGATGAGTTCAGAATGCATCAAAATCACAAGCCCTGAAGAAACAGAAAAATATCAAGCAAGTATTAAGGCACAACAGAAAGGGAAGTGAATCAAAATATATTTCCCTGCCATATATAATACTGTTTGATATATACAATATGTGTCGTACATGACAAAATAGTTAAGCTAGTTTGTGCAAGAAAATACAAGTCTATCTATGGATCTGTATATATACAGACTATCAGATCTAACATAGCACCCCTCTCCGAAGAAGGAGGTAACGCTGCAAGCTTCTGCCTAATGGTATCTACACGAGCTAACAGATCCGAGGCTAACTGCATGGTGACTTGATGCTCATTAATGTATGCACTCATATCGACAAGGATGCCAATCGTAAGTGATCTCACTGAAGTACTGTCTGTGACGGCCACATCCCGGGCAGATATGGCAGCATCCCGCTCTACAATCAATGCATCTCTGGTAGATCTAGCGTCATCTCTCTCTAATAGAGTTGCGTCTCTCCCATCAAGAGCTGTCAACATCAAGGCCCTAGCCTGATCTCTCTCAAAGGTCATCAGATGTAGACTCTGCTCCAGATACTGTGCTGAATGTTGAATCACAGTAGCACTCGTAGTGGGAGAATCCATCACAACTGCTGGCAACCCAGTAGACAAATCCTCCTCGATGGGAATATAAGTCTCCTCCATAGGCTCCCCATCATCGGAATCGATCCCCTACACTGTGGATACTGCCATAGTCAATGTTGTCTCTGTCTCCATCCATGCGGAATACTCTACAGAACAACCCGAATGGCTGACAAAAAACTCAGCTAGCTCACGCTGATCCCAATAGACATACAACCTGGATCTATCCTCTGCTGATAAGTGGCGAGAAGTTAAGCGCTGACTCAATGCCCCATAAAAAGGATGAAAGTCGTGGAACTGGTCAAACTAACACATCACGGCCAGTGGGTGGTAAGTAATCATGCCTCTCAAACCAGCTAAAGGAAGATAATTCATGCCCAGAGCATGAATAATGAAGCTGTAGGGTGTGTTGAGCCCTGTACATGATAATATATCAAACGAATCTCTGATCCCAGCCAGGAAAACGGACCAAGATGCACGATCTATATACTCTGCGGGCTAAAAGGAGTATGACATAGCTATATCATGGGTGAAACAATACCCATGACGTCGGAAAGTGCCAATCAGTCTCAAGTGTGACATAAACCACACGTACAACATGACTCAGCTGCCTGTGAATACCCCTACAGGGTAAGTGCTGCAATATGTGGCTGACCTCAGCATCTCTGCGATGATCATCGGTACAATGGTTTGACCATCCCTAAGAGCTCTCACTGACATGATAACTTATATATCCAACTCATCCATGTACCGTGGCATATATACATATGACAATACACATAGTAGCAGTACATCTACTCTGACTGAGTGCCAATGATCCTCTGGAATGGTGAAATCCCCGGAATGTTGTGTATAACTATCCTCCGAACCAAATTTGTCAAACAAAAAATGATGGGATATCACATGGCTGGATGTGATCTCATCCTGCACAACTCTCTGCCTCAGCCCGGTGAGAGTCATAAACTGCCGGCTCATGTCGCCAATGGCCATATGCATGCAAGGTCTATCCAAAGGAAACGCCGTCAACCATACATACTCGTCTAGAGTATGAGTCAACTCATGGATGCCAAACCGAAAGACCTATCTCTCTGGTATCTAGTGCTCCAGCATGCCCTCCACGAATCCTGCGGGAACCTGAAACATTAAAAGGGTCATAGTATGCTGCAACAGTTGATCTACCGTTACCTTGTCTGATGGTGACATACTATCATACCACGATCACATAACAGATGCCACCAACAATGGTGGGGTATGATCAATAAGGCTAACTGTCAAAGAAGACATCTGTATGGGCCGTGTCATAAGACCATCCAGGGGTCAATGCTGAATATCTCTGAATATACATACACATGTATAACATAGTACATGCATGATAAACAATAGATGGCAATATGATATAGGGAATGGAAAACTGTACATACATTCCTAAGTATATCATCATATAATACATCATCTCTGTAAAACTAAAATACAGAGAAATGGGGCAAAACTGCCCTACAACTAACAGAGGCCTATCAAAAGATATAGTGAGAATGGGGCGAAGCTACCCAATGTCTAACAGAGGCCTATCAAAAGAAATAATGAGAATATACATCAGAAGAAGACAATAGTGTCAATGTCTACATCATCAATCCTGTCCACCTGATGTAACTCCTCCTGAGTCACTAGATCTCTATCCACAGGGATGTCAGGCCTATACAAAGGAGGATCTGCACCGGCAAAACCATATGGGTCACCTGAGGGGCCAGCGCCAGAGCTGGAAGGATCAAAAGTATCTGCCTCTGAAGGATCTCTGTCCAAGTGCCAGATAAAGAAATGTGCACGGTCCAACTATGTTGGGTAAAATCTAGTTACGCACAACACGCAAGTATACATGGTTAACAAGTAATAAAGTGAAAGTAGAGTATCGTTCCGATGAGGAATTATTTAATAAAAATCACCAAGTACCAACCCATAACCAACTCAATCTTATATAAACAAATGAATTTCAAATTATATAATTAAACTACTACCAAATTCAACTAGTTAAATTAAGATTATGGAGATTTAAGATCATAACTTCACTTATTGCTTCATTTAAGTTAACACACTTCTCATCAATTATTCTCTATTCTGAATTGTTAATCAATAATACTAAAGCAAATAAAACCACCTCTCGATGCATAATACCCATACTCACTTAAATACACAGATGATAGAATTAAGCAAGACACCCTAATTAACTAATCCACTATATCTCTATGTGAATTACAATTAAAAAGGATTTGAAGCACACGTTCTCTATAAGATTACATATGGCGTATAGGTATATCTCTATCCTAAACACGAATAATGAATTCAATCTATTTAGAATTCACAAACACATGCTATCATGATCATATCTAAATCTAAACTTCTTCTCTCGAGTTTATATATATTGTCACGATAATTGATGGCTAATCAATTAAATAATTAAGTCCAAATAACAATAGAAAATCCTCATAATAGAACATAATAATTGATGGTGAATTATATTAAAATAAACTACACAATAAGATCCATTGTAATATCAAACAAAGAATTAGCTCATTGAATTAAAAATAAGAATCCACACTTGAATACACATTAAAAGATAAGAATAAAAGAAGATGAGAAGATAGAATCTATTGCCTGTAGATTTGATGCTCTCTCCTTGCTCCTACTTTGAATCTTCAATGGTCTCCAAGTCGCTTTAATCTCCAAATCTCATAAGAACTAGAATTTTGGTCCTAATTTATTCTATTCTAATCAAATCTAATAGAATCCTCCTCTCTCTAATCTATGTGATTCTCCTCCTTTTATAAGTCTCTTTATCTGTCTTTAAGTCCTCTTGGAAGTCCTTGAGTCAATCGGATCGAAACAATCCTTCTCCAACTCAAATTCAGACAAAAAATGACTTTTTTGTGCGTACCCCCGCCCCGGCGGGGGTTATAAGGCTAAAAGGGCCCGCACTGGTGGAGGTCCTTACTGTTTTGCAGCTGGTATGCCCACTTCGGTGGGCATTTTATGAAGGAAAAGCCCGCCCCGGCGGGGGTCATTTTTTTGCTGCAGTGTCCTCTGGTAAAATGGTCATAATATTTGATCTGGGAGGAGTTACAGGGCCTGCCACCTATCAAATTGAAGATATCGACGAGTTCTACAACCTTCATTCTTTAAGAATTGAGAAATTATGGCCAGAACAAGATCGAAATCGAGCTTGAAGTAGATGATGTGTAAATTGCAAGAATGAGAACTCTTAGCTTTGATCTTCGTTGATAAAAAGGCCATAACTCTGGCATCCGAACTTCGATTGGGATGATTCAAGATGTTACAAAAAGCTAAGAAGAAGCTCTACATTATAATCTAAGTTTCAAGCCAAGAACAGGCATCCAACTTGGTGTTAAAAGCCATGTAATCTTCCATTCTTGTATTTACTTGCATATTTTAGTCCAAAAGATGTCCAAATTGCTTTTCCTTGCCTCTTCATGCCAATGTTATGTCATAGCCTACAAAATAACATAAAATGTATGAAAAGTAACTAAGAAACATAGGTTTAAGGAACTAATTCAAGTAATAAATATCGGATAAGTAGGTATAAAACCTATTTATCAAACTGCCGGGTCAAACTGTTAATCTGTGCCAAATGAGTCGGATCTCTGACACAGGCTAGCCAATCTGTCATCATCACAGATCCTGGAACCATATCCCCCGTGAATTGACTGGCGCGGGTCTGGGCTCTAATGGTACGAGGGAACCACCAATGCTAGAATATCTCCTGAGTACAGGGACCCTCTGACAATTCAAAACCGTCAACACCCAATACGGGGATATCAATGACGGGTGACTGCGAAATAGGCCAATAACACCTGGCATGAGGCAAGATGGGTATACGAATCTCTCATGTGGTGCTCTTGATAGCACGCTCTATTAAGTAGATCTCTCATCCTCCATCTGTGAAGAGAGGAATCCTATGGGTGGAAATCACGTACTCAACTCTAGTCGGGTACCCATCCTCAAAACCAATGGTCAAATGCTCCCCAAAGTAGGGAACCCATATGATGACATCCGCTGTCAACAACTCCAGTTGTAGGCGACAATGAGTGAAACCCTCCGCAATAGGAACGTCCGCCGGTATGGAATGATGCCATCTCCGTCCTCATGGATAGGTATCTAAGCCTAACACACTCACAGGACGCAAACATGGGAGCCTGTCATAGGCCCAGAACTGTCAATATAAAGACAAACATCTACTGTCAGTTAACACTCTTAATCTGTACATAGGAAAAGACAAGAGAAACACTCACCAGCAGAAACGGGTAAAATTCTAACCAAGCCTCGGTCAAGCCCTGTGAACGCATGTGTATTCCCCTGAGGAAATAGGCAAAGGTGTAGGAACCCCAATCATAATCTCCAATGCGGTCCACGTGTCGAGTGGCGCTGATCAAAGTAAAGGACACCATAGAAGAGTTATCTGCTATGAAGCAGCCCCTAATGATCATCAGGAACAATCGCCAAAGAATGTGATCCCAGTGATAACCGAGATTTTGTAATTTAATTTTTAATATTTATTGAATTGAATAAATATTTTTCAATGAATTAATTATTAGATTAAATAATTAATTAATGAAATTGTGGTAGATTAATTTAATTATATATGTTATATTTATTAAATTAATATGGAGAATTTTTATTATTTGAAGTATGTAATTATGTGAGCTTATTGAATTAAATGAAATATTTAATAATCCTAATGTTATTTTAATTAATTTAATAATTAATTAGAGATTTAATAATTTGACATAATTAATAAATGAGAAATTTAATTACGTGACTATGTGAATTAATGAGAAATTATTATATTTTATTTAAAATAAATTAAATAAGATATTTGAATTATTGAGCAATTGGGTGTGACATGATTTAAACTATAGTATAAGGGATTCTTAAATTAAATAGGTATAAGCTTTGTAAAGATAGCCAAACATGGCCTTAGTGGGAGTTGAGGGCAGTTAACCCATGATTGGGTAATTGACCACAACGCGTCAGTTCCTTTCCTTTATTTATTATGCGTCTTCCTTTTCTTTTTATTTTTCTAAGTTTGGAAAAGTAAAAACAGAGAGAGTTTGAGAAATTGTTGAGGGAGATTGTGAGTTGCGTGATTGAAGAATTAATTGAGAAGGGTTTCAATTCTACTCATCTACGCTTTGGGTAATTTATTCAATCCCCGTTTATTTATGTTATTAAAGTTTTTATAAATATGGCCTTCAAGTTTTCTGTAAAGTCTCTGTAAATTGGAAAAAGTAAAGATTATGTGCATATATGTGTTAAGATGTTGTTTTAATGTATTTTCCTATGTATTAGATGGTTCCATATCATCAATTTCATAATATTATAACGTATGTTGTTGTTTCAAAAATTACAGAGTATAGAATATGGCCATATGGCCCTTATACGTAAAATTAATATGTCAAACATAAATTATTTTGTAAAATTCACACTTGTATATGATTATGCATGCTAAAATGAAGAAAACAAAATTTGAATGGATGGATTTGGTGTTATAATGAATCCGTAGTGATAATTTTCATGTTTTATGTTCAAAACCTTCAAGAACATCAAGAACAGTGAAATTTGCATGTTTTAATTCTATAATTATGTGTTTTAACTTGTTAAAATCATGCTTGAAGGGTTGAGTATTAGTTATTTGTGTATTACAATGTTTGGGTATGTCTAAATTCGTGAAAAAAAAATAAGTTAATTGGAGTTTTTGGCCATGTTCTACAATTTTTGCGAATTGCAAAACTGAAACTGGAGTCTCGCGCCGCGGTGCCAACTCCATGCCTTAAGACTTGCGCCATAGTGCCATCGCGCTGGAATGCCAAAGACCACGTCGCAGCGCCAAGAATAAGCCTAACAGTGGCGCCGCAGCGCCACTTAGCAGAATGGTCCAGAAATAAGTTTTTAAATGCTCATATCTAGCAATGTGTTAGTAACTTAATCTAATGATCATAAAAACATGTTAGACATATAATGAGGTGTTAAAATAAATTCTTAACATGTCAATAACACATTTATGTATGAATTGAATGATTAAATGCATAGTTAGCTTATTGTTCATGATGTGTTAATTGTGACAATGAGTGTAGTAATTTGACTAAGTATAGGTCATGAATTCGAGTTAGACAAAAATAATGAACTTGTGATGATTAGTACGTTATAATTGACTGGTATTGTGAACGTAAATGATATGTAGGATTTAAATCAAGGAACGAGTATAATTAACGTGTAATCTACACACGAGGCAAGTTTCCTAACCCTACTCGTTATCTTTATATGAGCTTATAAGTTGCCTCTTTACATCGAGCAAATTCTCGTTATTATTGATCAAGTCCATTTTATTATATTAAAATGTATTAATCTTTCAAAGCATGATTCTGTTATACAATAATTATTCTATTGTATACCTTTTGAGATTGCTATTCAATTTTAAATTATCAGTTACTGTTGAACTTTGTTAGACTAGCGAACCCTTAATGATTCGACTAGTCTATAGTTGATGAGCATTCTAAATTTCAGAACCCTTGATGAATTATCCAAACCAAACTTCCTTTGGTGTGGAATCTAATGTCAAACTGAGATGAACAACCCTATATAGGGGGTTACTTATGCGTTAGCGTTAAGATATTGTTCACAGTATGGTACTAAGGGTTGATCCCCATAAGTATGAGAAGAAGAGTCCATAGTCTTATGACTATTAAAGGTTTCAAGTATAAACACTTGACAACCTAGGACATAGTTCAAGGTCTTATGACCCTCAGAAGTTCTTTTGTCTCTTACTATTCATTCTTGATTCAAAAGCTGAGTTTCCTATTTAATAAGTTTTTGATTTATACGCATGTTATTATTCATTTATTATATTGTTATACTTGTAGGCAATCATGCTCACTCTTGCGTAATAATAACATTGCAGTTAAGAACGACAGATCAGACGAGCCTTCCACTAGTAAAGGCAAGGGCAAGGTTAACAAATGAGGAAGATTTGTTGTTCTTATGTATTTATTTTCAGACTTGATGTTTTTTAAAGACTTGTTATTGTTTATGATTCCGCACAGATATTTAAGGTTAGAGTGACCTGGGATTGTATTTTTATGTAGTTGATGTAACCCCATAAGGGGAGATTTATTTATTATCTCTATCTATTGCATGGTTTACATTTATTTATGGGTAGATAGATAGATGATATATGTACAGTGAACACCAAATTCTGTGGAAATGGAAGTACCGGATTTGGGGGTGTCACAATCCCTGACTCTCACATCATCGGGTATGGGCTTACTCAATAGCCCGCTCATAGCATCTACGCTCAAAGGACCCGCACGTACAGTCCTGCCCTTGAGCGCCACGTCTGGAACTCCTAGCAAGGATCTGACGGTAGTAGGTGTAATATCCGTCGTACAAGGCACTAGTGCCCCTCCTAACTCCATACATGTGATGAACCGCCAATCCATCGGCGTCATCATCACCTCATAATCAAGAAAATGGAGTGACTGAGTCTGGTGAAACCAGCGCTCAAACAATGCCCTGAGGTAACCCCAGGGACAACGGTAGGGAAGGATGGAACCGAATCCCCTACCATGTATAATCGCTCTATAGTCATCATGCAGAGCCTAATACATAGAGTAGATGTTGAACTAGTTCCCTTGAGGCTATGTAAAGCTAGGAACCTACATCAAATACAGATCAACATCAGAATCCATTACTCCTCGTCAATAGGAAAGAAAGAAGATTAAGATCTAACTTTATACCTCGTTTACGTGCAGGTAAACTGAAGGATGTCAACTCAAATCGCCCAAAAGCTCTGGGTTCGCCACCTGATTGCCTGGAAAATTCCTACGGGGAATAGATAAAGCAGGAGCGGGGTCCGTAACTGGAACATCATCCTCGACGTCCGGCACAATAACCTGGACTGAACGTATCACCGTCTCCACCAAACAATGAGGCTGTTTAACAGAACAGGGTCGAGGCACTTCAGAAGCCCTTCTCCGTACACCAGAAGTGGTCCTGCGGGAACTACTCGGCTGATCCGGATCCATATATCTGGACAACAAGTCTCCAAATCACCTCATAAAGGATGTGGTAAATTCTTATCTGGAGCTTTTCAAAATGCATTTTTATGACTACATGCATGCATGCATTATTTTAACATACATCTACAATAGAGTTAAAAATGCATGACTACCCAATGCCTACATTTTTGAAAACTTTTGTCGTAGTCCCCTTTGTAAATAGGACTATCCACATGCACATAGGCATGACTCAGTGGCCATTCAGTAGCACACCTACCCATAGTCATATACATCCTACATCCATTAATACATCATAGTAAAAAATCAGTAAATGTAGTCTAATTACCAGGATTATTTTGCTTTTCCACCTTTACTCATTTGTCCTCAAATAAGATAAGAAATGACAGTAAAAGGTGGCAATTTAACTATTTCAAAAGTCAAATTTTTTCACATCATTATGTTCAGCATGGTTTAATAGTAACATTTACTATGTTGAATATTTTTTATAAAGTCATATCAGCATGCATATTCACTACTATGTGTTTAGATGCATTTCATTTGATAAGTCATTTTCCAACGGATGGAAACTGGAAAAGAATACATGCATACGTTACCAGGACAGTTTAGAACACTTGTAAGGTGGCAGAATTTGCAGAAACTCGGCCGAACTCAGCAGATCTGAATAAGAGCTCTCGGATTTCCTTTGCGACGCAACTTGAAAATGACTTATGAAAGCAACCTTCAGCCTTTTCATATTCACAGATGGTCGCAGGTCCACCTGCAGCTGCCTCAGGTGTACCTGCGGCACCCTTACATGGGTCCCATGTTACGCCCCCAAAATAGGTATACATCACCCATCTTGAGTCACAAAATACATGGTACAAAATTCAAATACAACTTAATTATACAACAGTCGTGTAAAATACAACAAAACATAGCTGGGAGTTTAAACAAGAATATTGCCTTCTAGAAAATATCCACTCTTAATGGAGTCCTCATTACAATTATTATCACACTATTTCACAGAATAGTGAGGACTACTAAAGCCACTTATCCTGGACCATCACTCCATTTCCCGACTCGTCCCAGATATATTTTCATTTCCTAAAGAGAACAATGAAAGAAAAGGGTGAGCTCAACTAGCCCAGTAAGAAATATTATGACTAAGATAATGCATAATAAATTATCTTTAGCCTTCAACAGTATAACAACTGATAGAATATAATAGACAACAAGTTTTAGATCAACAACTGCAAGGGAATAAGTAATTCATTTGAAGAGTCAAGTAGAGTATAAAATCTACTATCTTCTATGATTTAAAAAGTTTTTCAACAATTTTATCGCTGAGACTCAGCTTAATAAATAAAATTGAATCATCTCTGCTTCACGGCCAAGGATATTCATGTAATCATCAATGGTCATGATTATACCAAATAATCTCTAGTCATAATCATACCAACAACTGTCTATACACGTAAGCCAAAGATGACTTTCATCACAATATAAGCATGAGGATGATGACAATAACATAATAATTCAATAAAACAAGTTCAAGGATAAATTTTAAAGATTTATAATTTAATTTTTCCAGAAACCAATAACGTCCAAATTGTCAACATGATACGTCTTTGTGGAGTAAAATTCAAGAATGCTTAGAAGAATATTTCAATGAAAAGATACTGGATGAAGCGTAAATATACAGGATATTCTACTAATTTCATGGAGTATAGAAACCAAAACTTTAACCAGAGTATAATAGAATATATGAAACTGCAAATGGATTTTCGCCCGCCATGCGGTAATCCACGTAGACAGATCATTTCTACAATTTAATAAGGGATGAATACGAAGGATCATTCACCATGCATGCGGTAGTCCACACAGACATGTTATTCCAACAGAATAATAAAGAATAGAATAACAGAAGAATTCACCATGCATGCGATAGTCCACGTAGACAGGTTATTCCAACAGAATAATAAAGAATGGAATAACAGAAGAATTCACCAGGCATGCGATAGACCGCACAGGCAGGTTATTCCAACATAATAATAAAGAATGGAATAACAGAAGAATTCACCAGGCATGCGATAGACCGCACAGACAGGTTATTCCAACATAATAATAAAGAATGGAATAACAGAAGAATTCACCAGGCATGCGATAGACTGCATAGACAGGTTATTCCAACAGAATAATAAAGAATGGAATAACAGAAGAATTTATCAGGCATGAGATAGACCGAACAGACAGGTTATCCCAACAGAATAATAAAGAATGGAATAACAACCCTTACGGGTATTGAAAGAAAATAACTCTCTTCATGAATACGAAAGAAATAATACCCCTTACCTTAGAAGAAAACTGGATACTGGAATAGTGAGGTAGCAGACTTCTCTTCTTCTTTCTCTCTATAATAACTGCTCTATAGCTTTAGTGAATTGGTGAAAAATAATGAAGGAATGAGCTTCTATTTATAGAAATATATAGCTTGGATAATTGCACGTTTTGGGGCTCGAAATATTACAATACAATACCTTCATCTTTTCCTTCATTTTTAATTTAGTCCTGCAAGTATTATCAAACTTGCACCACCTCCCCTAATAGTAAATCATATGAATCAATAGTTCATTAATGTGACTCAATAGTATAATCATGTGAAAAAACTAACTACAGTATAGTACCTTCATCTATACCTCCATTTTTAATTTAGTCATATAAGTATTATCAATCTTGCACCAACTCCACTAATAGTAAATCATGTGAATCAATAGTACACACATGTGAACACATAGTTATAAGCATGTGAATTAATAGCAATTAATTTCTCATTTATCCGGTTAATTACACGATTGGTCAATATGACCTTCAAACATCAATTATTATCAAAATAAATGTCGATTTCCACTAACACTAATAATTCCCACACAATGGAAATATCAATTTCATCTTTAATCAACACAAACTTATTTATCTTTAATATTATAACTCACAATATTTAACAATCAGGTTGTTCCCAGGAAAGAGGGGGCTTTCTGATAAGAATTTCTCCCTATTAGCACAAAATTAGATTATCTAACCTCTCCTTGACAGAACTTCTAAACATTGTCAATATTGCAAATAATAATATGAATAACTTTGTCGTCTCAATTATTGATTTAATAACATAACATATTATGCAGATCATACTATGACAATAATTGAATCGATAATATGAGAGATATGATGCAGCAATTACTATAGCAATAATTGAGTATAACTGAGTGACTTCTTACGTATGCATCAATAATCAATATTGTGTGCTACTATGCAACCACGCGTATTATTGTACTTTTACTACCGGGTAGTTCAACAGTTTTAATGGTAACACTTTCGCCGTTATTTTCATAAAAAGATATTTCTGTCGTTTTCTCACTACGACAATAATTTCGTTGTGGGGTCCACCAATGATTGCGCCGTTGTACGAATATTACTTGTTAAAACGAATATTCCCTAACCAATTGAATATAATATAACAACGTGCATACTTTACAAAATTTATAAATATTACCCACAACTATAACATTATTTCAAATCCACATCTTAATATTCAAAAAAATATTTCGAGAAAATTAATCTTTATTTATAAAATTTGGGGTCTTACATCCCACCCCTCCGGCTCAGTTCAGTTCTAGTTGAAAAGGAGGTCTCACAAGCTAAAAAGGCCAAATCAGGAATAAAAACGCTACACGATTGAGTGGAATAGCCTAGAATCCTAGTTGTCACAAGTCAAGTTATGGCTTTACATATCACTCATTAGTATTCGCCTAAATACAAGGTACACTATACCGATGATCTCAGTTTTTGCAAATCATACTCGGCAATGCCTCACACAGGTCCGATGCCTCCAAATACAGGACCGTAACCCTAAAAAGGTTCCCCGACGGGGGTTACAATGCAAATGTCATTGATAAGTGTGACGCCCCCAAAATAGGTATACATCATCTATTCTGAGTCGCCAAATACATAGTACAGAATACGAATACAATCTTTAATATACAACAAGAGAGTTGTGAGTTTTAATACAATTATTGTCTTCTAGACAATATGCACTCTCAGAATAAGTCCTCATTACATTTATTGTCACACTATTTAACAGAATAGTGAGGACTACTAATACTATCATCTGGACCGTCACTCCGTTCCCCGACTAGTCCCGGCTATGTTCTCATTTCCTGAAGAGAACAGTGAAAGAAAGGGTGAGCTCAACTAGCCCAGTAAGAAATAATATGACTAAGATAATGCAGAATAAATTATTATTAGTCTTCAACAGTGTTAAACTAATAAAATACAATAGACATCAAGTTTAACTGCAGTGGAACATACAATCCATTAAAAGAGTCAAGTAGAGAATAAAATCTACTATCTTTTATGATTTAAAAAGGTTTTTCATCACTTTTATCGCTGGGACTCAGCTTAATAAATAATCCACATCATCCCTGCACTACGGCCAAGGATATTCATTAGTAACACAACCACAAATTATCCATGCACTACGGGCCAAGGATATTCGTGTATTCATCAATGGTCATGATCATGCCAACGAATGTCCATCAATGCACTATGGGCCAATGAGGACTTTTACCACATCATTTGTAACATTACGGTCATGATTACACCGTATAATCCCTGGTCATAATCATGCCAAGTCCATCTATGTACTACAGGCCACAGATGACTTTAAAAAAAAATATAAACATGGGGATAATGACAATGATATAAGAATTCAATAAAACAAGTTCAAGAATTAGTTTATTCAGGAACTAATAAAGTCCAAATTGTCAAAATGATACTTCTTTGTAGAGTAAATTCAAGAATGCTCAGAAGAATATTTCCATGAAAAGATACTGGATGAAGCACAAATATCAACGATATTCCACTAATTTCATAGAGTATAGAAGTCAAAACTTTAACCAACTGAGTATAATAAAGAATGGAATAACAAAAGAAATCACCATGCATGCGGTACTTCGCATAGACAAGTTATTCCAACAGAATAATAAATAACGAAACCAGGTCAGGAGAAATTTGCACCGACATGATGTTCCAACAGAATAATAAAGGCGGAACCAGGTCTGGTGTAAAATGCACAGATAGGATATTCCAACAGAATTATAAATAACGAAACCAAGTCAGGCGAAATTCGAACCGACAGGATGTTCCAACAGAATAATAAAGAATGGAATAACAAAAGAATTTTACCAAGTATATGGTAGCCTGCGTATACAGGTTATTCCAACAGAATAATAAATAATGGAATAACAGAAGTTCTCTTCATGAATATAAAAGAAATAATAATACCCCTTACGAGTACAATAAATAATATCCCTTACCTCAAAAGAAGACTGGCTACTAGTGTCGAGAGGTAGCAGACTTTTTTTCTTCTTTCTCTCTATAATAATGGCTCTAAAGCTTTAGTGAATTGGTGAGAAATGAAGAAAGAATGAGCTTCTATTTATAGGAAAACATAGTTTCGATAATTGCACGTTTTGGGGCTCGAAAAATTATACTACAATACCTCCAATTTTTCTTTTATTTTTAATTTAGTCCTGCAAGTATTATCAAACTTGCACCACCTCCCCTAATAGTAAATCATGTGATTCAATAGTTCAATCATGTGAATCAATAGTTATAATCATGTGTAAATACGAATTATAGTATAGTACCTCCATCTATGCCTCCATTTTTAACTTAGTCATGCAAGTATTATCAATCTTGCACCAACTCCCCTAATAGTACAAGAATGTGATTCAATAGTACACATATGTGAATAAATAGTTATATAAGCATGTGAATTAGTAGCAATTAATTGCTCATTTATCCGATAAATTACCCGATTTATCAATATAACTCCCAGACATCAATTATCATCGGAATACAATGGAACTATCAAATTCATCTTTAATCAACACGAAATTATTCATCATTAATATCATAACTCACAATATTTAACAACCAGACCGTTCCCAGGAAAGAGGGGGCTTTTCAATAAGGATTTTTCCTCATTGGCGTGCAATTAGGTGACCAAACCTCTCCTTAACAAAACCTCTAGACATTGTAAATATTTCAATTTAATAATATGAATAACTTTGTCGTCTTAATTATTGATTTAATAATATAACATATTATACAGATGATACTGTGACAATAATCAAATCAA
The DNA here is from genome assembly GCA_020205505.1 of Panax japonicus. Lineage (NCBI taxonomy): Eukaryota > Viridiplantae > Streptophyta > Magnoliopsida > Apiales > Araliaceae > Panax > Panax japonicus. The sequence continues at coordinate 31,830,076 of CM035108.1, forward strand.
TAATATGAGAAATATGATGCAGCAATTATTATAGAAATAATTGAGAATAACTGAGTGACTTCTCAAATAAGCATCAATAATCGATACCGTGTGCTACTATGCAACCACGCGTATTTTACCACCGATTATTTTATAATAACTTACTTACTTTGCAAAATTTTTACATATCACCCTTAACTTTAACCTTTATCAATTTAACCATTTACTAAATAGAATAATTATAAGAAAATTGAATACTTTCATTTCATAAAATTCGGGGTCTCACAATAAGGATCCCCGGCGGGGGTTACAACGCATTATTCATCCATGAACGAATCCCCGGTGGGGGTTACAACGCATTCTCATTCATTGATGTACATGTCAATGAAGTTCAAGCATCCTTAACGTCATCTCAGCCGATGGCAATTAAACCCAACGAAGCATCAAAAACTATTCGATAAGTGGTACCCATATCCACGTATCCCCGGTGGGGGTTACAACGCGTATCTATCCGTTGATACACACATCAATGAAGGTCAAGCAGCCTTGACAGTTCACCCAACAGAGATCTATCTGTTGATACACACATCAACGAAGGTCAAGCAACCTTGACAGTTCACCCAATAGGGATCTATCCGGTGATACACACATCAGCAAAGGTCAAGCAGCCCTGAGAATACATACTGTTGGCATTAACTCCAACAAGACCATTCTATATGCTGGTGACATAAACCATCCTCATCAGAGATGACCGATGATGGAATATGTTATACACATCCTGAAACAGACAAAGTTTTATCCCCATAGATCTCTTGCACACGAGAGGCACATCTTCAGAGTAAAGTTTGTATCAAGGACTCAAAACTTTGGTGATAACCCCAACGTCAACATCCTAGAAGACTTGGATCAAACGTCCAAGACATCAATGATTTTCATCCCCGACAGGATTAACAGGGAACCTACAATCATCCCATCATGTTGGAAAATAATCCAACAAAACACATGCATCATATATTTGCATCATGTTGCTGCACATGGCATCATGTTTATTTTGTTGCATTTCAAGTATCTAGGATTCTTTATCCTATCCATGCCTTGCATTGCATGAATATGATAAAGAGGGGCATCTTTAGACACTAAAAATTTTCTGCACACTTGTTACTAACATTGTAGGAGGTCAGATTTGTCTTTCAGAGATAACCCTAGAAGACAACTCATATACATTCTGGTTACCACCGGAAGTTCAGTCTCAACCCCAAAACACACACCGGGAGTATCAGTTCCAACCTCAGAGATAACCTCGAGTTTCATCCTTGGAGATAACCTCAAGGAATGTCATTGCAGTTTCGGCGATAACCCCGGAAATGCTTGTTTCAAATGCATGCAATCAGCTTCATCCACAGAAGTTCCGCCAAGGCACTTATTCAAAAGACCCGAAGATAACACTGGGAAGACATGCACACTTAAAGATGACCCTGAGGAATTTAAACACTTGCAGCATTCCAATCTCATAGATAACCCTGAGCAACGTCTGCTTTATCAACCTAAACCGGAGATAACCCTGGTGAGGGGAAAATCATCATCTTGCCACCTCAACCCCACATTCCGCTATCTCAACATCTCATACATAGATTTCTACATAACAATGTCCCACAAGAGCCAAAGAGTTCCAATCTCGAGTGACTATTACGCAGGGCAGCACACCGGATAGAATTTGAAGCTTGAAGACCATGGGCATGGTCCCCTCTTTCTGACATCGTACAATCTCTAATCCCATGTCATTGTGCAACTCTCGACAACGGCGGTCCGAAAAAGGTCTTCTACACCTCAATCGGATGCTCGGATTTAAGTTTTACAAGTTTGAATGGACTTCACAGTTCACGAGTGCACGGACTTCGAGACAGCAGGACTCGCAGAGCCCAGGGCACCCCGGGTAGCCGCAGATACATCTACGACTGCTGCAGGTACACCTGCAGCCACTAGCTCTATAAATATAGAGCTTGGGGTGGCCATTTGTAAGAAAAAAAGGCGAGAAAGCCCTGTCCAATTTACTCTGTACACACCTCATATTGAGTGCTTACTCATTTTAAACACCAGTTAGCTCACATATAGCTATATTTTTACCGGCTGGAGCTGAGTGTTCATCCACTTAGAGTCATAGAAGTCTTTTTTAGCAGCTCACTATAAGCCTTCTTACACACTATAAAGCCTTTCTCTTCATCTTTGCACACATTATTCTTCACATTGAGAGTCGTGTTGTGTGTGTATGCCCGGAATTCGGTCCGTGGTTCTCATTTCTGTCTGTATATATATACTTATATATGTATATATTTATATATATGGACTAACATTATCGAGTTATGCCTCGATTGAGCCTAGACTTATGTTTGGAGCGTTTATTTGCTTTTATATATATATATATATATGAACTGTTGTCGAACTTTGTTCGATGAGCTTGGATTTTATATTCGGTGCGTTTACTGCTTTTATATATATATATATATATATATATATATATATATATATATATATATATATATATATATATATATATATTTTTCTTTCAGGCCTGGAGTTTATTTTGTGGCCTTTTATTGCTTTATTTACATTTCGTCCCGCCTGAAGTTTACTTCGTGGCGGTTGATCATTATTACTGATTTCTTTACATTCAGTCTTGCATGGAGTTTACTTCATGTATGGTGGTTGATCGTATTTTTTGCTTTATTTACATTTTTGATCCTCCATGCAGGTGTTTCGTGGTGGTTGATCATGTATTTATATATATATTTACCGCTTTTATATATTTATATTTCTGATCCCCCATGGAAGTGCTTCGTGGTGGTTGATCATGTTTGTGTGTGTGTGTGTGTGTGTGTATATATATATATATATATATATATATATATATATACAACTTTTATATATATAACTGCTTACTGCTTTTCATATAAAAAGTATAGGAATCATGTGAGCCTAGGAATCATGTGATCACAGATTCAGTTTACTGAATCTAGATTCGATTCTCGTGATGTATATTTTCAGCTGTAAGCAGCTTATAAATTATTCACGGGTGTTTAAATTTCCTTCGTGGCTTTCATGCCCATGAGGAGTTCGGCACTGCTATATATTATTTTCTCGAAGATGCTTCGCATCTCAAAAATAAAAGTAATTAAGTCGAACATTTAATAATAAAATGGAAGTATGAAAAGGTCTCAATTACTATTGAGCACAGGGTTTAAAAAACCTCTTTTACAAAACATCATTGTTTTATCATGTTTAAAACTGAATTTTTCATATAAATTCAAACCCTTTGTATATAGGTGCGAACAAGGCCTCGTACTACTTCCAAATAACAGCACATTAACCCACACCCACACACATTCATATAACAGTTTCTTGAAAAGCGACGGTCACCATGGTAACACGGATGTCGGGGGGTGCCTAACACCTTCCCTCCGCATAATCAAGCCCCCGAACCCAAATGAATCTCGGTTTCACAGACCCGTTTAGCAGTGTCACATCACTGGGTCAATGTGCAAACCTTTTCTCGGTTGCATTGGTGCAACCAGTTAAAAACACTAATTAGCGACTCTTACAGTCAAATCGTTGACATATAAATGTCGGACCTTTTTCACTTGTTTTTTCAAACAAATCTCACATAACATGAGAACACCAAAGAACAAGAACAGAAAAGGGACAAATAAAAACTCCAACGTCGATACTTTATTATGGTTAGTTAGATGTAATGATTTTGGATAGTGAACACCAAATCCTGTTGAAATGGAGTAACCAAATTTGGGGGTGTCACAGATTTTAGCGAGAGGGCCCAAAGATGTTATTCTATTCTTTTTTATCTTTCGTTTTATCCTAACTTCAATATAACCAATGTAAAATCACATACATACATTCATACGATGCAGAAATAAAAATAAAATCGATTAAACGTGTATACAAATTTAGTCATATTGATCAGTGCTTTACACATGCATTCTTTCCTTGGTAGTGACGAACATCGTGAACAAATTTCGACTCAACGATTGGGCCATGCTACGATTGTGTAAACGATGAGTATGACCAGAATTTCTACCATCCTAATTGGCTTCAATGGCAACATAACTAACATGACATAATGTCCCATATTCTATGTCTCAATCTCCAAGTGAGAGAGCTCCAATATGGTGTATATTTTTTTATCATATTTATTCTCCTACACATTTTTTACATTATCCATCTATATACATATTGTAACATATGTAAATGTAACACATGTAACACCAATCTACCAATGAGATATTATGGAGTTGTAGCTCTCACAATAATAAGACAATAAGTGAATGAAGAGGTTATATTTTGGTTATATTCAGTGAATTATTATAGAAGAATTGTAATCTACAAACAAAATGAGGATATTCATTTTTCTAGAGAAAATTTATTGCGGCCTATAATATTGGCCAAAAAGAATTTATTGAGGTCCTAAAAGGACTACCAAACTAACTATTGTCCCGATTTTTATCTTTATATATAATGATATGTAATAGATTGCTTTTACAAAAATTATAATTATTAAAATAAATAGTAAAAGTTAAAAATAGTAAAAGATGATTTATCAAAATATAAATAAATAAATAAAAATAAAAGTAACAATTAATCAAAATATAAATAAATAAATAAAAATAAAAGTAGTTAAGATGAGTTACAAATGGCCAGGAGTGATAACCACACTAACGGAACTGGTTAGCATGAAATTTATTTTTGGGTAAGTTGGTCAATTGACCAATAGAGTATTGACATGCAGGCGAGACTTTCTGTGTGTCATTATTCTATTAATCAATTGACCAATTTATTCAAAAATAAACTTCATGCTAACGGGTAAAATGCAAAGTCGACCACTGAACTTTAGGGATTTTTGGGTATTGAGCCCTTTTTCTTTTTGTCAACGCAAATTGAGCCCCTTTCTATTAAAAAATTTAGATTTCGAGCCCCAGACGCCACATGTGTGTTGACCTGCATACGTGGCGCCTACGTGACAGATCTGATGTGGGCATTTTTTATTTTATTTTACAAGTAGACAGGCTGACGTGGCGAATATTAAACTTAATCTCAAAAATCTAAACAATTGGAACCAATGACCAACTGAGCAAAGAGGCTAAGTTGTTATAATTTTGTAAGGATTAATATTAATATTTATAACTGAACAAATCATTTCCCCCAATAATAATAACAAAAATAACGATAACAATAACTTCTTGCATTACTATAACTTATACTGACTCGTGCAAGAAACCAAAATAATAAAATAATAAAACTAATAATAATAATATCAATAATAGTAATAATAATAACAATAATAATAATAATATTAACAATAATAATAATAACAATACTAATAATAATAATAATAATAATAATAATAATAATAATTAGTATTAGTACTATTATTATTATTATTATTATTATTATTATTATTACTATTATTGATATTATTATTATTAGTAGTACTATTATTATTATTATTTTATTATTATTATTTTATTATTTTATTTTTATTATTATTATTACTGTTATTGATATTATAATTATTAGTACTATTATTATTATTATTATTATTATTTTATTTTTTTTATTTTTATTTTTATTTTTATTTTTATTGTTATTATTATTATCTTTAGTATTATTATTATTATTATTATTTTATTGGATTTTATTTTTATTATTATTATTGTTATTATTATTATTATTATTATTATTATTATTATTATTATTATTGTAACGACCCAGAAATTCGGATTTTCCAGAATTTAAGTTTAAAAAATTAGTTATTAATAAAATGAATTTTTATTAATAATATTATGTGCTATGTGTTTATTAATCGTTCTAGAGCCTAGGATGATTATAAGTCGGGAGGATTCTGGCTATGAGCTAGATTAAGCGATTAAGAATTTTCAAGACGAAAATGAAAATTTTCTGGGAACAAAATATTTTCGGGAAAAAATATGAAATAGGCACTATTCACCTGACGAAACCTAAGGGTTAAGGTTTGAATAACCTAAGCCGTTCTGAGAGTTCGGTATATCGAAATGATATTCCGTCGAAAGATTTGCTGATAATATGTCGTGAAAAGTTAAGTAAGCCGATAAAAGTTTTTCTCAAAAAATGTGCAGAAATCGGAAGAAATAAAAACGACGAAAAGTACTGCTATCTATTTTTCACTCGTTTAACTACGTTAGGGTAAAATGTGAAGGAAAATGCTCAACGCCAAAAAGTATTTTTCAATTTTTCGGAAATCCAAAGAATACTTAAAAATTAATCGATAAAGGAAAGACGAAATATCCAAAAATATTTGGATTTCGAGAATCGCAGTTTTTAAAACTGTCGGACGAAAACCCGAAAGACGGAACCACGTAACTTAAAGTCTAAGTAAACTTAAAGGCTAAGTTAACTTAACACTTAAGTAATGAATAGTAAGGAGGTGTGAATAGTAAGAAGGTTGGGTGGTGAAATGACAAAAATGCCCCTAGCCTTGAAAATCTATAAATAGTAAGCCTAATTCATTTGAATGGAATTTTGAAAATCCTATATCTAGAGAGAGAGAATTCGGATGGAGAGGGAGAAGGAAGAACATGAGCATGATTGATCGGATCAAAAATGTTCGTGAGATAGAAAAGCTAGCAAATCGCCGGTTTTGGCTAGCGGAAGAAAAATAAAGAGGAAAGGTATTAAAACCTAACTTCTATGTTAGATTTTCTTTAAGTTTTATATGTTTTAATCATAACTTAATGAGAATAAGAAGTAGATAATGTTAGGGATGATTTCATATGGTTGAAATCATGAGAAATAAGACAAAATAAGAATTTGAAGTTTAGTAAATAAATTTCTTAAGGAAGTATATGATTCGTAATGAATTAGAACGATCTAAGTTGATTATAACAATAAGTAGATGAAATAAGTAAGGAATAATGTTCTATAATATCAAATTCCAATAAAAAGTGAAATCGTAATCCAAAATATCGATTAAAATGAAGAACGAACGAAGAACACAAAGAACATGCGAAGAACACGAAGAACGTTATTGATGGACAAATTTAAAACCATCGTAGGATAATTGTTGTTGTTGGACAAGTTTAAAACCATCGCGTATAAGTTAGATGCATATTGTTTTGTTAGGAACGGTAGAAACGTTCATGAAGAACGGATTAAAACTTAGCTATAACGAAGTTATGACGAAAATTTCGTAAAAGACAAACGAGAATTAGAAAGGTAGTAAATGAACCCGAACGTGTAGGGTTTCATAAGAATATAAGAGAACGTAGAAAACGTGAGTCGTGGACTCAAGAACGATCGAATTCCGAGTTCAGATGACAGAATTACGGACGAACGAACAAAGAGCGTTAAAAACGTAAAATTAACAAAGGGTGAAGGTCAAGCCAATCGAATGGCATGTTAACAGATTCAGAATGAAGTTCTGTATGAGGGGGATTGAAGTACGTAAGATAAGGAAGAGAATAGCTATGGAATGACATCATTCCGAGTTATAACAAAGGAGTTATGAGATCAGGAAGTAACGTCTCAAAATGAAGTTAACACTTAGAAGAAATTTTCAAGAATTAGGGCTTGGCGCCGCGGCGCCAACCATGCCTTGTAAGGTGGCACTGCAGCGCCAGACCAGGGAGCCGGGTACCGCAAACTCGCGTCGCGACACGAGAGATAGAAGGAAGAGTGGCACCACAGCGCCAGTGTGGGGAAAAAGCCAGAGAAGAGCTTTTAACTGCTTAACTCTTAGGGGAAACGTACGAGAAGATAAAAAACATAATGTTCAACTAATGTAATACTTTAGTAAGTAATTTAAACCTTTAATAAAGGTTGAACAGAAAGATTTAACGAGATTAAAAGACAAAGAATTTTAAACGCGAGTTACATAACCTATGTCCGAGGACCATAGTCGCGATGAAAAAACGTGAGGGATTGCTATGGTTGTGATTCCTTAGACGTTGAGTGATGAGGGTAATGAATAACATTTCGATGTTATGTCATGATAGTGAGAGATAAGTGTGAAGCGTATAGACGTTGTGTGCACAACGCTGTTGCGATAAACGAGTGGTCTTAGCATACAACGAACGATATGGCTTGGATAATAAGAATGACTAATGTACATAACGAAAGTATTAAGTAAGATACGAATGGTATTAAGAAAACCGTAATGAACGGTAATAAGATTAATGAAAGTCGAAGGTGAGTCGTATAAGAATGAATCCTGAGGGGTGGCATTTAGTTGCCAGCAAGCCATAAGGAATGAGAAATTAACTTATGAAGATTATAGTTTAAATAGTTTGGATAAGTTAAGATAAGTTAAGTTGTAGTACAATCGTAATCTTTGATGGTTGACATATGGGAGCTGGGCTAAACAATTCCTTCAGAGAGCGAAGGTATATACAAAACTGGCAACCGATCTAACTCACTGTTATGGGCAGTGTAGACGAGACGGAAACTTGTTTGTTGGTTGTTTGTGGGAAACCACTCAGAGTACCATATGGACTACTAGCAGAGAAACGATGTGTGCTGAGTCTTAGAGAAGTTATAAGAAAAAGATAAGATGTAAAACATCAAAGATGATAAACGTAAAAGTAAGACATCTCCGTATGTTATGAAGTCATAGAACGATAATGAAAGTGGTCACGTAAACTTAGGTTACAAGAACGAGAACCCTAAGAAGTAAATTTAAGTAAACTAATGCATAAGCCAAAGATGTATGACTAATTAGTGTATGTGTTGTTTTTCTTATGTACTACATAGGAATTGGAATGAGCAGTTCAGCGTAAGTAGTAGCTGTGCGTAAGGCAAGTTTCCTAACTTCATTCATATTTCAAATGAATGCTAGTTTCTTAAACTTCTTAGATGTTGAACTTGAGAAGTTCTGTCTATGTGCTAATGTGCGATATTTGTGTAAGGTGGTAGAACATATGAGGCCTTGTGCTATAATGTGAACACTTCGGTGTTTCTATGAAATGAACTATTCTGTGATTTAACTGTTCAATAAGAGAATGCTCTGTTTATACATGATCCGTTATTGTTAAGTCTGTGCTAATGATTCTAGCCAGACAGGATGTGTATGAAAAAGGTAGAAGAATGAAAGTATTTTAAAATGAAAGTGAATATTATTTTAAAATGATAGGAATCGAGATTATTCATATTATTTAAGCTGCTTCATAACCTTTGTTCGGTTATTGAAGTCATAAAAGAATGTTTGAATTCTTGAAGATGTTTGATGTTTGTTCAACTGTGATGACTTGTTGGGCAATTGAATTCTCACACTTGCTTTAAATAAAAAATATTTTTAGCAAACGATGCTAGAAGAACTTAAGGATCCCGTAAAGATCAAGCTAACGGTATCCAGCTGAAGTGCCATTCAGAATGTGGATGAGCGAGAAGATTAAGCGAAGACTTGTAATATAGAAATATGAAATTGAACTATAGACTAGTTTAAGAAACTGTTATGTATCCTTGGTGGAAGATAAAAGTCACTCTTGTAAGATGAAATGAATAATGTATTTATCATTATTTGTAATGAAAAAGGTTATATGGTTTTTAGAACCTAGGATTTGAGAGTATATGTTGTTATATTTCATGATATAATGATGTATGTTTGGAAGAAGATGGGATCGTGACGTACGGAATTCGGGTGTGAAGATAGACCGAATTTTAGGGCATTACAGATTGGTATCAAAGCTGATAGGTTATAAATCTTAGGTAAGAGTATCTAAGACTATAATCGTAGAGAGATGGATAAGAAGGTCACCACGTGATCATAGTGAATCGTAGTAACAGATGAGCTGTTAAACGATGAATGATTTATAGTACTACGAAGTAGTACTGGAAGAAGAACTCAAATTGAGTTGTGAAGGATAGTATATGAATTAAAGAAAATTTGTATTAAGTTAAGAGAGATTTAGGAGTTGTAAAATTTTAATTGAGGACTCATGTGATAGCTGAGTTGTATGAACCTGTGTATGGGCAGAGGTTTGTGCTTGGTGTAACAACTGCTTAGCTTATTACAGTGATAATTATTAGAATTGGTCGCGCTATCAAGATGTATATAACGAGAAGGTGAATCTTTTCTCATGTATATACTTGATAGGTAGAGAACGATAAGGTAGGTGCGAGTTCTTGAAACTCATACTTATGGTACGTTCGTGACTCATAATGATATGGTATATTTTTGAACTTCTCAGCGAATAGACGCTTATGGTCTGTCTGGGATGGTTCTTAAACTCATATTATTATGGAAAGTTCCTGAACTCATAATGTGTGGTAAGTTGATGGATTGTGCTACGGTAGAGGGATGTTTAGACTGAAAACAAGTTGTTTCCAGTAGGCTTAGTATTGAAGGTGCTAGAGAAGATTAAGTACTATCGCAGTAAGACAATGAAGGAAGAAGAAGAATAGGATATTCCAAGTCATCTAGCTATGCTAGATTTTGAATTTTATTGAACTCGTGCTGATAAGTACATTTTGAAAAAGGAAAGAATTGGTTCAACTTTTGGAACTAATAGATTTTTAAAAGAGCTATTCTTGGTATGTCTATGTTAATTGCTTCGGCTAGACAGAAATTAATTTGAAATATCAAAATAAATTTTATATCATCAGTGCATTTGATGCAAGGATGGTAACAGGATGGAGTTATTAATGCAAATGAACCTGGTGTTAGATGTGATCTTAGGATCAACAACCCGCTATGGTATGATGTATAATGACGAAGTCACAAACTAACAAAGTCCTCAACGTACTCTGAAAAGTACGGTATCATGACGTCATAAAACGTTTTGATGTATTGCGAAAAGAATTTAAAGAAGTAGTCGATGTCAATTGAGTTGACTAGACGAATGTTTCACGTTGATATCCAATTTATTGGTATGGTCTAAGCTACTTGATTCGGCTAGACAAATGGTATGTCATGTTTAAAAGAAAATCAAGAGTTTCTTGAGAAGTTGTGCAAATCCAAATTGTTTTGGTGCGGAATCTAATGATTAAGTCTGAGGTGAACACACCCCGAAATGGGGTTATACAATGGGTTGATCGCCTGCGTATGGAAGATGTAGTTTACCTTCTTGACGATTGTAAACTTCTAGTAAGAGTTCATGGTCAATTTGACCCCTCGGCAAAAGTATAAAATATTTTAAGGGGATTCTTATATTCCTCGTTGATCATTCTACTTCGTAATTCTTGATAAGTTGTGAAGGTGAGAGAATGTTTGAAAGATAGGAACTTCTTTGAAGAGAAGTTGAGAAGATGGGTAGGCTAAAATTTTGAGGAAGAAATTCTGTGAAGAAGGGGTGAATGTGATGACCCGGGTATGGGTGTGGTTTTAAGAAATTCCGAGGACAGAATTTTTATAAGAGGGGAAGAGTGTATCGACCCAAAAATTCGGATTTTCCAGAATTTAAGTTTAAAGAATTAGTTATTAATAAAATGAATTTTTATTAATAATATTATGTGCTATGTGTTTATTAATCGTTCTAGAGCCTAGGATGATTATAAGTCGGGAGGATTCTGGCTATGAGCTAGACTAAGCGATTAAGAATTTTCAAGACGAAAATGAAAATTTTCTGGGAACAAAATATTTTCGGGAAAAAAGATGAAATAAGCACTATTCACCTGACGAAACCTAAGGGTTAAGGTTTGAATAACCTAAGCCGTTCTGAGAGTTCGGTATATCGAAATGACATTCCATCGAAAGATTTGCTAATAATATGTCTTGAAAACTTAAGTAAGCCGATAAAAGTTTTTCTCAAAAAATATGCAGAAATCGAAAGAAATTAAAACGACGAAAAGTACTGCTGTGTACTTTTCACTCGTTTAACTACGTTAGGGTAAAACGTGAAGAAAAATGCTCAACGCCAAAAAGTGTTTTTCAGTTTTTCAGAAATCCATAGAATACATAAAAGTTAATCGATAAAGGAAAGATGAAATATCCAAAAATATTTGGATTTCGAGAATCGCAATTTTTAAAACTGTCGAACGAAAACCCGAAAGACAGAACCACGTAACTTAAAGTCTAAGTAGACTTAAGGGCTAAGTTAACTTAACACTTAAGTAATGAATAGTAAGGAGGTGTGAATAGTAAGAAGGTTGGGTGGTAAAATGATTAAAATGCCCCTAGCCTTGAAAATCTATAAATAGTAAGCTTAATTCATTTGAATGGGATTTTGAAAATCCTACATCTAGAGAGAGAATTTGGATGGAGAGGGAGAAGGAAGAACATGAGCATGATTGATCGGATCAAAAATGTTCGTGAGATAGAAAAGCTAGCAAATCGCCAGTTTTGGCTAGCGGAAGAAAAATAAAGAGGAAAGGTATTAAAACCTAACTTCTATGTTAGATTTTCTTTAAGTTTTATATGTTTAATCATAACTTAATGAGAATAAGAAGTAGATAATGTTAGGGATGATTTCATATGGTTGAAATCATGAGAAATAAGATAAAATAAGAATTTGAAGTTTAGTAAATAAATTTCTTAAGGAAGTATAGGATTCGTAATGAATTAGAACGATCTAAGTTGATTATATCAATAAGTAGATGAAATAAGTAAGGAATAATGTTCTATAACATCAAATTCCAATAAAAAGTGAAATGGTAATCCAAAATATCGATTAAAATGAAGAACGAACGAAGAACACAAAGAACATGCGAAGAACACGAAGAACGTTTTTGATGGAGAAATTTAAAACCATCGTAGGATAATTATTGTTGATGGACAAGTTTAAAACCATCGCGTATAAGTTAGATGCATATTGTTTTGTTAGGAACGGTAGAAAAGTTCATGAAGAACGGATTAAAATTTAGCTATAACGAAGTTATGACAAAAATTTCGTAAAAGACAAACGAGAATTAGAAAGGTAGTAAATGAACCTGAACATATAGGGTTTCATAAGAATATAAGAGAACGTAGAAAACGTGAGTCATGGACTCAAGAACGATCGAATTCCGAGTTCAGATGACCGAATTACGAACGAACGAACAACGAGCGTTAAAAACGTAAAATGAACCAAGGGTGAAGGTCAAGCCAATCGAATAGCATGTTAACAGATTCAGAATGAAGTTCTGTCTGAGGGAGATTGAAGTACATAAGATAAGGAAGAGAAAGGCTATGGAACGACCTCATTCCGAGTTATAACAAAGGAGTTATGATATCGGGAAGTAGCGTCTCAAAATGAAGTTAACACTTAGAAGAAATTTTCAAGAATTAGGGATTGGCGCCGCGGCGCCAACCATGCCTTGTAAGGTGGCACTGTAACGCCAGACCAGGGAGCCGGGAACTGTAAACTCGCATCACGGAACGAGAGATAGAAGGAAGAGTGGCGCCGCAGCGCCAGTGTGGGGAAAAAGCCAGAGAAGAGCTTTTAACTGCTCAACTCTTGGGGGAAACGTACGGGAAGATAAAAAACATAATGTTCAACTAATGTAACACTTAAGTAAGTAATTTAAACCTTTAATGAAGGTTGAACATAAAGATTTAACGATATTAAAAGACAAAGAATTTTAAACGCGAGTTACATAACCTATGTCCGAGGACCATAGTCGCGATGAATGAACGTGAGGGATTGTTATGGTTGTGATTCCTTAGACGTTGAGTGATGAGGTTAATGAATAACATTTCGATGATATGTCATGATAGTGAGAGATAAGTGTGAAGCGTATAGACGTTGTGTGCGCAACGCTGTTGCGATAAACGAGTGGTCTTAGCATACAACGAACGATATGGCTTGGACAATAAGAATGACTAATGTACATAACGAAAGTATTAAGTAAGATACGAATGGTATTAAGAAAGCCGTAATAAACGGTAATAAGATTAATGAAAGTCGAAGGTGAGTCGTATAAGAATGAATCCTGAGGGGTGGCATTTAGTTGTCAGCAAGCCATAAGGAATGAGAAATTAACTTATGAAGATTATAGTTTAAATAGTTCGGATAAGTTAAGATAAGTTAAGTTGTAGTACAATCGTAATCTTTGATGGTTGACATATGGGAGCTGGGCTAAATAATTCCTTCAAAGGGCAAAGGTATATACAAAACTGGCAACCGATCTAACTCATTGTTATTGGCAGTGTAGACGAGACGGGAACTTGTTTGTTGGTTGTTTGTGGAAAACCACTCAGAGTACCATATGGACTACTAGCAGAGAAATGATGTGTGATGAGTCTTAGAGAAGTTATAAGAAGAAGATAAGATGTAAAATATCAGAGATGATGAACGTAAAAGTAAGACATCTCCGTATGTCATGAAGCCGAAGAATTATATGGAAAGTGGTCGCGTAAACTTAGGTTACAAGAATGAGAACCCTAAGAAGTAAAGTTAAGTAAACTAATGCATAAGTCAAAGATGTATGACTAATTAGTGTATGTATTATTTTTCTTATGTGCTACATAGGAACTAGAATGAGCAGTTCAGTATAAGTTATAGCTGTGTGTAAGGAAAGTTTCCTAACTTCATTCATATTTCAAATGAATACTAGTTTCTTAAACTTCTCAGATGTTGGACTTGAGAAGTTATGTCGATGTGCTAATGTACGATATTTGTGCAATGTGATATAACATATTAGGCCTTGTGCCACAATGTGAACACTTCGGTGTTTCTATGAAATGAATTGTTCTGTGATTTAACTGTTCAATAAGTGAATGCTCTGTTTATGCATGATCCGTTATTGTTAAGTCTGTGCTAATTGTAAGACCCCAACTTATTATGAATAAAATTATATTTTCTCTATTCATTATCTTGAAATAATAAGGAGTTAATTTGATATAATATTTTGGTTAAAGGAGAAATGTGCAAATTTTACAAAATAAGCAAGTGGTTGTAAAATATTCATTTTTGTCGGGGAATATTCGTTTGGTCGTGAAATATTCTTTTTGTTGGGAATATTCGTACGACGGCGCAGTCATTTGTGGGCTCATAACAGAATAACTGTCGAATGAAGAAAACAACAAAGTATGAGTTTTTATAAATAACGGCGTAATTGTTACCGTTAACACTGTTGGATTACCTGGTGGTTAAAATACAATAATACGCGTGGTTGCACAGTAGCACACGGTATTGCACAGTATTATTGAATTATTGATTTGTACGTAAGAAGGCACTACTCAATAATTGTTACAGTAGTTACTGTTCAATATTTTATTTTATTGATTCAATAATTGTTGCGTTGATATTTTATATTATTGTTGTTTCAATAATTGTCACTGCACTGTATTTCCCATTATCAGATCAATAAATCATATTATTTGAATAATATTATTAGATAACATTATTGGCCATGTCTAGAAAGTTCTGTCTAAGGAAAGGTTTGGTCACCTAATTACGCGCCAGTAAGGAGAAATCCTTATTGGAAAGCCCCCTCTTTCCTGAGAACTGCTTGGTTGTCATAATTGTAATTCTGTAATATTATTTGTGAATAATTAATTATTGATTTATATGATAAATAAATATTTTTTGATGTGGATATAAATGATGGATTTATTTATGTGGTTATAAATGAAGAAATTAATGTTGAGGTGTTTTATCAGTATTTTGTTGGATTGGAGGTAATAAAAACTCAAATCGGTGTTCTTAAAGCTCTATTGCGTGAGTAATAATTTTAATCCGACAGTTGGATCATTGTAATTTTTGGATATGTTATACATATATGAGTTGAGTATATGTCCACAAATTTTGAACCATTGAAAATTAACGCATGATTTGTTATGAATTTTAAAAGGGTTGAAACGGTGTTCAAAATCGTCCGTTTGTGGATTTTGGATATTTTTTGTCTGGAATTCGGAAAAACTTTATTCTGTAAAGTTGTAAAGAATTCGATTTCAGGCAGAATGGACATAAAATTCATATTTTTCTGATAAACAAGCTATTTTCTATGAATTACTAAAGTTTTAAAAAATAAAATAATTTTTATTAAATTATGGGTGGGACCCACTTTTGGTAGGTGTTGAATACACATGTGGGCTGCCAAAGAATTTCAGAATTGGCTGGCTTGTTTGATTAAATTGGGTGTGCGTAGATGTAAAGGAATAAATAATATTATTTTATTATTTTAGTCTACTTTGGCGTTCTAACATTTTTCTATAAATAGACGCTTAAGTTAGAATTGAAAATCACACCAGAAACAAGTTTTTTTTCTCTCTAGATTTTCGAGCGTATTTTTTGAGTATTTTGATACTTTGAGAGTTGCTATTCCGTGCAAGTTTCTGTCGGCTTTATATCCGAAATTCAGTCAGAAGTACGATTATTTTGAAGTAAGGTGTGAAACCCCAGATTTTATGAATAAAGAATTAATTTTCTCGAAATAATTTTTAATATTATGGTGTGAATTTGAGATAATATTATAGTTGTGGGTAGTATTTATAAATTTTGCAAAGTATGCAAGTTGTTATATTATATTCGATTGGTCAGGGAATATTCTTTGTGTCGAAAAATATCCGTACGACGGTACAATTATTGGTGGACCCCACAACAGAATTATTGTCGGATTGAAAAAACGACAAAAATATTTTATTGAAAATAACGGCGGAAGTTTTACCGTTGATACTGTTGAACTACTGGGTAGTAAAAGTACAGTAATACGCGTTGTTGCATAATAGCACACGGTATTGATTATTGATATTTATGTGAAAAGTCGCTCAGTTTGATTCAATTATTGTCGATTAATAATATGAATTATTATAGTGATGATGACGTTTTGTTTTATTCGTATTATTAACGTATTAAAACAGAAACATCTTTTTATATAAAACAGAATATTTTATTAAAGTTATTCTATAAATAGAATATATTATATTTTATTATGCATAGGGTTGCATAGTGTTTGTATAGTAAAAAAAATCTTTTTATATAAATAGAATATATTATATTTTATTTAAAAGATTTTTCTTTAAATATGGACCGTCAGATTAAAGTAAATCAATCTGGACTGTTCATGGATTAGTTACTATGCATTCCATTTTCCTATAAATAGAAGCTCATTCCTTCATTATTTTTTTACGAATTCACTGAACTCTAGAGAGAGAAACTATAGAGAGATAGAAGAAAAACTTTTTGCTACTTAATTTTTCTTTTCCTATATCCAGTTTCTGTTACGGTAAGGGATATTATTCTTTTGTATTCAAGAAGAGAACTTCTGTTATTCCATTTCTTTATTGTTCTGTTGGAATAACCTGTATACGCGGGCTACCCTATACTTGGTGACATTCTTCTATTATTCTGTTGGAACATCCTGTCTGTGTGTTTTACACCGGACCTGGTTCCGTCTTTATTATTCTGTTGGAACATCCTTTCGGTGCAAATTTTTCCTGACCTGGTTCCGTTATTATTATTCTGTTGGAATAACATGTCGATGCGAAGTACCGCATGCATGGTACCGCATGGAATTTGTGGTCGTGACCCTAATGAATATCCTTGGCCGTAGTGCAGGGATGATGTGGATTATTTATTAAGCTGAGTCTCAGCGATAAAAGTGATGAAAAACTTTTTAAATCATAAAAGATAGTAGATTCTATTCTCTACTTGACTCTTTTAATGGATTGCTTGACCCGCTGCTGTTAAACTTGATGTTGTTATATTTTATCAGTTTAATACTGTTGAAGGCTAACGATAATTTATTCTGCATTATCTTAGTCATAATATTTCCTACTGGGCTAGTTGAGCTCACCCTTTCTTTCACTATTCTCTTCAGGAAATGAGAACATAGCAGGGACTAGTTGGGGAACGGAGTGACGGTCCAGAGGATAGCATTAGTAGTCCTCACTATTATGTGAAATAGTGTATTAATAATTGTAATGAGGACTCTTTTTGAGTTTGTATAATCTCTAGTAGAAAATAATTGTATTCAAACTCACAGTTATGTTTTGTTGTATTGTACACGACAGTTGTATTAGTAAGTTGTATTTGAATTATGTACCATGTATCTGACGACCCAATATGGGTGATGTATACCTAATTTTGGGGTCGTCACAGTTTGTATCAAAGCTTAGGGATATGATCCCTGGCTAAGATGTGAGACTAGAACTAGGAGGGGAGAAACGGGGAATTCCTTCGCTAATATGACCTACTTAAATTTATTTTGTATTTAATTGGTCGGTCAAAGTATAGGGATAATATGTGATATGTTAATTAACCCTTGTTTTGTGGCAGTGTTTGAAAATGGCATCCGAGAATGTTGAGATTATCAATGGAGCACAGGAGACCGTTGAGTCTCCACAGATCAATAATCAGAATAATGTGCAACTAGAGGACAATACTCCTCATGAAAATAATAACACCGATGAAATGGTGAATGATGGAATGGTCAGAGACTTTATGCAATTCATGCAACAACAGGCGAAGGCAGCTCATGTCCAAAATGCAAGTAGAAATACTGATAACTCTCGGACGGTCACCGCTAAGCAGTTCAAGGAGCTGGGACCACCGGAGTTTTTGGGAAAGCCAGAACCACTTAAGGCAGAGACATGGATAAAGCAGATTACCAAGATATTTGATGTCTTGGAATGCTCAGAGGAGCAAAAGTTCCATTCGCCACCTTTATGTTGCGTGAAGAAGGAGATCATTGGTGAGAATCTGTAAAACGTACCTAGCCTGACGCACTCAAGATTTCTTGGGAGAAGTTCCAAGAATTATTCAATGACAAGTACTTTCCTGAAAGTATTCGTCACATGAAGGAGGTAGAATTCATCAAGCTTGAGCAAAATAATATGACCGTGTCGCATTACGAGGCTAAGTTTGCGAAGTTATCCCGGTTTGCATCCCATTTGGTCGATAATGAGGAGCGAATGACGCGAATATTTTTGCGAGGTTTGGAACCCGATATACGTCAATACCTCATTTCTCACAAACTTTGTTTATATTCAGATATTGTGAATAGGGCTCAGTTAGTGGAGCGCGATAATGAGTCATCACAACCAAAAGGTAATGACCAGCAACACGATAATAATCATACCGGTGGCAATGGCCATCGGAACAATGATAACTATCGCGGGGGAAATTATCATGCCAAGAATGGTAACCACTTCGGTGGTAATCATGGCCAAGATAATAGAAATGGACATTCCAAGAAGAGGAGATTCAACAATGATGGAAAGACGTCAGCACCAGCAACCATTGTTAAGGAAGGAGAAAGGCCACCTATCATATGCTTCAAATGCGGAGGGGAGGAACACATCATTCCAAATTGCGCGATGTCGTCCAAAGCATGTTTTAATTGCGGAAGAGAAGGTCACCTAGCTCGATTTTGTCGTATGATGAAGTCAATTCCAGCTGGGATAATGATGCCAAAGGATGTCCCAGACAAGATAAAGCTGGTAGTTTAAGATAGAGCATTTTTTTTTCTCTCGTGACGAGGAACCTGAATAAAATTATCACGGGTAAGTTAATCATAAGCTCTTACGAAGTCTATACCGTGTTAGATACCGGTTCTACTCACTCTTTTATTTCACCTAGTTGTGTTCAATGTTTGTACTTAACTCCGGAGAAGTTAAACTTTGATTTATCTATTGAAACTCCATTGGGAGAAACCTTCGTTACCTCCACTATTTATAAATCTTATTTGATTCAAATCGACACTTTCACGTTACGTGTTGATCTTGTCTCTTTGAAAATACTTGCCTTTGATGCGATTTTAGGAAACGATTGGTTAACTACTCATCATGTTTTTCGTAAGGTTGTTAGCTTTCATATTCCTAACCAACCTATTATGCGAATTCAAGCAACCAAACCACTAAATTCAATCATTATCATATCAAGCCATAAGTAAAGAGCTCCGATCCTTTTGTTGATGACTTCCTTGTGTGGAATGCACCGAAGCCAGACTTTCTGTAGGCGATGTCATGAATGACGATAACAAGTTGATAGGTATCATTGTGAGGTGCTATCTAGGTTAAGGGATAGAAGTCACAGTTGGTATCAATGTGACGTACTATCCAAGTCTTAGATGTGAGTAACAGTTTTGAATGATATTTTTATCATTAATAAATCTCTTGACGTATTCCTGAAGATTTCTTAACCTACCCCAGAGCGTGAAATCGAATTTTGTATTGACACCGGTACAAAACCCATTTCTTAAACCCTCAAAATAATTTTTTCAACTAAAACGAAAGTAAATGCACCAAAGACGTTGACTCGAGCTGTTGAAGATTACGATCGTACTATTCAATATCATCGTGGAAGAGCGAACGTGGTAGCTGACGTGTTGAGTAGAAGATCGTATGCGTTTACAAGTGCGATGTTGTTAACACAAAGACTCATTTCGTATAACTTACAAATGATGAAGATAGAGTTAAAGACTCTCGGGACCCACGTGAAGATTACGAATATACGAGTAAAATTGACTTTAATCGATAAAGTTAAAGACGTTTAAGCTACATACCCGAATCTGATGAATGTGAAGAAAAAGGTTCAAGAGGGTGTTATTTTAGAAGCAAGAGTTGCTGAAGAGAGAAAATCTCAACCCTCGATTTAATTGGCCCATTTGAAATCCTCGATTGAGTAGGAACTGTGGCTTATAGACTCGTTTTACCGCCAAATATATTGCGTGTTCATAACATTTTTTTTGTATCAATGTTACGTAAATATGTGGACGACCCGAACCACATTATTAATTTAGAACCGGACGAGATAGCGGATGATTTAACGTTTGAAGAGATACGTGTTACAATCTTCGATAAGAAGAATCGTATTCAACACTCAAAGGTTATATCTCAAGAGTTAGAAATTGAAGTGAAGTCAAGGTATCCTCACCTGTTCGGCATACCAGGTACGTACGTAAATTTCGAGGGCGAAATTCCATAAAGAGGGGAGATTGCGAAACCCCAGATTTTATGAATAAAGAATTAATTTTCTCGAAATAATTTTTAATATTATGGTGTGAATTTGAGATAATATTATAGTTGTGGGTAGTATTTATAAATTTTGCAAAGTATGCAAGTTGTTATATTATATTCGATTGGTCAGGGAATATTCTCTGTGTCGAAAAATATTCGTACAACGGTACAATTATTGGTGAACCCCACAACAGAATTATTGTCGGATTGAGAAAACGACAAAAATATTTTATTGAAAATAACGGCGGAAGTTTTACCGTTGATACTGTTGAACTATTGGGTAGTAAAAGTACAGTAATACGCATTATGGCATAGTAGCACACGGTATTGATTATTGATATTTATGTGAGAAGTCGCTCAGTTTGATTCAATTATTGTCGATTAATAATATGAATTATTATAGCGATGATGACGTTTTGTTTTACTCGTATTATTAACGTAATAAAACAGAAACATCTTTTTATATAAAACAGATTACTTTATTAAACTTATTCTATAAATAGAATATATTATATTTTATTATGCATAGTGTTGCATAGTGTTTTGCATAGTGTTGCATAGTGTTTGCATTGTAAAAATCTTTTTATATAAATAAAATATATTATATTTTATTTAAAAGATTTTTCTTTAAATATGGACCGTCAGATTAAAGTAAATCAATCTGGACCGTTCATGGATTAGTTACTATGCATTCCATTTTCCTATAAATAGAAGCTCATTCCTTCATTATTTTTTTACAAATTCACTGAACTCTAGAGAGAGAAACTATAGAGAGATAGAAGAAAAGCTTTTTGCTACTTAATTTTTCTTTTCCTATATCCAGTTTCTGTTACGGTAAGGGATATTATTCTTTTGTATTCAAGAAAAGAACTTCTGTTATTCCATTTCTTTATTGTTCTGTTGGAATAACCTGTATACGCGGGCTACCCTATACTTGGTGACATTCTTCTATTATTATGTTGGAACATCCTGTCTGTGTGTTTTACACCAGACCTGGTTCCGTCTTTATTATTATTCCGTTGGAACATCCTGTCTGTGTGTTTTACACCGGACCTGGTTCCGTCTTTATTATTATTCCGTTGGAACATCCTGTCTGTGTGTTTTACACCGGACCTGGTTCCGTCTTTATTATTCTGTTGGAACATCCTGTCGGTGTAAATTTTGCCTGACCTGGTTCCGTTATTATTATTCTGTTGGAATAACCTGTCGATGCAAAGTACCGCATGCATGGTGATTTCTGTTGTTATTCCATTCTTTATTATACTCAGTTGGTTAAAGTTTTGACTTCTATACTCCATGAAATTAATAGAATATCCTTGATATATGCGTTTCATCCAGTATCTTTTCATGGAAATATTCTTCTAATCATTCTTGAATTTTACACTACAAAGCAGTATCATATTGACAATTTGGACGTTAGTAGTTCTTGGGCAAATTAATTCTTGAACTTGTTTTATTGAATTCTTATATCATTGTCACCATTCTCATGTTTATGTTATGTTGAAAGTCATCTGTGGCCTGTACTGAATAGATGGACTTGGTATGATTATGACCAGGGATTATGCGGTGTAATCATGACCGTAATGTTACAAATGATGCGGAAAAATTCCTCATTGGCCCGTAGTGCATTGATGGACAGTTTTTGGTATGATTATGGCTATGGATTCTCTTCGGCCAAGGGAGCAAAGATGATTATTTTATGGCATGATCATGACCATTGATTAATACACAAATATCTTTGGCCCGTAATGCATGGAATTTATGGTCGTGACCCTAATGAATATCCTTGGCCGTAGTGCAGGGATGATGTGGATTATTTATTAAGCTGAGTCTCAGCGATAAAAGTGATGAAAAACTTTTTAAAGCATAAAAGATAGTAGATTTTATTCTCTACTTGACTCTTTTAATGGATTGCTTGATCCGCTGCTGTTAAACTTGATGTTGTTATATTTTATCAGTTTAATACTGTTGAAGGCTAACGATAATTTATTCTGCATTATCTTAGTCATAATATTTCCTACTGGGCTAGTTGAGCTCACCCTTTCTTTCACTGTTCTCTTCAGGAAATGAGAACATAGTAGGGACTAGTCGGGGAACGGAGTGACGGTCCAGAGGATACCATTAGTAGTCCTCACTATTATGTGAAATAGTGTATTAATAATTGTAATGAGAACTCTTTTTGAGTTTGTATTATCTCTAGTAGACAATAATTGTATTCAAACTCACAGTTATGTTTTGTCGTATTATACACGACAGTTGTATTAGTAAGTTGTATTTGAATTATGTACCATGTATCTGACGACCCAAGATGGGTGATGTATACCAAATTTTGGGGTCGTCACATAAGGGATGATATTTTCTTTCGAAATAATATTATTTTCTTCAATATCATTATTCCGAAATATTGGTAAACTTTTTAATCAAATTTAGAACTTTTTGTGTCGGGGTTACTATTCACGTATACGGCACTATTCACGTATACGGCACTATTCACCGAAAAATAAAAATTTTCATTTTTTGTCCAAGATGTCTATTTTGGCTACTATCTTTGATTGTATCAATGTTTTAATTATTATTTTTGGATTCTGCTTCACAATTGATTATTATGAAGTATTATTGGTCTTGGATAAACTGTTATACGAATTCCTAATATTTGTCCTTCTGTCTCACTGGATTCGTTTTCTTTAAAATATTTTTCATCATCCTCAGTCCTAAATGATGATATTATTGAATATCTTTTGCCTGTAGTGCAAAGATGAATGATTAACTGATGAATATCTTTGGCCCGTAGTGCAAAGATGAACAGATGTTGAGATGAACATGACCAACTGGTGATACAAATGAATATCTTTGGCCTGTAGTGAAAAGATGAATTTTTTTATTAAAGATATATATTGATTGTTGTTACAGGGATAAAATATTGATGATGGACTTTTAAATCTTAGAAGATAGTAGAATTCATTCTCTATGTGACTCTTCTAATAGATTGTTGTTTCCGCTGCAGAATATTGATCTAAAACTTGTTGTCTTTTGTATTCTATCAGATTTTTCTTTGTTGAAGACTAATGATAATTTGTTGTATATTATCTTAGTCATAATATTCTTTACTGGGCTAGTTGAGCTCACCCTTTTCATTTTTGTTCCATTTTTCTTCTTAGGAGGTGAGAACATAGCAGGATCTTGTCGGGGTTTGGAGTGATGGTTCTAGAAAGATGTTTTAGCAGTCCTCACTATTTCTGTAAAATAGTGTATGAATAATTGTAATGAGGACTTATTTGAGTGTGGATATTATCTAGAAGACAATATTTGTATTTAAACTCACAGTATGTGTTGTCGTATTTTGCACGACAATTGTATTATTGAAGTTGTAGTTTGCTTTCTGTACCATGTATTTGGCGACTCAGAATAGGTTGGATGGATTGGACTTATTTTGGGGGCGTCATACTTGGTATCAAAGCTTAGGGATATGGTCTCTGGAGGAGATCGGGGAATAGAACTAAGAGGGGAGAGATGAGTAAATCCTTCGCTAGTGTGTCCTATCTAAGCTTATTTGTTAGTCGGTCATAATATAGGGATATTATGTGTTATGTTAATTTATTTAATTAACCCTTGTTTTATGGCAGTATTTAAGAATGGCTGCTGAGAACGTTAACAATGGAGTGTATGAGACTGTGGAACAACATTTAGTCACAAACCAGGAGAACGTGCAACAGGAAGATAATATTCCTCCTGTAAACGACACTACCGAGCAAACGATGAATGATGGAATGTTTAGGAGCTTTTTGCAGTTCATGCAAAATCAGACGAGACAGACTCGTGTACAAAATACGGGTGGTAGTAATGGCAACGCGCGGTCTTTCACAGCCAAGCAGTTCAAAGAGTTGGGACCACCATATTTCTAGGGAAAGCCCGATCCGATTAAGGCGGAAACATGGGTCAAGCAAATTACCAAGATATTCGATGTCTTGGGATGCACGGAGGAACAGAAGGTTCTATTTGCCACCTTTATGTTTCGTGGTGAGGCAGATTACTGGTGGGAATCTGTGAAGCGTACCCATCCAGCTTCACTCAGCATGTCTTGGGAGACATTTCAGAAACTGTTCAATGACAAGTACTTTCCTAAAAGTATTCATCATATGAAAGAAGTGGAGTTTATTAGACTGGAACAAAATAACATGACGGTGTCCCAGTACGAGGCAAAGTTTGTAGAGTTATCCAGGTTTGCACCTCATTTGGTGGAGAATGAGGAAAGTATGACGCAGATGTTTCTGAGAGGTCTGATGTGAAACCCCGGATTTTATCAATAAAGAATTAATTTTCTCGAAATAATTTTTTAATATTATGGTGTGAATTTGAGATAATATTATAGTTGTGGGTAGTATTTATAAATTTTGCAAAGTATGCAAGTTGTTATACTATATTCGATTGGTCAGGGAATATTCTTTGTATCAGAAAATATTCGTACGACGGTACAATTATTGGTGGACCCCACAACGGAATTATTGTCGGATTGAGAAAACGACAAAAATATTTTATTGAAAATAACGGTGGAAGTTTTTCCGTTGATACTGTTGAACTACTGGGTAGTAAAAGTACAGTAATACGCGTTGTTGTATAGTAGCACACGGTATTGATTATTGATATTTATGTGAGAAGTCGCTTAGTTTGATTCAATTATTGTCGATTAATAATATGAATTATTATAGCGATGATGACGTTTTGTTTTATTCGTATTATTAACGTAATAAAACAGAAACATTTTTTTATATAAAACAGAATACTTTATTAAACTTATTCTATAAATAGAATATATTATATTTTATTATGCATAGTGTTGCATAGTATTTTGCATAGTGTTGCATAGTGTTTTGCATAGTGTTGCATAGTGTTTGCATTGTAAAAATCTTTTTATATAAATAGAATATATTATATTTTATTTAAAAGATTTTTCTTTAAATATGGACCGTCAGATTAAAGTAAATCAATCTGGACCGTTCATGGATTAGTTACTATGCATTCCATTTTCCTATAAATAGAAGCTCATTCCTTCATTATTTTCTTACGAATTCACTGAACTCTAGAGAGAGAAACTATAGAGAGATTGAAGAAAAACTTTTTGCTACTTAATTTTTCTTTTCCTATATCCAATTTCTGTTACGGTAAGGGATATTATTCTTTTGTATTCAAGAAGAGAACTTCTGTTATTCCATTTCTTTATTGTTCTGTTAGAATAACCTATATACGCGGGCTACCCTATACTTGGTGACATTCTTCTATTATTCTATTGGAACATCCTGTCTGTGTGTTTTACACCGGACCTGGTTCCATCTTTATTATTATTCCGTTGGAACATCCTGTCTGTGTGTTTTACACCGGACCTGGTTCCGTCTTTATTATTATTCCGTTGGAACATCCTGCCTTTGTGTTTTACACCGGACCTGGTTCCGTCTTTATTATTCTATTGGAACATCCTGTCGGTGCAAATTTTTCCTGACCTGGTTCCGTTATTATTATTCTGTTGGAATAACCTGTCGATGCGAAGTACCGCATGCATGGTGATTTCTGTTGTTATTCCATTCTTTATTATACTCAGTTGGTTAAAGTTTTGACTTCTATACTCCATGAAATTAATAGTATATCCTTGATATTTGCGCTTCATCCAGTATCTTTTCATGGAAATATTCTTCTGATCATTCTTGAATTTTACACTACAAAGTAGTATCATGTTGACAATTTGAACGTTAGTAGTTCTTGGACAAATTAATTCTTGAACTTGTTTTATTGAATTCTTATATCATTGTCATCATCCTCATGTTTATGTTATGTTAAAAGTCATCTGTGGCCTGTAGTGCATAGATGGACTTGGTATGATTATGACCAGGGATTATGCGGTGTAATCATGACCGTAATGTTACAAATGATGTGGTAAAAGTCCTCATTGGCCCGTAGTGCATTGATGGACAGTTGTTGGCATGATCATGACCATTGATGAATACACAAATGTCCTTGGCCCGTAGTGCATGGAATTTGTGATCGTGACCCTAATAACTATCCTTGGCCGTAGTGCAAGGATGATGTGGTTTATTTATTAAGCTGAGTCTCAGCGATAAAAGTGATGAAAAACTTTTTAAATAATAAAAGATAGTAGATTCTATTCTCTACTTGACTCTTTTAATGGATTGCTTGATCCGCTGCTGTTAAACTTGATGTGGTTATATTTTATCAGTTTAATACTGTTGAAGGCTAACGATAATTTATTCTGCATTATCTTAGTCATAATATTTCTTACTAGGCTAGTTGAGCTCACCCTTTCTTTCACTGTTCTCTTCGAGAACATAGCAGGGACTTGTCGGGGAACGGAGTGACGGTCCAGAGGATAGCATTAGTAGTCCTCACTATTCTGTGAAATAGTGTATTAATAATTATAATGAGGACTCTTTTTGAGTTTGTATAATCTCTAGTAGACAATAATTGTATTCAAACTCACAGTTATGTTTTGTCGTATTGTACACGACAGTTGTATTAGTAAGTTGTATTTGAATTTTGTACCATGTATCTAACGACCCAAGATGAGTGATGTATACCTAATTTTGGGGCCGTCACAGTTGGTATCAAAGCTTAGGGATATGATCCCTGGCTAAGATGTGAGACTAGAACTAGGAGGGGAGAGACGGGGAATTCTTTCGCTAATATGACCTACTTAAATTTATTTTGTATTTAATTGGTCGGTCAAAGTATAGGGATAATACGTGATATGTTAATTAACCCTTGTTTTGTGGCAGCGTTTGAAAATGGCATCCGAGAATATTGAGATTATCAATGGAGCACAGGAGACCGTTGAGTCTCCACGGATCAATAATCAGGATAATGTTCAACTAGAGGACAATACTCCTCATGAAAATAATAACACCGATGAAATGGTGAATGATGGGATGGTCAGAGGCTTTATGCAATTCATGCAACAACAGGCGAAGGCAGCTCATGTCCAAAATGCAGGTAGAAATACTGATAACTCTCGGACGGTCACCGCTAAGCAGTTTAAGGAGCAATTCATGCAACAACGGGAGAAGGCTGCTCTTGTTCATAATGCAGGAGGAAACAATGGCAACCCATTGTTGGTCACCGCTAAGCAATTAAAGGAGCTGGAACCACCAGAGTTTTTGGGAAAGCCAGAACCACTTAAGGCGGAGACGTGGTTAAAGCAGATCACCAAGATATTTGATGTCTTGGGATGCTCCGAGGAGCAAAAGGTTCCCTTTGCCACCTTTATGTTGCGTGAAGAGGCAGATTACTGGTGGGAATCGGTAAAACGTACTCAACCTGCCGTACTGAAGATGTCTTGGGAGAAGTTCCAAGAGCTGTTCAATGACAAATACTTTCCCAAAAGTATTCGTCACATGAAGGAGGTGGAGTTTATCAAATTGGAGCAAAACAATATGACCGTGTCGCAATACGAGGCAAAATTTGCGGAGTTATCCCGGTTTGCGTCCCACTTGGTGGATAATGAAGAGAGAATGGCGCGATTATTTTTAAGAGGTTTGAACCCGGAGATACGTCAACATCTTATTTCTCATAAACTGTGTTTGTATTTAGATGTTGTAAATAGGGCTCAGTTGGTGGAGCGCGTTAACGAGTCAACCAAACCAAAAGAGAGCAACCGGCAAAATGATAATACCGGTGATAACAGTCATCAAAGCGGTGATAATAAGCATGGAGGGAATCAACATGTCAGAAATCGTAACCACTTCGGTAATAATCATGGCCAAAATAATAAGAATGGACATTTCAAGAAGAGAAGGTTCAACAATGACGTAAAGACGTCGGTACCAGCACCCGTTTTAAAGGAAGAAGAACGACCACCGGTTGTATGTTTCAAATGCAAACAGAAGGGACACATCCGTCCAAACTGAACGCAGCAGTCCAAAGCATGTTTTAATTGCGGAAGAGAAGGTCACCTAGCTCGATTTTATCGTATGATGAAGTCAATTCCAGCTGGGATAATGATGCCAAAGGATGTCCCAGACAAGCCAAAGCCGGTAGTTTAAGAGAGAGCGTTTTTTTTCTCTCGTGACGAGGAACCTAAATAAAATTATCACGGGTAAGTTAATCATAAGCTCTTACGAAGTCTATACCGTGTTAGATACCGATTCTACTCACTCTTTTATTTCACCTAGTTGTGTTCAATGTTTATACTTAACTCCGGAGAAGTTAAACTTTGATTTATCTATTGAAAATCCATTGGGAGAAACCTTCGTTACCTCCACTATTTATAAATCTTATTTGATTCAAATCGACACTTTCACGTTACGTGTTGATCTTGTCTCTTTGAAAATACTCGCCTTTGATGCGATTTTAGGAAACGATTGGTTAACTACTCATCATGTTTTTCGTAAGGTTATTAGCTTTCATATTCCTAACCAACCTATTATGCGAATTCAAGCAACCAAACCACTAAATTCAATCATTGTCATATCAAGCAATAAGTAAAGAGCACCGATCCTTTTGTTGATGACTTCCTTGTGTGGAATGCACCGAAGCCGGACTTTCTGTAGGCGACGTCATGAATGACGATAACAAGTTGATAGGTATCATTGTGAGGTGCTATCTAGGTTAAGGGATAGAAGTCACAGTTGGTATCAATGTGACGTACTATCCAAGTCTTGGATGTGAGTAACAGTTTTGAATGATATTTTTATCATTAATAAATCTCTTGACGTATTCCTGAAGACTTCTTAGCCTACCCCAGAGCGTGAAATCGAATTTTGTATTGACACCAATACAAAACCCATTTCTTAAACCCTCAAAATAATTTTTTCAACTAAAACGAAAGTAACATGCACCAAAGACGTTGACTCGAGCTGTTGAAGATTACGATCGTACTATTCAATATCATCGTGGAAGGGCGAACGTTGTAGCTGACGTGTTGAGTAGAAGATCGTATGCGTTTACAAGTGCAATGTTGTTAACACAAAGACTCATTTCATATAACTTGCAAATGATGAAGATAGAGTTAAAGACTCTAGGGACCCACGTGAAGATAACGAATATACGAGTAAAATTGACTTTAATCGATAAAGTTAAAGACGCTCAAGCTACATACCCGAATCTGATGAATGTGAAGAAGAAGGTTCAAGAGGGTGTTATTTTAGAAGCAAGAGTTGCTGAAAAGAGGAAATCTCAACCCTCGATTTAATTGGCCCATTTGAAATCCTCGATTGAGTAGGAACTGTGGCTTATAGACTCGTTTTACCGCCAAATATATTGCGTGTTCATAACGGTTTTTTTTTGTATCGATGTTACGTAAATATGTGGACGACCTGAACCACATTATTAATTTAGAACCGGACGAGATAGCGGATGATTTAACGTTCGAAGAGATACGTGTTACAATCTTGGATAAGAAGAATCGTATTCAACACTCAAAGGTTATATCTCAAGAGTTAGAATTTGAAGTGAAGTCAAGGTATCCTCACCTGTTCGGCATACCAGGTACGTACGTAAATTTCAAGGCCGAAATTCCATAAGGAGGGGAGATTGTGAAACCCCATATTTTATGAATAAAGAATTAATTTTCTCGAAATAATTTTTTTATATTATGGTGTGAATTTGAGATAATATTATAGTTGTGGGTAGTATTTATAAATTTTGCAAAGTATACAAGTTGTTATATTATATTCGATTGGTCAGGGAATATTCTCTGTGTCGGAAAATATTCGTACGACGGTACAATTATTGGTGGACCCCACAACAGAATTATTGTCGGATTGAGAAAACGACAAAAATATTTTATTGAAAATAACGGCGGAAGTTTTACCGTTGATACTGTTGAACTATTGGGTAGTAAAAGTACAGTAATACGCATTATTGCATAGTAGCACACGGTATTGATTATTGATATTTATGTGAGAAGTCGCTCAGTTTGATTCAATTATTGTCGATTAATAATATGAATTATTATAGCGATGATGACGTTTTGTTTTATTCGTATTATTAACGTAATAAAACAGAAACATCTTTTTATATAAAACAGAATACTTTATTAAAGTTATTCTATAAATAGAATATATTATATTTTATTATGCATAGTGTTGTATAGTGTTTTGCATAGTGTTGCATAGTGTTTGCATAGTAAAAATATTTTTATATAAATAGAATATATTATATTTTATTTAAAAGATTTTTCTTTAAATATGGACCGTCAGATTAAAGTAAATCAATCTGGACCGTTCATGGATTAGTTACTATGCATTCCATTTTCCTATAAATAGAAGCTCATTCCTTCATTATTTTCTTACAAATTCACTGAACTCTAGAGAGAGAAACTATAGAGAGATAGAAGAAAAACTTTTTGCTACTTAACTTTTCTTTTCCTATATCCAGTTTCTGTTACGGTAAGGGGTGTTATTCTTTCGTATTCATGAAGAGAACTGTTGTTATTCCATTTCTTATAATTCTATTGGAATAACCTGTATACGCGGTCTACCCTATACTTGGTGACATTCTTCTATTATTCCGTTGGAACATCCTGTCTGTGTGTTTTACACCGGACCTGGTTCCGTCTTTATTATTATTCCGTTGGAACATCCTGTCTGTGTGTTTTACACCGGACCTGGTTCCGTCTTTATTATTCTGTTGGAATATCCTGTCGATGCAAATTTTGCCTGACCTGGTTCCGTTATTATTATTCTATTGGAATAACATGTCTATACGAAGTACCGCATGCATGGTGATTTCTGTTGTTATTCCATTCTTTATTATACTCAGTTGGTTAAAGTTTTGACTTCTATACTCCATGAAATTAGTAGAATATCCTTGATATTTGCGCTTCATCCAGTATCTTTTCATGGAAATATTCTTCTGATCATTCTTGAATTTTACTCTACAAAGCAGTATCATGTGGACAATTTGGACATTAGTAGTTCTTGGACAAATTAATTCTTGAACTTGTTTTATATAATTCTTATATCATTGTCATCATCCTCATGTTTATATTTTTTTGAAAGTCATATGTGGCCTGTAGTGCATGGATGGACTTGGTATGATTATGACCAGGGATTATTCGGTGTAATCATGACCGTAATGTTACAAATGATATGGTAAAAGTCCTCATTGGCCCGTAGTGCATTTATGGACAGTTGTTGGCATGATCATGACCATTGATGAATACACAAATGTCCTTGGCCCGTAGTGCATGGAATTTGTGGTCATGACCCTAATAACTATCCTTGGTCGTAGTGCAGGGATGATGTGGTTTATTTATTAAGCTGAGTCTCAGCGATAAAAGTGATGAAAAACTTTTTAAATCATAAAAGATAGTAGATTCTATTCTCTACTTGACTCTTTTAATGGATTGCTTGATCTGCTACTGTTAAACTTGATGTGGTTATATTTTATCAGTTTAATACTGTTGAAGGCTAACGATAATTTATTCTGCATTATCTTAGTCATAATATTTCTTACTGGGCGAGTTGAGCTCACCCTTTCTCTAACTGTTCTCTTCAAGAAATGAGAACATAGCAGGGACTAGTCGAGGAACAGAGTAACGGTCCAGAGGATAGCATTAGTAGTCCTCACTATTCTGTGAAATAGTGTATTAATAATTGTAATGAGGACTCTTTTTGAGTTTGTATAATCTCTAGTAGACAATAATTGTATTCAAACTCACAGTTATGTTTTGTCGTATTATACACGACAGTTGTATTTGAATTTTGTACCATGTATCTGACGACCCAAGATGGGTGATGTATACCTAATTTTGGGGCCGTCACATCTGAAATCCGATATACGTCAATATCTTATTTCTCATAAATTTTCTCTGTATTCAGATGTTGTCAACAGGGCTCAATTACTAGAGTGAGATAGTGAGTACGTTCAACCGAGGGGCAACCACCAGGGTCAGACCGGTGACAGCAGTTATTGGAGCAATGATAACCAATGGGGAGGAAGGAATACAGACAAAAGTGGTAATCACTTTGGTGGTAATCGTGGCCATGATAATAGAAGGAGAGAGTCGGGAGGAGATTTTAAAAAGAGAAGGTACAACAACGATAATGTGAAGACGTCAGCACCAGCAGCAACTATTTCTAAGGGAGGAGAACGACCACCGGTCGTATGCTATAAATGCGAGAAAGAGGGACATATCAGCCCAAACTGCCCACAACAGTTTAAGGTATGTTATAATTGTGGAAAGGAAGGACATATCGCTCAAGATTGTACTATAGCGAAATCAAGTCCAGTTGGGACGGTGGCACCAAAGGCGGATGCGGACAAAACAAAGTTGGCGATTTCTGGAAGAGTGTTTGTCGTGACTGTCCAAAACGCGAGGAACCCAAACGAAGGTATCACGGGTTAGTTAATTATAAATTCTTGTGAAGTCTATACCTTAATAGATACCGGTTCTACCCATTCATTTATCTCTCCTGCTTGTGCTCAACGTTTAAACTTGACTCAGGAGAAATTAGACTTTGACCTATCTATGGAGACTCCGTTAGGAGAAACCTTCATTACATCCACTGTTTATAAAAAAAATTTGATCCAAGTTGGCACCATCACATTACGTGTTGATCTTATTTCTTTAAAGATACTTGCATTTGATGTGATTTCAGGGATTGATTGGTTGACCACTCATCATGCCAAAATTGATTACTTTCATAAGGTTGTTAATTTTCATATTCCTAACCAACCTGTTATGTGAATTCAAGCAACTAAACCATTGAAGTCAAACACTTTCATATCAAGCCATTAAGCCATTCGTTTATTGAAAAACAGATGTCAAGTTTTTTAGCCCATTTCATGGATTTAAACAAAAATACGTCAGATTTGAATGATAATTCTGTTGTTAGTAAATCTCCTGACATAATTCATGAAGAATTTTCTGAGTGTGATATTGAATTTTGTATTGACTTTGAATCCGGTACAAAACCATTTCTAAAATCTCATATCGAGTGGCTCCTATTGAACTTCAGGAGTTAAAAATCCAAGTATAAGAGTTGGTACCCGAGCCTCTATCTGGTGACTTCTTTTGTTGAATGCACCAAAGCTAGACTCTCCGTAGGGGACGCTATATTGGTGTGGTGGTAAAATGATAGGTACTATTGTGACGTGATATACAAGATTGGGATATGAATCACAGTTAAGAGCAACCGAAGTCGGTGACCAAAGTACGTAGCTTTCTGGGCTTAACTGGTTACTATTGGAGATTTGTGGAAGGACTTTCTCGAATCGTTACTCTGTTAACTTAGCTGACTCGAAAAGATACAAAATTCGTATGGAGCGAGGAATGCGAGAAGATTTTCAAGAGCTCAAGAGGCGAATTATTTCAGCACCTGTTCTGACCATACCATCCTGGAAAAGCAAACGTGGTAGCTGACGCGTTGAGTAGAAGATTATACACGAGTACGAGTGTGATATTATTGAACACAAAGACCTATTTTGTATAATTTACAAATGATAGAGATAGAGTTAAAGACTCTCACGTGATGATATACGAGTAGAATCGACTTTAATCGATAACGTTAAAACCGCTCAAGCTGCATACCGGAGCTGATGAATATAAAGAAGAATGTGCAAGAAGGCGTTATTCTAGAAGTAAGAGTCGATGAAGAGAAGAAAGATCAAACCTTCGATTTATTTGAAATCCTCGATTGAGTAGGAACTGTGTCCTATAGACTCTCCTTAACGCTAAGTATGTTGCATGTTCATAACGTTTTTCACGTATCGATGTTATGTAAATATGAGGACGACCCAAATCACATTATTAAGTTAGAACTAGACCAGATAGTCGAAGATTTAACTTACGAGGAGGTACCTGTTAAGATCTTGGATAGGAAAGAGCATGTCCTACAAACAAAGGTTATACCACAAGTCAAGGTTTTGTGGAGGAATCATGCTATTGAAGAAATGACCTGGGAGTTGGAATCAGAAATAAAAGCGAGGTACCCTCACCTGTTCGAAACACCAAGTACGTACGTCAATTTCGAGGATGAAATTTTATAAGGAGGGAAGGTTGTAAGACCCCAACTTATTATGAATAAAATTATATTTTCTCTATTCATTATCTTGAAATAATAAGAAGTTAATTTGATATAATGTTTTGGTTATGGGAGAAATGTGCAAATTTTACAAAATAAACAAGTGGTTGTAAAATATTCATTTTTGTCGGGGAATATTCGTTTAGTCGTGGAATATTCTTTTTGTTGGGAATATCTGTACGGCGGCTCAGTCATTTGTGGGCTCATAACAGAATAACTGTCGGATGAAGAAAACAACAAAGTATGAGTTTTTTATAAATAATGGCGTAATTGTTACCGTTAACACTGTTGGATTACCTGGTGGTTAAAATACAGTAATACGCGTGGTTGCACAGTAGCACACGGTATTGCACAGTATTGTTGAATTATTGATTCGTACGTAAGAAGGCACTACTCAATAATTGTTACAGTAGTTACTGTTCAATATTTTATTTTATTGATTCAATAATTGTTGCGTTGATATTTTATATTATTGTTGTTTCAATAATTATCACTGCATTGTATTTCCCATTATCAGATCAATAAATCATATTATTTGAATAATATTATTAGATAAACATTATTGGCAATGTCTAGAAAGTTCTGTCTAAGGAGAGGTTTGGTCACCTAATTGCGCGCAAGTAAGGAGAAATCCTTATTGAAAAGTCTCCTCTTCCCTGGGAACTGCCTGGTTGTCATAATTGTAATTCTATAATATTATTTGTGAATAATTAATTATTAATTTATATGATAAGGAAATATTTTTTTTGATGTGGATATAAATGATGGATTTATTTATGTGTTTATAAATGAAGGAATTAATGTTGAGGTGTTTTATCAGTATTTTGTTGGATTGGAGGTAATAAAAACTCAAATCGGTGTTCTTAAAACTCTATTGCATGAGTAATAATTTTAATCCGACCGTTGGATCATTGTGATTTTTGGATATGTTATACATATATGAGTTGAGTATATGTCCACAAATTTTGAACCGTTGAAAATTAACGCATGATTTGTTATGAATTTTAAAAGGGTTGAAACTGTGTTTAAAATCATCCGTTTGTGGATTTCGGATATTTTTGGTCAGAATTCGAAAAAACTTTCTTCTGTAAAGTTGTAGAGAATTCGATTTCAGACAGAATGGATATAAAATTCATATTTTTCTGATAAATGGGCTATTTTCTATGAATTACTGAAGTTTCAGAAAATAAAATAATTTTTATTAAATTATGGGTGGGACCCACTTTTGGTAGTTGTTGAATACACATGTGGGCTGCCAAAGAATTTCAGAATTGGCTTGCTTGTTTGATCAAAATGGGTGTGCGTAGATGTAAAGGAATAAATATTATTATTTTATTATTTTAGTCTTCTTTGGCGTTCTAGCATTTTCCTATAAATAGACGTTTAGGTTAGAATTGAAAATTACACCAGAAACAAGTTTTCTTTCTCTCTAGATTATTGAGCGTATTTTGTGAGTATTTTGATACTTTGAGAGTTGTTATTCCGTGCAAGTTTCTGTCGGCTTTATATCCGAAATTCAGTCAGAAGTACGATTATTTTGAGATAAGGGATGTTATTTTCTTTCGAAATGATATTATTTTCTTCAATATCATTATGCCGAAATATTGGTAAACTTTTTAATCAAATTTGGAACTTTTTATGTCGGGGTTACTATTCACGTATACGACACTATTCACGTATACGACACTATTCACCGAAAAATAAAAAATTTCATTTTTGTCCAAGATGTCTATTTTGGCTACTATCTTTGATTGTATCCATGTTTTGATCGTTATTTTTGGATCCTGCTTCACAATTGATTATTATGAAGTATTATTGATCTTGGATAAACTGTTATACGAATCCCTAATATTTGTCCTTCTGTCTCACTGGATTCGTTTTCTTTAAAATATTTTTCATCATCCTCAGTCCTAAATGATGATATTACTGAATATCTTTTGCCTGTATTGCAAAGATGAATGATTAACTGATGAATATCTTTGGCCCGTAGTGAAAAGATGAACAGGTGTTGAGATGAACATGACCAACTGGTGATACAAATGAATATCTTTGGCCTGTAGTGCAAAGATGATTTTTTTTATTAAAGATGTATATTGATTGTTACAGGGATAAAATATTGATGAAGGACTTTTAAATCTTAGAAGATAGTAGAAATCATTCTCTACGTGACTCTTCTAATAGATTGTTATTTTCGCTGCAGAATATTGATCTAAAACTTGTTGTCTATTGTATTCTATCAGATTTTTCCCGGTTGAAGACTAATGATAATTTGTTGTATATTATCTTAGTCATAATATTCTTTATTGGGTTAGTTGAGCTCACCCTTTTTCTTTTGTTCCATTTTTCTTCTCAGGAGGTGAGAACATAGTAGGATCTAGTCGGGGTTTGGAGTGATGGTTCTAGAAAGATATTTTAGCAATCCTCACTATTTTTGTAAAATAGTGTATGAATAATTGTAATGAGGACTTATTTGAGTGTGGATATTGTCTAGAAGATAATATTTGTATTTAAACTCACAGTATGTGTTGTCGTATTTTGCACGACAATTGTATTATTGAAGTTGTAGTTTGCTTTCTGTACCATGTATTTGGCGACTCAGAATAGGTTGGATGGATTGGACCTATTTTGGTGGCATCACACTAATGATTCTAGCCAGACAGAATGTGTATGAAAAAGGTTGAAGAATGAAAGTATTTTAAAATGAAAGTGAATATTATTTTAAAATGATAGGAACCGAGATTATTCCTATTATTCAAGCTGCTTCATAGCCTTTGTTCGGTTATTGAAGTCTTAAAAGAATGTTTGAATTCTTGAAGATGTTTGTTCAACTGTGATGACTTACTGGGAAATTGAATGCTCATACTTGCTTTAAATAAAAAACATTTTCAGCAAACGATGTTAGAAGAACTTAAGGATCCCGTAAAGATCAAGCTGACGGTATCCAAATGAAGTGCCATTCAGAATGTGGATGAGCGAGAAGATTGAGCGAAGACTTGTAATATAGAAATATGAAATTGAACTATAGACTAGTTTAAGAAATTGTTATGTATCCTTGGTGGCGGATAAAAGTCACTCTTGTAAGATAAAACGAATAATGTATTTATCATTATTTGTAATAAAAAAAAGCTATATTGTTTTTAGAACCTAGAATTTGAGAGTATATGTTGTTATATTTCATGATATAATTATGTATGTTTGGAAGAAGATGCGATCGTGACGTACGGAATTCGGGTGTGAAGATAGATCGGATTTTGGGGCGTTACAATTATTATTATTATTATTATTATTATTATTATTATTATTACTATTATATATCCAGATCTGTGTATCAAAACTCTAACCCCCGATGCCGGAGAAATTAAAACGGATGATGATCAGGTAATGTTGGCCATACTTCTTTTTTCTGTGGCCACTACTAAGGCTGAAAATATTAAGGGGATGTTTGTTTAGAGCTGAATGAAGCTGAATGGAGCTGAATTTGAATGGTTGAATCGGTCTGTGCGTTTGTTTCGGTCTGAATGGTTGAATCGGTAAGATGGACGAGCTGAATGGTTAAGTCAAATTTTTTTAGCTGAATGGCTGAATGAGCAGCTGAATGAAGTAATTTTTTTTAAAAAAAATTAAAAAATTAAAAAATATTAACTATTATATTAAGTAATATTAAATAAATTTACAACAATTTTGAATTTTTTTCAGAGGGATAAAATAATAAAATTTTATCATTCAGATGTTTCAGACATGTCAATTATCAAACAGCTTTTTTAATCCAGATTCAGATTCAACTCATTCAGATTCAGATTTAGCTCATTCAGATTCATATTCAGATTCATTAAATTTTTATCAAACACCCCCTAAGGCATCCCTGGGTAGTAATGT
Source organism: Panax japonicus (assembly GCA_020205505.1). Classification (NCBI taxonomy): domain Eukaryota; kingdom Viridiplantae; phylum Streptophyta; class Magnoliopsida; order Apiales; family Araliaceae; genus Panax; species Panax japonicus. Next base: position 31,868,815 of record CM035108.1, read on the forward strand.
TATTGATATTTTATTTTTTATTTTTTATTATTATTGTTATTATTATTATTATTGTTAGTATTATTATTATTATTATTTTATTGAATTTTATTTTTATTTTTATTATTGTTATTATTATTATTATTGTTAATATTATTATTATTATTGTTGTTATTGTTATTATTATTATTATTATTATTATTATTATTATTATTATTATTACTATTATTAATATTATTATTATTATTACTATTATGACTGTTATTATTAGTATTAGTACTATAATTTTATAAAAATTATAATAACAATAATAATAATAGTACTAATACTAATAATAATAATTATTATTGTTAATATTATTATTATTATTATTACCGTTATTGATATTATTATTATTAGTATTATTATTTTATTATTTTGGTTTCTTGCATGAGTACGTATAAATTATAGTAATGCAATAAGTTATTGTTATTGTTATTATTGTTATTGTTATTGTTATTGTTATTGAGGAAAATGATTTATTTAGTTATAAATATTAATACTTGCAAAATTATTTGCCCAGTTAGTCATTCGTTCTAATTGTTTAGCTAGAGGTTTTGAGTCCAAATTTTTTAACAACAAAAAGGCTCAATACCAAAAACCCATAAAGTTTGGTTTGCCCATTGCCTCCTCTCCTTGGCTCCTTCTAAATAAAACTTGCACATTCGGACTCGATCACATTTCCCTCCCCCTACAAAGCTGTCCTTCAGGTGTGGGTATAGATCTTCTTCAATATTCAAAAGCATTTGAGCAAAATTCTCACTTTGCTTCTCTCTCACTCTATACCCATCTGCAGTAATCTTATTCCGTTGTTTCTTTCATCCTAGATCAGCGGACACTTTCTTTCACCTGAACCGACTGAAGCTTTTATATCTTGATCTTTAGTGTAAAATTGATTGATGGGTTGCTTTGAATTATTGTTTTGAGGTCGAATTGAGTAATGGGTAGTTGTTGAAATTCTGATTTTGTGGTGAAAAACTTCATTTCAATGCCTATTTGATCCAATTTGAACAAAGGATCATTTTGAAGTTTTAATTTTGCGGTAAAACTGTGGAAGGAATCCGGGAGAGATGCGGCGGCGGGCGGCCGATTTCCGGCGCCCGGTTCGAAGGAGGTTTTCATGTTGGATCTGGACGCTTCTTGGGTTATTCTCTATAGCAGGATTTATTCTGTTTTTTGTTCAGCATTTTCATCACCATGAAGATCGGGTCGAAAAGCCTTTACTGGTAAGACTTTTACAAACCCGGCTGTCAATTATTTGATCTGAGAATTTTCTTATTTGATATGAAGGACTTGGCTTCTACTATGTTTATTTTGTATTTTTGAAGAAAAGTTGTTCTTTTGTGTATCCATAATATGGTTTTATGACTGATTAGTTGATGTTTTGCTTTTGAATTAAGGTCGTAAACGAGCCAAATCTCGATTCAGACTCGACTCGAAAAAAATACGAGTATGATCCAAATCTAAGTATTAAAAATAGTTCGAATAAAAAAATGTGTAGAATCTGTGCAATGTTATACTCGACTCGTTTAAAATTCAAGCTACTCAAATTGTGATTCGATACATACTCGATTGATACATATTCGATACATTCTCTTATAATATATACAAAATTAAATCAAATTAGGTTAATTAATTATTATTGTTTTGTTTTATTTTTAATTTTAATTGTGATTTTATATTTGTAAAATGTAATAGTAAATATATTTTCTCATTTTTTAGTAAAATAACAAATTTAATTAATAATTATATTTATTATAAAGCTAGTTATTATGCATTGACTCAATTTCGAGCTTGAATTTGAAGTTCGCAAGTAGTTTGAAAATTATTCGATTCGAGTCGGATCGAATTCGAGTAATAAATATTCGAGTTGAGTAGAATCTGAGTATATTTTAAATACAATTCGAATTCGAGTCGAATTCGAGTATGAATTTAACGTTTCGACTCGAATTCGAGTAGCCCTCTGTTCGCTTCGATTCGATTCGTTTACACCTTACTTTTGATGCTTGAACTCTTAGTAGTTTGTGTAAGGATCTTTGAGGATAGAACCTTACCTAGCTCAACTATGAAGCTTAGTTTCAGATAGAGAAGAAGATTCAAGTGAGAAACAAAGAGGGGAAGAAGATAACATAGAATTTTAGAAGGAGCTAGAAAGAGAAGTAGAGAGAAAAACAGAAATAGCAATACACATTTTCACCTCCCGTTCATACAATATGTTACAAGTATTTATCAGAATATTCACTTGAAATGGAAATGACAAGTCTATACCTTCAATTACAATTCACTCTACGAATTGATTACTGACCAACTCCTATTCCTTACAATCATCCCCTCTTCAAACCAACCTTGTTCTCAAGGTTGAAAATGGGGGAAATCTCTTATGGAGTTGCTCCCAGTCCTCCCATGTAGCTTCAGAAGGTAAAGTGTTGGATCATTGGACGAGTACTTCGGCTGCTATAGAATTGTGCTTCTTACTCCTATCTAATACAACCATTGGAGTTGTAGAAGGACAATGAAGTCCAATCTTCTTCTTAAGAAGTGACACATGAAATACAGGATTAACTTTGGCATCCACAGGAAGCTTGAGTTTATAAGCAACAATACCAATCTTCTCTATAGGGAAAGGCCCAAAATATTTAGGAGCTAGTTTCCCAAATTTGGTCTGCAACAAAATAGCCTGTTTATAAGGCTTGATTCTTAACTATACCAGATCACCCACCATAAAAGATCGCTCACTTCTAGCTTTGTCATCATATTGTTTCATCCTGGATTGAGTAGCTGTCAAATTTTTCTTAAGTAACTGCATTAATTGAGTTTTGTCCTGGCAAAAAGATCTAGTAGTAGGGTCATGAATTTGGCCATATTGGTGGAAATTGAGATGTGGGGGCTTATATCCATATAATTCTTCAAATGGTGTGGCCTTCAATCCATTGTGGTGATGTGTATTGTACCACTATTTAGCCAAAGCTAACCGAGTTGACTAGCAACAATACCAAAATATGAGGCATTTGTTTTCAAAACAAATGGCATATTAATGTTTGGCATTGCTAATACCGGAGCCTAGACCATTGCATCCTTAAGAGCCAAAAAAGCAGTTGTAGCTCCCTCATGCCAAAGGAATTTATCCTTCTTTAACAGCTCAGTCAAAGGTTTGCTAATAAGGCCATAATTCTTGATAAACCACCTGTAATATCCTGTCAAACCCAGAAACCCTCTCAAACTCTTAATGTTATGAGGCAATCCTTCCCAGTTGCTATTACTTCTTCACCACATACATCCGAATCACAGTCATTATCGCAGTGCTGAGATGGTATCATCATGAATAATTGAGGTTTCTTACACTGGTGGCCCATGGTATACGGCTCATCACAAGAGAAACATAGCCCTTTCTTCCTCTTCTCAGAGGTTTGTTCACTAGTCAATCCCCTAACTGATAAGGACCTATTGACCTCCATGTTAGGTAGACCTGCAGAAGTAGGTACAACAAACCCCCCTCCACCAGTCTAACTAGCTATCATGGGACTAACTTTCGACAAACTTCCTGCAACAGAAGTTCTGAGACTCATCCTGCTCCTCTTAATCCAGGACTCCAGCTTGGCCTCTTCTACCCTTGCTAAACGAATAAACTCATTAAGAGTAGTAATTTTCAGCTCTTGAATTCCCAATCGAATTTCCTCCTTCAAACCCACATGAAACAGTCCATGAAGAAGGCCTCATTCAACACCGGATTTCTAGCTATGGCCCAACTTTTTAACTCAAACTTTCTATATTCATCCACAGTACCACTTTGTTGCAAATTTTTAAGTTCCCCTATAGGATTGATCTGAGCTTCCGGGCTAAATCTAGCAACAATTTCCTCAATAAACCCATCCCATGTCAACTCCTGTCCCTCGTGAACAAAACCTGAGTACCATTCTTCAGCTTCACCTTTTAAATTCATAGTAGCTAAATATAGCTTCTTATTCTCAGCAACCACGTGATGAGAAAAAGTTTATTACACCTTCGAATCCAGGATCTTGGATTGGTACCATCAAATTTAGGAAATTCAAACTTAATTGTTTTGAATATACTATTATTAGTTTTTTCACTCGTAGATCCAGCCTCAAAAAGCCCCAAAACTGAACCAATTTGATTGCTGGAATTACCTGCGTTAGTCTGTGAAGATTGCAATTGAACAGAGAGAAGAGCCTCAAATCGTTTCATCATCTGCTCCCTCTTCAAAGCCTTGTTTGAGGTTGTTCACTGATTCCTGTACTTGCGTCTGTAATTGCTGAATAGTGTTTGTTTGTTCGTCAAACTTTGTTTCCAAATTGCTAAGTCGCTGATTGTTGGTTGCCATGTTTGGATCGGAAGGGCTTTGATACCAATTGTAAGGATCTGTGAGGATAGAACCTTACCTAGCTCAACTATGAAGCTTAGTTTCAGATAGAGAAGAAGATTCAAGTGAGAGACAGAGAGGGGAAGAAGATAAGAGAGAATTTGAGAAGGAGCTAGAGAGAGAAGTAGAGTGAGAAACAGAAATAGCAATTCACATTTTCACCTCCCGTTCATACAATCTGTTACAAGTATTTATCAGAATATTCACTTGAAATGTACAATTCACTCTACAAATTGATTACTGACCAACTCCTATTCCTTACAGTTTGGTTTATCAGCTGTAATATGTTTTAAAATAATATCTTTTTAGATGCATTCTTCAAGGTACTTAGTGAATTTTTGTTTGTTACCCTCAAATTTGATTTTAAAGAAAATGATACATTTGCCAATTATTTTTGAAGGTAGTGGCTCAAGGACTGAGCATTTACTTTGAAGTTTGTGTTCTGTATCAAAGATTAAGCAAAGTTAGGAAATAGTGTCACCTGTTTGACTTTAATATTTGGATGGAAAATTGGAACACTTGATGTATTTTGATGTCTATCTTAGAGTCATTGATGTGTTTCCCATTCAAAAAGTTTTTATTATGACGGCTTCGGTTAGTTCATAAGAACGTTCCAAAAGCAATGAGATGTATTAAAGCCAATAAGCCAATTTGCCCGGGGCAATGAATCTAATAGGGTGTTATATTGGTTTTTCTTCTATGTTTTGTTGTAGAGTTGAATCCCTCTGTATACAGAAGTCTAATGTCATAGAGATGACAAGCACATAATATGTGATTTCAACATTATAATTTGAATTTCTGAAACAACCAATTTTCTGTTTAGGGTGCTATCTGTACCCATAAAGGAGGTGAACCGCATATATATGTATATAGTATATAAAACTGTAGGTTTCTACATGTATGGATCCTGAATTTGGTAAAATTAAATTCAGAAGATAGAAGATCAAGATTTATTATGAGCATACAATGGTTTGGATATCTCGAAGGTTTTTGAGGGTACCTATAGAAAGAATATATAGATTGGTGGTGTAGTGTTGGTCTCTGAAAGACTTTGGATTTACTTAATGTTGATTCATAGATAATCTTGTCTCGTTGCCTTTCAAAGATTACAATTGGGTTTGCTGGCTTTTCATTCGGATGTCCTTTATCCTCTAGCAGATCTGGAGTGAGAGAATTTAAGGAAGTGGGCTTGCTTTGAGGTGAACTTCTTTGATATTTTTGATAAGATTGGGTTCTTTGATCAACTCACTGCGACTGGATCTAGTGGACTCTTATCTCATTTTCAACATTTGTTTTTGGGTGTAGTGAACTGCTTTGAGCAGCATCCTGATCATGGATAATTTGCGTAGCGGAAGTAAAATTATTGTTAACCTCTGCTCTTTATGGAAATTTTTGAGGTTTAATCATTTTCCTTTGCATTGTTCTTTTGTCAGTAAAATTTGCCCGTGATTTTGCTATTCTTGAAGTCTCACAGATTATACCTTGGCTGGTTTAAGATTTTCAATGGTGTTTGGTGTGGCCTTAGCTGCTCATTTAGTACAGTGGTATATTTGGATAATGTAACACACATCATTTTGACCTTTGATTCCCCCTGTTTCACTGTGCATTCACACCTCTTTGTTCACTCGTCTACATCCTATTGGCATTTTCATTTTTTAATAAATTTTATTTGAAGACAAGCTATACAGATCTTGTTCGACTATACATACATCTGGTGAGGCAAGACTTTGGCCATCAAAGAAATGGTTTCTATTTCAATTTGGGAACAAAATCTATAAGCTTAATTGTACTTGCAATACTACAAAGGCAAAACATTAGGCCATCAAAACAAAAAATCGACACAAAGCAAAGATTAAAGCTTATCCAAACACTGAAAACATCTCTTTATATAAATAAATAAATTCTCTGGTCTGGGACAAAAAATTTTTTTGCAAAGATTTATCATTTCAGCATTAGTAATAATACTATCGTTGCACATGCATCAGTAGTTTAGAAGTACTACTCGCCTCTTTAAAAAATTATTTTTATTAAAATCATTTCAAACGCAAGAATAGAACCAATGGTGAATAGCCTTATATATGATGTATAGACATAATAGAATGCTCTTAGTTTTACTTATAGTATCTTGTGGAAGGCCTCACTACGTCCCTTAAGAGGGAACTTTCGATCACCCCAAAATGCAACACAGGCTGGCCACCCTCTCTACTGCAATCATTTTCTCTTCTAAATCAATCTTCAGTTTGGACACTGCTTTGAATTCTAAAGGATGCATCCAAATTCTAAGGTGTCTGACCTGCTTATCCTCTGTCAGTAAAGACAATGATGCATCTGTATACTATAAATCGGAATCTAAAATGGAATTTCCAAGGAAGAAAATCTCCAGTTCTTGGAAGAGTAGACCATTGTAGATGAAATTATGAAGAATTCCTCCATTTTTAGATAGCCGGAAAGGAAGCAAAGGGTCTCCATTTTAAAAATGAATCTAGCACAAAGATGTATGAATTTTGTTTTGATATACTCAAAATTGGCATGATTCTTCTATTTAATACCATTTCAAAGATACTGAAGTTATTCGCCATTGTAACTTGGTTTCGTTAAGGGCTACCTAAGTTTTCAATTCAACTAGTGGGTAGAGGCTCCCAAACTGTTGAACAACTCTTTTGAGAATTATAGAAAGTCATAATTAGTAATAATAATATTTGAAAACACTCGAGATTCTTTTGTATTTGGTACCCAATGTTGAGATTCTTTTGTATTTGGTACCCAATGTTTATATTGTTTTCTGTCAATCTGAATCGTCAGATATTCATAGTCATGGCTTAATTCTAGAGTCTTGTTTTTTTATACTAAATTTTGGAACTAGGAAGCACCGATACGGGTGCGGGACATGGGGGTGTTAACGGGTGAAAGGGTTTGGTAATGTTTAAAAGATTAGGATATGGATATGATGTGAAGTGATGTGTTTGTCATTTATTCTTATTTTTATTTACATCCATTATATCAAATATATCCTCAAATAATAAATACATAAAGCTATGATACTCGTTTTGCATTAACAATAATGTTAACACAAAATTACAAAAGAATATAAATAACAAGGATTAACATTAACCGAATAGAACATTAAAGAGTAGCACATCCATGTAAGTTAATATTTATTTTAGCTAAATTATGACTTAACTTATGCTGCATGAAGTTTGACTTTGGTATGGGAATGGGGTGTTGATAGTGTCTAGTAGCAAAATTTTCTATTCCTAAAATAATAGGATACGAGGACATGGAGGAAAAGTATATAAATATTAGATATGGGTGGGTTGAATGTTTTTTAAAGTTAATGTTTTATGTGAGTTGTAGTGAAAGAACATAAAACGTTTGGTGTTGATGTTATGTGCGTGGAATGTTGTAGTCGGACATATTTAAGTGATGATTTAAATATGGCAGATTTGGTGAAAATAGTACTTAGAAGATCTGACACGGATCCCATACCCACACCCATGTCCCTACTCGTTTTGACATGGGTACTTCACTTTCAAGTGAAGAATCCATGTAACACAAAACTTGCACATCAAAGATAGAGCATAGATTTGAAATAAAAGGAATTACCATTTTTACCAACTATAAACATTTCATAAAACATATTTGATAAAAAAAATACATTACGAAAAAGAGAAAAAAAACATATTATAAATTGATTACATAACAATAACACTAATATATATATAAACATGCACTTGAAAGAGAGACCTTAAGATTGAAAAGTATAGGTATTTACTTGGATATATGTGGGATACATATCCGGGAGTATACATTTTTTTTTATTTTTTTTAATTTCTGGATTCCGGCAAATCTGCAATCTGCACTGGATACTTATCTAGTCCGCGTACTCTCCTGAAATGCTGTATCCCTCTTCAAAGTTCTGGAATGACTGTTGGAGGAGAGAAATGTTCTTGAGAAATCCAACTCATTCCCTATGAACTGGGATGTCTTGGTCTCAGTCTTAGGAAGAATCTATAACTACTTTCATTAGGGTGAGTAATGGAGCAATTCGTGTTTCTTCAAAATCTATCAGGTAACATGCAATAAAAAAGTGTCATTAGTTTCAGTTCAATAGAATGTTCAAGAAAGGACACTTGAAGGATTTATATTGTTTGCAAACAAAACTTGCGTAGCTTGAAAATTTATGTCATATATGACGTTGATAATCTCCTCTTTGGAAAATTTTCTGGCACCTGAGTCGGATCAAATGTAAGTATGAAAAGTTTGTCATTGTCACTTGTGGAAGCTAGATAGCCCTCCTCTTGTCTACCTCAGGTGGAGGTCTTCACCCCAATAAGGTTCAGCAACATGCAAGTCAAACATAGTTTTGAAATATAAAGTAAAATTCCGAAATTTTTAATCAACTACTAATATTGAAATTAAAAACTCTATTGTCCAGTGCACTAAATGGGGCAAAATAACATGTCATCCGTTATGGTCTACTTTAGAATACTTTGTTTAATTGTTGTCTATATATTTTCGGAAGACCATTTTTAGAAAAGAATTTGAGTGTCCTCTTTTTATTATAATAGTGGATATACGTTTGGTCCTGAAATAAAAAGTTTTGTATGCTCAGTTGATGCTGATTGTGTTTTGTCCATTATAAACTGATTTTGTCAGCAGTATCGAAAATGCTGCTGCTAGCTCTAGGCTCAAATGCATGCTGGACTTAGACTATTTACTTCGTTTTTGTTGTCCATAGGTTCCTAATTATCAAATGAGTTGTGTGGATTATGATATGAGAATAACAAACTTGTCGAGGTTCGTAGATTTAAATTACGGATATTGGAGTGATTGACAAATTTTGAAGTTCTAAATTGCTATTTACAGGAGTTGGTTAATTAAATCTGGTTAAAAGGAAGAAGATCAATAGGTAATAGGGTTAGGTAGCTTATTGTAGGGAAACCAAAAGAGGTGGAGTGGTGTTCACATAGGTCAGCTCCTAGTAGAGATGGGCTGCTTATTTGAAGCAGAGAAAGTACATAAAGGAAGCATAGATTTGACCTGCTGGAATTAAATGGGATTTGAACTTTATATAACTTCAGTTTAACGTGAATCGTATGTAAAAGAATGGTATTTAGAAATTGAATCCTGTGGTTTTGACTTTTTAGAGGTCAGGTGAGAGGTGAGAGTCATGAGACCCTGTAATCTACTTCTGAATTGGGGAGTGGAATAAGAATGTGGAATATGATACCATGGAACATGAATTAATATATGCAAGACTTATTTCAGAACCCTTCCCCTGGTCCCTCTAAACCATACAAGGATAGAAAAGAAATAAGAAAAAAATACGTCTTCATTTTCTTCTTTAAAATCTGTAATTTGTTAGCATTAGAAAAGACGACATGAGTTGAGTTGAGTTATATTTGAAAGTGTATATCCTATTATTTTAGCCTTAAGATTGCTATGGCATGACACTCGGCTCAAATTGGTGTTTTCTACGAATTATATATTTCCTTCACGTGCGACATGGGACTGCTACGGTGTTTATGTGAGTCACATTGGTTTGAGTTGCCCTTTCAACTATGTAACTTGAAAACCCAACATAAGATAAAGTAGTTTAGAAATGGAAGGTACTTAAGTAAATCTATATACAATGTTTTATAAGTTATGTATGGGTTGATGTGGTGCAAGCTTCTCTGCACAATAAGTTGGATGACATGTTGCTAGAATCTCACCTTTTTTACTTGTTTATATTTTTGACATGCATCTCAATTGTTCTTTGGAGAAGTTATTTTCTTTTTTGCCTTTTGCAGGAGAGAAATGCCAGAAACATAGAGGTCTCCCATGAGCGGTTAAATTTTACTGAAGAAATATTAAGTGCTAATTCATATGCTAGGCAATTAGCAGAACAAATGACACTTGCCAAAGCTTATATCATTATTGCGAAAGAGCACAATAACCTTCATCTTGCTTGGGAACTCAGTTCTAAGATTAGAAGTTGCCAATTTTTGCTTTCCAAAGCTGCCATGAGAGATGAGCCTATCACAATAGATGAAGCAAAGCCGGTAATTAAAAGCCTATCATCTTTGATTTTTAAGGCACAAGATGCCCATTATGATATCGCAACCACAATTATGACAATGAAATCCCACATTCAAGCTCTTGAAGAGCGAGCAAATGCAGCTACTGTTCAAAGTACGGTGTTCGGACAATTGGCTGCTGAAGCACTGCCCAAGAATCTCCACTGTGTTAATGTTAAGCTCATGGCTGACTGGCTTAAAAAGAGCTCACTACAGGAGCTTGCAGATGAGAAGAAAAACTCTCCCCGATTGGTGGACAACAATCTCTACCACTTCGCCATATTTTCAGATAATCTGCTGGCTGTTTCAGTTGTTGTCAACTCTACTGTGACTAATGCTGATCACCCAAAGCAGCTTGTTTTTCATATTGTGACAAACGGGGTCAACTATGGTGCAATGCAGGCGTGGTTCCTCAGTAATGATTTCAAAGGTTCTGCAATAGAAGTCATGAATATTGAGGACCTAACTTGGTTGAATGCTTCTTACTCTCCTGTTGTTAAAAGGCTAACAGACTCTGATGTGTGGGCCTACTATTTTAAAGGGTATCAAGATGTCGATGTTGAACCGAAAATTCGGAGTCCAAAGTATATATCTTTGTTGAATCACCTCCGGTTTTACATCCCAGATATCTATCCTCAGCTGGAGAAGGTAGTTTTTCTTGATGATGATGTTGTTGTCCAGAAGGACCTAACTCCTCTCTTTTCATTGGATTTACATGGAAATGTGAATGGGGCTGTAGAAACTTGTCTCGAAGCATTCCATCGTTATTACAAATATCTCAATTTCTCAAATCCGATCATTAGTTCGAAGATTGATCCGCAGGCTTGCGGGTGGGCGTTTGGTATGAATGTTTTTGATCTGATTGCTTGGAGGAAGGCAGACGTAACTGCACAGTATCATTACTGGCAAGAACATAATGCTGACAGGACACTCTGGAAGCTCGGCACCCTTCCTCCTGGTCTTTTATCTTTTTATGGATTAACGGAGCCACTAGATAGGAGATGGCATGTATTAGGATTGGGCTATGACTTGAATATTGACAACAGACTGATAGAGAGTGCAGCAGTAATTCACTTCAGTGGAAACTTGAAGCCATGGCAAAAGTTTGGTATTGGCAGATATAGGCCTCTGTGGGAAAGGTATTTGAATCAAACCCACCCATATATCCAAGATTGTGTCACAAGTTGAACTTTGATGCTTACTGAAATTTTGGAACACAATCTTCAATATTTAAACTCTTCAAATTGTAATCGCATTGCTGTAGAGTCACAGGTAGAAAATTTTGGTACTTGTAAGCAGTTTTCAGTTTTCCTTTTTCCTTTTTCCTTTTTCCTTTTTCCTTTTTCGTCTTACTATTGTGAAAGGGAAATATAATTCTTATACACTAGAAAGCGCTGTATCAGGTAAACAGGCAAACGAGACATGGGGAATTCATTTTTGTCTGATTGGATTTATTTATCCATTCTGCAAATTCTCTAATAATCTCTAAGCTCTTAAAGATACAATGTACATTATCCTGAATATTTGTTTCTTTATTGTCTGTTGTTTGAAAATTCAAACAGATAATCTGGTAATCTGTCAAATAATTTCAGAATGCATAATCTGGATGTTTCTTGGTGTTGATCCTGGAATTCTGTTTAGAAGATTGACTGGAAGATTACAATTTTTTACACCTCCTTACCATTCACTACTACAAAATAATAAATAGATAACGCAAAAAAAAACGTTGTGGTTTCAGTCAGAAAAACGTCGTGGTTAAGGGTGTCATCTATTTGACACCCTTACACAACGTTTTTAAAACATTGTAGTTAAGCACATTACACAACGTTTTTTAAGAAAAAAACGTTGTAGATTTGTTTTCCATAAATTAACAGATGCTTAAAAACATTGTAGAAGGTATGATTCCACAACGTTTTTTGAAAAAAAAAACGTTGTAGTTTAATATATCAGACAACATTTTTAACTAATTTATACAACATTTTTAAAATGTTGTAGATAAAGAAAAAAAAAGGTTGTGGTTCACTTATATTACCAATGCACATGCAATATGCTAATAACATGATATATAGCTAAAAGGTCTAAATTCTCATTTAAATTTAAAGCCAAAATGTATCAACCATTCAAAATACATCTCAATAATATCATTCGTTTACAGTTTCAAATTACTACATCCACAAAATATATCAAACTATCCATAAAATTAAGTTGTGGAGCACTACCTAAGCTGTCGATCTTGGTCAAGAGCTCAGCAAACTTGACAACAATGTGAGAGGTGTGGCAATCAAGAACTGGGGCATATCCATTTCCAATTTGTCCAGGGTGGTTCATGATGATGACCTGAGATGTGAAGTTGGCAGCTCCCTTGGCAGGGTTATCCTTGGAGTTGGATGCAACATAACCACGCTTGAGATCCTTGAGAACAACATTTAAATAGGTTTCACCCAGGCGTCATGAACATAGGAGGACGGTAAATAACCCAAAGCAATAAATAACCCAAGGCTCCAACCGTGCATTTCATATTTCTACTGATGCACAAAATGTAAGACCCCAGTTTATTATTAATAAAATTTAATTTCCTCTATTTATTATTTTGAAATAGTAAGGGTTGATTTGATTAATGTGGTTAGTTATGGGTAAAATGCGCAAATATTTCAAATAAGTTAATGGTTATAAAATATTCATTGTTGTTGGTAAATATTCGTTTGGTCGTGGAATATTTTTACTGTCGGGGAATATTCGTACGACGGCGCAGCCTTGTGTGGGTCCCATAATAGAAAGCGATTAGATGAAGAAAACGACAAGGATAAGTTGTTTATAAATAACAGCGTAGTTGTTACCGTTAATACTGTTGGAATACCCGGTGGTTAAAACACAGTAACACACGGTATTGTATCAATTATTGATTCTTACGTAGGAAGACATTACTCAATAATTGTTACAGTAGTTACTGTTCAATATTTTATTTTATTGATTCAATAATAGCTACATTGATATTTTATATTATTGTTATTTCAATAATTATCACTACACAATATTTTCATTATCAGATCAATAATTCATATTATTTGAATAATATTATTAGATAATATTATTGGCAATGTCTAGAAAGTTCTGTCTAAGGAGAGGTTTGGTCACCTAATTGCGCCCCAGTAAGGAGAAATCCTTATTGGAAAGCCCCTCTTTCTTGAGAACTGCCTGGTTGTTAGTATTGTGATTCTGTAATATTATTTGTAAATAATTAATTATTGATTTATATGATAAGTAAAATATTCATTTTATGTGGATATAGATGGAGAAAATTTTTTAATGTGACAATTGTTGAAAAATTGTTATTTTATCTTTTCTGATAAATAATTCATTTAAATATATTATTATATTTTAATAATATAATAATGGTGATATTTTTACAATGAATATGGGATATATGAGTATATGAGGAGGAGGCGTATTTTTGTTACAATTAATGTTTAAAATATGTTAAACATGTCGGTGGACCCCATTTCTTGACTGAAATTTGATTAAAGCCTGTAAAATCGTCCGTTTGTGGATTTCGGTCAATTTTTATTTGGAATTTGGAAAAAGTTAAACTTACAAAGTTGTAGAGAATGAAATTTTCTATGGAAAAGACATTAGGTTCGAATTTTTTTGATAAAATGACTATTTATTATGAATTATTGAAGTTCCGGATTAATTGATTATTATTTTTTTGGAGTTTTAAATGACTTTTATATGAAAAACGTTTTTGGCAAGTTTGGCACATGTGTGGCTGATATTTTGGATAAATGAAGGTGTGCGTAAGAATTTATAATATATATATATATTAATATTTTATTAAATTTTCTGCTTTGGTGTTCTAAGCAATTTCCTATGAATAGGGTGCTTAGGTTAGAATTGAAAATCACACCAGAAACTGAAGTTTTTTCTCTCTCTTTCTCTCTCTATATTATCGAGCGTATTCTTGTGAGTATTTTGATACTTTGAGTGTTGCTATACGGTGCAAGTTCCCTTCAGCACTATATCTGGTATTCCAGCTAGAAGTACAATCTTTTCAAGGTAAGGGATATTATTTTTTAAAATGATATTATTTCTTCTAATATCATTATACCGGATTATTGGTAAGATTTTTCTTGTAAAATTCTTGTCTTTAGTGTCGGGGTTACTATTCACGTATACGACACTATTCACGTATACGGCACTATTCACGAATACGACACTATTCACAGAAAAATTAAATTTTCGTTTTTTGTCTAAAATATCTATTATGGATACTAACTTTGATTGTATCCATGTTTTGATCATTCTTGAATTTTACTTCACTATAATTATTAATGAAGCATTTTTAAACTTGGACTGTTTAAAGTACGAATCCTTAATATTTGGTCTTTTGTTTCACTGGATTCGTTTTCTTTAAAATATTTTTCATCATCCTCAGTCCTAAATGATGATATTACTGAATATCTTTGGCCTGTAGTGTAAAGATGAATAAATTTTTGATGAATATCTTTGGCTTGTAGTGCAAAGATGTACAGGTGTTGAGATGAACATGACCAACTGATGAATATCTTTGGTCTGTAGTGCAAAGATGAATATTTGATTCAAGATGAATATTGATTGATGTTACAGGGATAAAATAATGATAATGGACTTTTAAATTCATAGATAAAAGTAGATTTCATTCTCTACGTAACTCTTCTATGAATTATTATTTCCGCTGCGAATATTGATCTGAAACTTGTTGTCTATTGTATTTTATCAAATTTTTCCCTGTTGAAGACTAACGATAATTTTTTCTATATTATCTTAGTCATAATATTTTTTACTGGGCTAGTTGAGCTCACCCTTTTCCTTTTTGTTCCATTTTTCTTCTCAGGAGACGAGAATGTAGCGAGTTCTAGTCGGGGTGTGGAATGATGATTCTAGAAATTTGTTTTAGTAGTACTCACCATTTTTGTAAAATAATGTACCAATAAGTGTAATGAGGACTTATTTGGGTGTGAATATTGTCTAGACGACAATATTTGTATTTAAACTCACACTTTTCATGTTGTATTAATAAAATTGTAGTTGTTTCTGTAACATATTATTGACGGCTCAAAATGGGTGATGTATACCTTTTTTTGGGGCGTCACAGTTGGTATCAGAGCTTAGGGATATGATCTCTGGCGGAGATCGGGGAATAGAACTAGGAGGGGAGAGACGAGTAAATCCTTCGCTAGTGTGTCCTACCTAAGCTTATTTGTTAGTTGGTCAGTATATAGGGATATTATGTGATATGTTGATTTCCTTAATTAACCCTTATTTTATGACAGTATTTGAGAATGTCGACTGAGAAAGTTAACAGTGGAGTAAATGAGACCGTGGAGACACCTTTACTCACCAACGAGGAGAACGTGCAACAGGCTGGCAATGTTCCTCCTGTGAATAACACCACTGATCAGATGATGAACGATGGGATGTTTAGAAGATTTATGCAGTTCATGCAAAATCAGACGAGGGAGACTCGTGCACAAAATACAGGTGGAAATGATAACAACGCACGGTTTGTCACATCCAAGCAGTTCAAAGAGTTGGGACCACCAGAATTCTGGGGAAAGCCAGATCCGATTAAGGCAGAAACGTGGGTCAAATAAATCACCAAGATATTCAATGTCTTAGGATGCATGGAGGAACAGAAGGTTTCATTCACCACCTTTATGTTCCGCAATAAGGCAGATTACTGGTGGGAATCTGTGAAGCGTACTCATCCAGCCACACTTAGCATGTCTTGGGAAACGTTTAAGAAACTATTCAATGACAAGTACTTTCCTGAAAGTATTCGTCAGATGAAGAAAGTGGAGTTCATTAGACTGGAACAAAATAACATGACGGTGTCCCAGTACGAGGCAAAGTTTGCAGAGTTATCCATGTTTGCACCTCATTTGATGGAGAATGAGGAACGTATGATGCGGATGTTTCTAAGAGGTTTGAAACCTGGCATACGTCAGTATCTCTTTTCTCATAAATTTTCTTTCTATTCATATGTTGTCAATAAGGCTCAATTGTTAGAGCGAGATAACGAGTACGTTCAACCGAGGGACCATAACCAGGATCATACTGGTGACAGCAGTCATCAGAACAACGATAACCAGCGGAGAAAGAAGAATACGGACAAAGGCGGTAACCACTCTGGTGGTAATCATGGCCATGAGAATAGAAGAAGCGAGTCGGGAGGATATTTTAAAAAGAGGAGATTCAACAATGACCATGTGAAGACGTCAACACCAGCAGCAACTGGTTCTAAGGGAGGAGAACGACCACCGGTCGTATGCTATAAATGTTGAAAAGAGGGACATATCAGCCCAAACTGCCCACAACAGTTTAAGGTATGTTATAATTGTGGAAAGGAAGGACATATCACTCGAGATTGTACGGTAGCGAAACCAAGTCCAGCGGGGATGGTGACTCAAAAGGCTGTCCCAAAAAAGTCAAAGTCAACAGTTCCTAGAAGAGCGTTTGTCATGACTGGTCAAAATGAAAGAAACCCAAACGAGGTGATCACGGGTAAGCTAATCATAAATTCTTGCGAAGTTTATACCTTACTTGA
The DNA here is from genome assembly GCA_020205505.1 of Panax japonicus. NCBI lineage: Eukaryota > Viridiplantae > Streptophyta > Magnoliopsida > Apiales > Araliaceae > Panax > Panax japonicus. Next base: position 31,885,853 of record CM035108.1, read on the forward strand.
TACCGGTGCTACCCATTCATTTATCTCTCCTGCTTGTGCTCAACGTTTAAACTTAACTCCGGAGAAATTAGATTTTGATTTATTTGTGGAGACTCCGTTAGGAGAAACTTTTATCACATCCACTGTTTATAAATCTTGTTTGATCCAAGTTGGCACCATCACATTATCTGTTGACCTTATCTCTTTAAAGATACTTGCTTTTGATGTGATTTTAGGGATTGATTGGTTAACTACTCATCATGCCAAAATTGATTATTTTTATAAGGTTGTTAGTTTTCTTATTCCTAACCAACCTGTTGTATGAATTCAAGCAACTAAACCATTAAAATCAATCACTATCATATCTAGTCATAAAGCTATTCGTTAATTGAAAAACAGATGTCAAGCTTTCTTAGCCCATGTTATGGATTTGAATAAAGACACGTCAGATTTGAATAATATTCCTGTTGTTAGTAAATTTCCTGACGTGTTTCCTGAAGAACTTCCCGGTCTACCCCCAGAACGTGAAGTTGAATTCTTTATTGATCTTGAACCTGGTACAAAGCCCATTTCTAAAACCTCATATCGAATGACTCCTATTGAACTTCAAGAGTTAAAGGTCCAACTACAGGAGTTGTTGGACATAGGTTTCATTCATCTTAGTACATCTCCTTGGGGTGCTCCTATTTTATTTGTAAAGAAGAAAGACGGGAGTATGCGACTTTGTATTGACTATCGAGAATTGAACCATGTCACCATCAAGAATAGGTATCTGTTACCTCGTATTGATGACCTGTTTGACCAGTTGCAAGGAGCACAATTCTTTTCAAAGATCGATCTTCGTTCTGGATATCATCAGCTGAATATTATAACTGATGATATTCCAAAGACTGCATTCAGAACTCGATACGGGCATTATGAATTTTTAGTAATGTCTTATGGATTGACTAATGCTTTTGCGGCTTTCATATATATGATGAACCGAGTATTCAAGGATTATTTGGATCAGTTCGTTGTTGTCTTTATTGATGACATCCTCATATATTCCAAAAGCCGTGAAGATCATGCGCACCATTTGAAGCAGGTACTCCAAAGGCTTCGTGAAAAAAAGCTATATGCCAAGTTGAAGAAATGCGAATTCTGGCTTGAGGAAGTAGCATTCCTTGGGCACGTGGTGTCAAAACATGGAGTATCTGTTGACCCAGCGAAGATTGAGGCAATACAAAGTTGGGAGCAATCGAAGTCGGTAACCGAAGTACGTAGCTTTTTGGGCTTAGTTGGTTATTATCGGAGATTCGTGGAAGGATTTTCTCGAATCGCTACTCCAAAGAACATATGAAAGTGGGCATCCAAGTAGAGCATAGATAGTTGCAAGAAAGAAAATTTTGACACCTGCATATAGTCAACCATATCATCATCTCTATACTAAAGCTCAGTCACTTACTATCTCTTTAATTAAATAAAAAGGAAAAGAAAATTGCAAAACGAACACTTACCACCGCTCTTAATCCAACAAACAATCACAACAATGATGTTACATACAAGGCAAAGAACAATACCTGCATAGTCAATAACAAAAGGTCAAGGAGAGGATAGAAGATATTAATTGTCATAGAAAAGAGTACAACAAATAGAAGTCTCATATGGATTACTGATAAACCCATCTTAGCCTCGTTCCTGGAAAAAATATTATAAAAAAAAGCCTTTTAAGAGTCAAATCGACTTCAATTCAGCTAAAATTATGAAATTCTACCAGTCAAAACAATAGCTTTAACATCTTCTCTCTTCATAGCTTCAGTAAATTTCTCCTTTAATCCAGCAAGAACTAAGAAAACAAAAAATCATCAAATCAACATTACAATAAAACAAAACCAAAGACTTATCTTACTAAATCAATCGAAAAACTCATCATCTTGAGATTTTGATGACCATCCTAAGTAATAAGTCTGGTCAGCTTGTAAGTGAACTAAATGTTGCCAAATGTTGTAAATGATTGTAAATTATTGAAACAATCTTGAAGAACCAGTACAATGAAGAGAGACCTCATCATCACTTGATTGCTTACTGTCCAATTCCTCAAGGGTTTGGGCATCATAATCCATGTTCCTATCTTCCAATGGAGATAAACTTCTCTTGACAACAAGCTGCAACCTTTTTCCTTTTGTTTTACTAAACTGGTCAAATAAAAGATAACGATTCAAACTAAAGAAGTGCAAAGGGATAGGAAATTATTAAATTAGACAACTGACCACTTTAGAATTCCCTTGAATAAGACTCTTGTTTTCCTGATAGTTATCCAAAATCTCAGCCATTGAATGCTTGGTATGATCCTATCAAACTGCCACTTCATTTTGCACTGCATGAATATCCGACTGCTCTACCTTTCCTCTCTGGAAAAACTCTATTACATTGGACATCGACTGTTCTACTATTCTGTGCTCAATGGACTCAGATTCAAATGAATAACCTATTTGCCCATTTCGTCCAGCTAATTAGCTGCAAAAAATTGTAAATAGATAACACCATTAAAAGTAAACAGTTTGTCATTGGTGAACATATTGTCACATGGGACATCATCTTTGTATTCATTAAGTCCTGTAAAAGCAATTAAAACCAGAATAGTAAATCATAGTAACAAATCATATGCTTAACATGGTATTCTAAGGCAACAACTATGTATATCAATTTCCCAACCTTTTTTAGAGAATAGCCGGGCTGCTTTTGCCTGCTGAATGAATTCATGTACTATTGATGGCAAGCATACCTGTTAAGGAGAAACCAAAAGAAAGATTAGTATTTTTATAATTTTCAAATGGATAGAGCAAAAAAACTTATATGACATATTACAGAAATGGAAATGCAAAAGAATGGAAGGTTTTTCTCGAGGAGAGTCAAGACCGCTTCACCTTTAAAGTGTTTAATAAATGCTTTAAAATTGCCTCTATAGGCAAACGAAAGAGTTGTGATTTAAGACGAGGAATGACCATCATTGATCTCATATGAAAGCAAAGAATATACATAATGGCATGCACTGGAGAATATGACATCAGGAAAACAAAGCAATATCAATATGCCTATTATAGTAAACCTCTATGAAATCTAACAAAGTATAAGGTGTTGAAGCCAATAATTAATGGAATATCAGGTCCTTGATAAATTACTCTAAAACTAAGCCATATCCATTCACAACCTACATGGAATCAATGCTATTATGAGCCTAATGAAAACTTGACAACCGTAAATCCAACTCTTAGACCAAATTAAGGAATAATAAAAATAATTATAAGTTAAAAAAGCAGGCTTGACCAATTCAGTGGACAAAAAGTAATATGCAGTGAGTTGCTTAAAGGAAAAAATTATTGTATAAAAGGATCACTCAAGCTTCATACAACTAGAACCAAATGAATCTTCCATCTAATCCAGAAAACCTCTAAAACAAGTAGCATAACTATGGAAGTAACAAATTCAGTGGTAATGCAGTTCAAATTACTCATGAAAGTTCTCCCAAAGAGCTTTCTAGCTATCAAATTGGAAAACCCCAAAAATCATAACCCCAATAAAATTTTAAAAATTACCAACAAGGAGAGAAACCAACCCCTTTCCTCGGCACTCAGATCATCCAAGACATGAAAACACACACAAAAAAAATATGACATATGGAGAGAAAAAGATTAATATAGAGAGAAGAAGATATACCTCTCTCTACCTTCAAACCCCAAATTGTTGTCGCCAAACGAAGCCTCACCACCAAAATCAGTAAAATCCTCTGCTTCTTCTTTTTCTTTGCTTCCCCCTAAAATGTTCTTAACAAAAAAAATATATTCTTTCTTTGAATAGCCAATTGAGTCCGACCCAACAGAACCAGTGGCCATAGGCCTCATCCTAGGGTTAGGGTTTGTTGGACAAAAATTAGGTTCTAGGTTTTGCCTACAACTCTCTTTAGCGGTTGATTTTTGTTGTTTTCCAAAAAGGTTTGATTTTTCAAGCCTTCGATTGCGAAGCTAAAGGTAAGATATTTAGGAAGTTCATAAAACTCGTGAAACAAACCAAATTAAAGCTCCTCAATGATTCAGAAGCTTCAAAAATGGCGAGATTTTGAGGAGAAATAGAAGGGAAAAGGAGAGAGGAACTCATCGCAGAGCGAGAACCAACATCGTAGAGTGAGAACTCATCTGCATAAACCCAACATCGCAGAGCGAGAAAGTACAAAGATAAGAACCTTGTTTTAATTTCAAACTTTAGCTTCCGTGTTTTTTTTCCTCCGTGTTTTTTAGATTGACAATGTTTTTTTTTAAAAAAACATTATCTAGTCAAAATCAAAAAAATACCCTTTTAAATAGATAACGTTTTTGCATATATATCTATAATTTTTTTTAAAAAAAACATTGTGGGAAAAAATACCACAACATTTTTATAAAAATGTTATCTTTTAAGCGTTGTCTATTTAGTACTTTGTAGTAGTGATTGTTGGCCAGAATGGGGTACCATGGAACTTTATCTGCTCTGAGATTTACAAACCAGGATCATTCCGTTTTCCCCTTAACCATGGACTGTATACCACTTTCAGTGGTATAATCTTGGTGTGCATTTGCATTAGACCACAACTGACAAAATAGAGATAAGGAAAAATTTGACAGATATATGAATACTCTTGCGATATCTACTATGTATATCTCTATATACACATATTATTATCATTTTCATATTGCTGTGAACAAATGTAGCTAAAACCACATTATTAACGTCAAGATCAGTCCACACATATCAATTACCAAAGCACGTCTAATCCTGCACTGAAACAGGTAAACACCAAAAGCATGACGACTTGGGCCGGGGGATAGCTCTGGTGTGAGAATAAATACAGGTTGATATAAGGTTAACAACGGAGGCTTAATGCTCTACTATTGAAAAGTAATAAATTGTGTGTACCTTAAAATCAATGAAGTGCCTTGTATTTATAATGATCTCACCGCTTTATGCAATCCTTCTCCGAATCAAATTAAGGTTCCTAGTCAATGACCAATCCATGATAGGATTATATCAAATCTCCTATAATTAAGGAAGTTGATTCATAGTCCAATACTTCCTTCCAAATTCAGAGTTTAAATATAATTAGGAACCCCAATCTATAAAGGGTTCTTTACATAAATATACAATAATTAAAAAGTAATTACACCATTAGTGCATCCACAAAATAATTACAAAAAGAGTATAACAAATTCAAACCATTCAATTTCACATTAATAAGAAAACCTAAAATCAAGGAGAAATAATCGCCATAATTAATAATTCAAATTTAAACCATTCAATTTCATATTAATAAGGAAACCTAAAATCAAGGAGAAATAACCGCCATAATTAATAATTCAAAATAAATTTTTGGGATCTAACAAAAAAAATAAATTCATAATTCAAATCAAATGGAGGAAAAAACAAAAAAATATCTTCTTCATCTTAATCTTCATCTCCCTCACCGCTCATTCTCTTCATCACCGCCTCCTCTCTCCTCCCCTTCATCATCCTCCTCCTCCGCGAATCTCCAGAAGTCCTTAGTTGCGCCGCCGCTACATCACCTTCTCCTCCCCTTCATCATCCTTCTCCGCCGCAAATCTCCAGAAGTACCTGAGTTACTGTTCTGAATTTTTTTTGACGATTTGGTTACCCACAAAAACAAAAATGGTTACCTTTGTATAAAGGTTTGGCTACCAACTGCATCAAATTAAAAATAAATTTGTAACCTAATAAAACTGAATTGGTTACCTTGGTCTGAAGGTTTGGCAAACAAGTGCATGAAGGTTTGACTACGAACTGCATCACATTCAAAATAAATTATTAATCTAATAAAGCTGAATAGGTTACCTTGGTATGAAAATTTGGTTACCAACTACATCACATTCAAAATAAATTGCTAACCTAATAAAACTGAATAGGTTACCTTGTTATGGAGGTTTGGCTACCAACTGTACTATGGGAAAAAAAATTCACGTAACACTTGAAAACAATTCTTAAATTAATGCGGCCATAATGAAGGTGGCGGAGGCGGAGGAGGAGGTGGCGGCAGAAGGCAACCATAATGGGGACGGAGGTGGTCATAACGGAGGTGGTGGATTCGGAGGAGGAGACGACCATAATGGAGGCGGCGGAGGAGGAGGTGGAGGTGGCGGCGGAAGGGGAAGCAGATCGGGAGGGTAGGAGATGGCGGTGGAGGTTGCAAATCTGAAGTGTTTATTTTTGATGATGATGATGATGACAACAATGAAGATGATATTTAAAATATCCACCTAAATTAAAGGGATAATAAATACATTAATTTTGTAAATAAAATATTTAAATGCATTAATTGTGTAAATATTTTAGGAATGCATTATTGTTGTAATTATTTTAAAAAATGTACTAGAAAGTGAAATTGTTCCATCCATAAATCTCACGTGCACCAAATCTTATCCTGGTCCAAGCCCATATAACTCCACATAATTTAATGGCCCACCACACTTCAAAGGCTCAAATAAACACGGCCCAACATTGCCCCCAATCTTCCATCAAATAAAATATTTAATGGAAGAATATTTAAAAGATGGGCCAATCAGTAAAGAAGCCCAACACCGGTTACAAAACCAACCCTTCAACTCTATCATCATTGCCCCTATTAATGTGTCGCCCTCGAGATTAAGAATCAACTGAAAAGACCATATTATAAAAACCTATTTCCCCCTATTCATACGGTTTCACCTGCTCATTTGAATTTCAATGATACTCTTGCTCTCTTCCTGCTCCAACTTTCTCTCTTTATACTGCAGCAATGGCCTCTGAGAACCCAAAAACAACTGTTCATATCTTTGTAACCCTAATATCGACCATCCCCACGTCTCCAAATACCACGCTGGAACATACTCTAAACAGTGCCCCTTCCTCTAGCAAAACCCCCCCCAGAATCTAACTCACAAAAAACCCCACTCGAATACTCTAAAGAAGACCAATTCCCCCATTTAATCACCCCTTCACAACTCACAAACGCTGATCTCCTCGTGATTTGAGAACACTTGTAGATCCCTGACACCCATCACTTAAGAACCCCCACATCCACTGACCGTATGTACCACCTCCCCAATGGCTGGACTGCCATGCCACTCACCCTTCTAGAGAAAGGGGTTCGTCTACCTCTCCACGCCTTCATCATCACCCTTTTAGGGTTCATGGGCATCGAATTATCCCAACTGGTGCCCAATTCCTACATCCACATAATAACATTCATCGCCTTCTGCCATGAGATTGGAGTCCCTCCTTTAATCGACTTCTTCTTCTCCTTATTCACAATCGGAAACTCCCGCGAATGGGGTTTCAAAGTGTTGAGTAAACAAGCCCCAAAAGCCAACTCTAAATTCCACAAATGCCCCCTAATGGACACCCCTTCGAGCAATAAAGGATGGCATAAGGACTGGTACTTTGTCTCAGGACCAGAAATCCCCAAAATTCCAAACTAGACTTCACACAAACGCCCCTCTTTAGACTTTAGCAATATCATAAACGAATGTGTGATAGAGATGGGGAAGCTACACGAGAAACTTCCCTTGAGGGAATGGAGCTTCGACCTCTTAAGCAAACAAGAATGGCTATACAACCATAAACGTAAGTTTCGAACCTTATACTTACATTATTTTGAATTCCTTTTAGTAATTATTCTAAGAAATCCATCCTTATTTTCTACAGTATCCCTCATCAAACCAACCTCGAGCGGCCGAAAAGACCTCGAAGAATTCCTTTTTGTCAACCCATCTCAAAATTTTGTTGAACCTCAAAATACCGACCCTCAAAACACTAACCCACAAAACACCGAACTTGAATCAAACCCCACTGAAGATCCAACATAACCTCGACTGAAGAAAAGAGCCTCCAAAAGACCCAAAAACACCCCTGTTCTTACCCTTAAAAAAAGCCTCCTTGTCATGCCTATCACCGAACGCACCCAAATTCTTCGAACTAAAAAGAAACGAGCCACAATCACCCCTCTCACAGCCAAAGAACTTAGGGTTCTCCCAGCCGAAGCCAACCAAACTCAAAACATTCCTGTTGAGATCGACGAAGCCGATGAACCAGCCGAATCCATTCCTCCCCTCAGCAAAAAAAGAAAACATACCCCAAATAACCAACCTACCCCATTGTCTGAAATACCAATAATAACTTACACCCCAACTCCATCAGAACAACCAAAACCTCCTCCCCACCAGCCATCTTCCTCCAAAGCCATTGTAGGGTTTTTGGCACATAAAAGCAGCGAAATAAAAAAATTTCAAAGCAATTTCAAAACCTTAAAACAGGATCCATGCGAAAACATATTAATTCAGTGGTTTAGATATTATACCAATAATAGAAAATTCTGAAATGGCTTTGAATCTCCAATGTAATCCAATAGAATTGCGCCTCTATGGTGTCCACACGAATGTCCGTGAATAGTCACACGATCTGCAGTAAAGGGAGTCGCGGTACTAGCTACCAAGGATATGAATTTTTTATTTTCTCTCTAAGAGCGGCTAAGGTTTTTGGTTAATGATGTGATTCATAAAATGGTTGATATATCATATATATAGCAGTCAAAAAGGAATTAATCAAAAACCTAATCTAATTAAAAAAATAAAATTCGAATATATATATATATATATATATATATATATTATATCTTAATTAAGTCTTACTTAATTAATATACATATATACAAATTATCCTATTAATTTAAATTCGTAATTTAAATATTATCAATCATATTGACATATTTAAATCCTTACAATTTAAATTAATTCCCTTTTAATTACGTTCTATGTGTGTGACCCTATAGGTTATTATTACGTACAATAATTTTAAAATCATATTATAAAATTATAAATAGTGAGCGACATCTAGTAATGCATCACTGCTACTCAAGTAATAATAAGATCGATGATTCGATGCAACCTTTTTGTGACCAATGTTTCAATGTAATTTAATCCTTTTAACCTTAACATCCTAGATTAAACTCGAGTCATGGAATGTGTCATACTTTTCATAATTTAATCTGAGTTTTCTTGATCAATGAGTAGACTATATGAAACAAATCACTATTTGAGCATGGCCATGCATTTCATAGTCCTACTCAATCAAGAGGCCTATGGATATCACCCCTAATATATAGGAGGGTTAAATTTCAGCTAGATCACTCATATTCCTTACACGATTCACGATGTACCTAATAATCACCTTTCTTTTCCACCCTATTAAAGGTGACCTAATAATCAATTATTGATTCTTACGTAGGAAGACATTACTCAATAATTGTTACAGTAGTTACTATTCAATATTTTTTTTATTGATTCAATAATAGCTACATTGATATTTTATATTATTGTTATTTCAATAATTATCACTACACAGTATTTTCATTATCAGATCAATAATTCATATTATTTGAATAATATTATTAGATAACATTATTGGCAATGTTTAGAAAGTTCTGTCTAAGGAGAAGTTTGGTCACCTAATTGCGCGCCAGTAAGGAGAAATCCTTATTGGAAAGCCCCCTCTTTCTTGGGAACTGCCTGGTTGTTAGTATTGTGATTCTGTAATATTATTTGTGAATAATTAATTATTGATTTATATGATAAGTAAAATATTCATTTTATGTAGATATAGATGGAGAAAATTTTTTAATGCGACAATTGTTGAAAAATTGTTATTTTATCTTTTCTTATAAATAATTCATTTAAATATATTATTATATTTTAATAATATAATAATGGTGATATTTTTACAATAAATGTGGGATATATGAGTATATGAGGAGGAGGCGTATTTTTGTTATAATTAATGTTTAAAATATGTTAAACATGTCGGTGGACCCCATTTCTTGACTGAAATTTGATTAAAGCCTGTAAAATCGTCCGTTTGTGGATTTCGGTCAATCTCTGTTTGGAATTTGGAAAAAAGTAAACTTACAAAGTTGTAGAGAATGGAATTTCCTATGAAAAAGATATTAGGTTCAAATTTTTCTGATAAAAGGACTATTTATTATGAATTATTGAAGTTCCGGATTAATTGATTATTATTTTTTTGGAGTTTTAAATGACTTTTATATGAAAAACATTTTTGGCAAGTTTGGCACATGTGTGGCTGATATTTTGGATAAATGAAGGTGTGCGTAAGAATTTATAATATATATATTAATATTTTATTAAATTTTCTGCTTTGGTGTTCTAAGCAATTTCCTATGAATAGGGTGCTTAGGTTAGAATTGAAAATCACACCAGAAACTGAAGTTTTCTCTCTCTCTCTTTCTCTCTTTATATTATCGAGCGTATTCTTGTGAGTATTTTGATACTTTGAGTGTTGCTATACGGTGCAAGTTCCCTTCAGCACTATATCCGGTATTCCAGCTAGAAGTACAGTCTTTTCAAGGTAAGGGATATTATTTTTTAAAATGATATTATTTCTTCTAATATCATTATACCGGATTATTGGTAAGATTTTTCTTGTGAAATTCTTGTCTTTAGTGTCGGGGTTACTATTCATGTATACGACACTATTCACGTATACGGCACTATTCACGAATACGACACTATTCACAGAAAAATTAAATTTTTGTTTTTTGTCTAAAATATCTATTATGGATACTAACTTTGATTGTATCCATGTTTTGATCATTCTTGAATTTTAGTTCACTGTGATTATTAATGAAGCATTTTTAAACTTGGACTGTTTAAAGTACGAATCCTTAATATTTGGTCTTTTGTTTCACTGGATTCGTTTTCTTTAAAATATTTTTCATCATCCTCAGTCCTAAATGATGGTATTACTGAATATCTTTGGCCTGTAGTGTAAAGATGAATAAATTTTTGATGAATATCTTTGGCTTGTAGTGAAAAGATGTACAGGTGTTGAGATGAACATGACCAACTGATGAATATCTTTGGCATGTAGTGCAAAGATGAATATTTAATTCAAGATGAATATTGATTGATGTTACAGAGATAAAATAATGATAATGGACTTTTAAATTCATAGATAAAAGTAGATTTCATTCTCTACGTAACTCTTCTATGAATTATTATTTCTGCTGCGAATATTGATCTGAAACTTGTTGTCTATTGTATTTTATCAGATTTTTCCCTGTTGAAGACTAACGATAATTTTTTCTATATTATCTTAGTCATAATATTCTTTACCGGGCTAGTTGAGCTCACCCTTTTCCTTTTTGTTCCATTTTTTTTCTCAGGAGGCGAGAATGTAGCGAGTTCTAGTCGGGGTGTGGAATGATGATTCTAGAAACATGTTTTAGTAGTCCTCACCATTTTTGTAAAATAATGTACCAATAAGTGTAATGAGGACTTATTTGGGTGTGAATATTGTCTAAACGGCAATATTTGTATTTAAACTCACACTTTTCATGTTGTATTAATAAAGTTGTAGTTGTTTCTGTGACATGTTATTGACGACTCAAAATGGGTGATGTATACCTTTTTTGGGGGTGTCACAGTTGGTATCAGAGCTTAGGGATATGATCTCTGGCAGAGATCGGGGAATAGAACTAGGAGGGGAGAGACGAGTAAATCCTTCGCTAGTGTGTCCTACCTAAGCTTATTTGTTAGTTGGTCAGTATATAGGGATATTATGTGATATGTTGATTTCCTTAATTAACCCTTATTTTATGACAGTATTTGAGAATGTCGACTGAGAATGTTAACAGTGGAGTAAACGAGACCGTGGATACACCTTTACTCACCAACGAGGAGAACGTACAACAGGCTGGCAATGTTCCTCCTGTGAATAACACCACTGATCAGATGATGAACGATGTGATGTTTAAAAGATTTTTGCAGTTCATGCAAAATCAGACGAGGGAGACTTGTGTACAAAATACAGGTGGAAATAATAACAACGCACGGTTTGTCACAGCTAAACAGTTCAAAGAGTTGGGACCACCAGAATTCTGGGAAAAGTCGGATCCGATTAAGGTAGAAACGTGGGTCAAACAAATCACCAAGATATTCAATATCTTAGGATGCATGGAGGAACAGAAGGTTCCATTCACTACCTTTATATTCCGTAATGAGGCAGATTACTGGTGGGAATCTGTGAAGCGTACTCATCTAGCCGCACTCAGCATGTCTTAGGAAACGTTTCAGAAACTATTCAATGACAAGTACTTTCCTGAAAGTATTCGTCAGATGAAGAAAGTGGAGTTCATTAGACTGGAACAAAATAACATGACGGTGTTCCAGTACGAGGCAAAGTTTGCAGAGTTATCCAGGTTTGCACCTCATTTGGTAGAGAATGAGGAACGTATGACGCGGATGTTTCTAAGAGGTTTGAAACCCAACATACGTCAGTATCTCATTTCTCATAAATTTTCTCTCTATTCAGATGTTGTCAACATGACTCAATTATTAGAGCGAGATAACGAGTACGTTCAACCGAGGGACCATAACCAGGATCATACTGGTGACAGCAGTCATCAGAACAACGATAACCAGCGGAGAAAGAAGAATACGGACAAAGGCGGTAACCACTCTGGTGGTAATCATGGCCATGAAAATAGAAGAAGCGAGTCGAGAGGAGATTTTAAAAAGAGGAGATTCAACAATGACCATGTGAAGACGTCAACACCAGCAGCAACTGGTTCTAAGGGAGGAGAACGACCACCGGTTGTGGAAAGGAAGGACATATCGCTCGAGATTGTACGGTAGCGAAACCAAGTCCAGCGGGGATGGTGACTCAAAAGGCTGTCCCAAAAAAGTTAAAGTCAACGGTTCCTAGAAGAGCGTTTGTCATGACTGGTCAAAATGCGAGAAACCCAAACGAGGTGATCACGGGTAAGCTAATCATAAATTCTTGCGAAGTTTATACCTTACTTGATACCGGTGCTACCCATTCATTTATCTCTCCTGCTTGTGCTCAACGTTTAAACTTAACTCCGGAGAAATTAGATTTTGATTTATTTATGGAGACTCCGTTAGGAGAAACTTTTATCACATCCACTGTTTATAAATCTTGTTTGATCCAAGTTGGCACCATCACATTATCTGTTGACCTTGTCTCTTTAAAGATACTTGCTTTTGATGTATTTTAGGGATTGATTGGTTAACTACTCATCATGCCAAAATTGATTATTTTCATAAGGTTGTTAGTTTTCATATTCCTAACCAACCTGTTGTATGAATTCAAGCAACTAAACCATTAAAATCAATCACTATCATATCTAGTCATAAAGCTATTCGTTTATTGAAAAATAGATGTCAATCTTTCTTAGCCCATGTTATAGATTTGAATAAAGACACATCAGATTTGAATAATATTCCTATTGTTAGTAAATTTCCTTATGTGTTTCCCGAAGAACTTCCCGGTCTACCCCCAGAACATGAAGTTGAATTCTTTATTGATCTTGAACCTGGTACAAAGGCCATTTCTAAAACCTCATATTGAATGGCTCCTATTGAACTTCAGGAGTTAAAGGTCCAACTACAGGAGTTGTTGGACATAGGATTCATCCGTCTTAGTACATCTCCTTGGGGTGCTCCTATTTTATTTGTAAAGAAGAAAGACGGGAGTATGCGACTTTGTATTGACTATCGAGAATTGAACCATGTCACCATCAAGAATAGGTATCTGTTACCTCATATTGATGACCTGTTTGACCAGTTGCAAAGAGCACAATTCTTTTTAAAGACCGATCTTCGTTCTGGATATCATCATCTGAATATTAGAACTGAGGATATTCCAAAGACTGCCTTCAGAACTCGATACGGGCATTATGAATTTTTAGTCATGTCTTTTGGATTGACTAATGCTTCTGCGGCTTTCATAGATATGATGAACCGAGTATTCAAGGATTATTTGGATCAGTTCGTTGTTGTCTTTATTGATGACATCCACATATATTCCAAAAGCCGTGAAGATCATGCGCACCATTTGAAGCTGGTACTCCAAAGGCTTCGTGAAAACAAGCTATATGCCAAGTTGAAGAAATGTGAATTCTGGCTTGAGGAAGTAACATTCCTTGGGCACGTGGTGTCAAAATATGGAGTATCTGTTGACCCAGCGAAGATTGAGGCAATACAAAGTTGGGAGCAACCGAAGTCGGTAACCGAAGTACGTAGCTTTTTGGGCTTAGTTGGTTATTATCGGAGATTCGTGGAAGAATTTTCTCGAATCGCTACTCCACAGAACATATGAAAGTGGGCATCCAAGTAGAGCATAGATAGTTGCAAGAAAGAAAATTTTGACACCTGCATATAGTCAACCATATCATCATCTCTATACTAAAGCTCAGTCACTTACTATCTCTTTAATTAAATAAAAAGGAAAAGAAAATTGCAAAACGAACACTTACCACCGCTCTTAATCCAACAAACAATCACAGCAATGATGTTACATACAAGGCAAAGAACAATACCTGCATGGTCAATAACAAAAGGTCAAGGAGAGGATAGAAGATATTAATTATCATAGAAAAGAGTACAACAAATAGAAGTCTCATATGGATTACTGATAAACCCATCTTAGCCTTGTTCCTGGAAAAAATATTATAAAAAAAAGCCTTTTAAGAGTCAAATCGACTTCAATTCAGCTAAAATTATGAAATTCTACCAGTCAAAACAATAGCTTTAACATCTTCTCTCTTCATAGCTTCAGTAAATTTCTCCTTTAATCCAGCAAGAACTAAGAAAACACAAAATCATCAAATCAACATTACAATAAAACAAAACCAAAGACTTATCTTACTAAATCAATCGAAAAACTCATCATCTAGAGATTTCGATGACCATCCTAAGTAATAAGTCTGGTCAGCTTGTAAGTGAACTAAATGTTGCCAAATGTTGTAAATGATTGTAAATTATTGAAACAATCTTGAAGAACCAGTACAATGAAGAGAGACCTCATCATCACTTGATTGCTTACTGTCCAATTCCTCAAGGGTTTGGGCATCATAATTCATGTTCCTATCTTCCAATGGAGATAAACTTCTCTTGACAACAAGCTGCAACCTTTTTCCTTTTGTTTTACTAAACTGGTCAAATAACAGATAACGGTTCAAACTAAAGAAGTGCAAAGGGATAGGAAATTATTAAATTAGACAACTGACCACTTTAGAATTCCCTTGAATAAGACTCTTGTTTTCCTGATAGCTATCCAAAATCTCAGCCATTGAATGCTTGGTATGATCCTATCAAACTGCCACTTCATTTTGCACTGCATGAATATCCGACTGCTCTACCTTTCCTCCCTGGAAAAACTCTATTACATTGGACATCGACTGTTCTACTATTCTGTGCTCAATGGACTCAGATTCAAACGATTAACCTATTTGCCCATTTCGTCCAGCTAATTAGCTGCAAAAAATTGTAAATAGATAACACCATTAGAAGTAAACAGTTTGTCATTGGTGAACATATTGTCAAATGGGACATCATTTTTGTATTCATTAAGTCCTGTAAAAGCAATTAAAATCAGAACAGTAAATCATAGTAACAAATCATATGCTTAACATGGTATTCTAAGGCTACAACTATGTATATCAATTTCCCAACCTTTCTTAGAGAATAGCCGAGCTGCTTTTGCCTGCTGCATGAATTCATGTACTATTGATGGCAAGCATACCTATTAAGGAGAAACCAAAAGAAAGATTAGTATTTTTATAATTTTCAAATGGATAGAGCAAAAAAACTTATATGACATATTACAGAAATGGAAATGCAAAAGAATGGAAGGTTTTTCTCGAGGAGAGTCAAGACTGCTTCACCTTTAAAGGGTTTAATGAATGCTTTAAAATTGCCTCTATAGCCAAACGAAAGAGCTGTGATTTAAGACGAGGAATGACCATCATTGATCTCATATGAAAGCAAAGAATATACATAATGGCTTGCACTGGAGAATATGACATCAGGAAAACAAAGCAATATCAATATGCCTATTATAGTAAATCTCTATGAAATCTAACAAAGTATAAGTTGTGTTGAAGCCAATAATTAATGGAATATCAGGTCCCTGATAAATTACTCTAAAACTAAGCCATATCCATTCACAACCTACATGGAATCAATGCTATTATGAGCCTAATGAAAACTTGACAACCGCAAATCCAACTCTCAGACCAAATTAAGGAATAATAAAAATAATTATAAGTTAAAAAAGCAGGCTTGACCAATTCAGTGGGCAAAAAGTAATATGCAGTGAGTTGCTTAAAGGAAAAAATTATTTTATAAAAGGATCACTCAAGCTTCATACAACTAGAACCAAATGAATCTTCCATCTAATCCAGAAAACCTTTAAAACAAGTAGCATAACTATGGAAGTAACAAATTCAGTGGTAATGCAGTTCAAATTACTCATGAAAGTTCTCCCAAAGAGCTTTCTAGCTATCAAATTGGAAAACCCCAAAAATCATAACCCCAATAAAATTTTAAAAATTACAAACAAGGAGAGAAACCAACCCCTTTCCTCAGCATTCAGATCATCCAAGACATGAAAACACACACCAAAAAAACATGACATATGGAGAGAAAAAGATTAATATAGAGAGAAGAAGATATACCTCTCTCTACCTTCAAACCCCAAATTGTTGTCGCCAAAAGAAGCCTCACCACCAAAATCAGTAAAATCCTCTGCTTCTTCTTTTTCTTTGTTTCCCCCTAAAATGTTCTTAACAAAAAAAACATGTTCTTTCTTTGAATAGCCAATTGAGTCCGACCCAACTGAACCAGTGGCCATAGGCCTCATCTTAGGGTTAGGGTTTGTTGGACAAAAATTGGGTTCTAGGTTTTGCCTACAACTCTCTTTAGCGGTTGATTTTTGTTGTTTTCCAGAAAGGTTTGATTTTTCAAGCCTTCGATTGCGAAGCTGAAGGATATAAGAGTTCCATCCACAACAATCGGTTGCTGTGGAGCAACCTCTTTTTTAGCCTTGTGTTGTAGCAGCTGGAGCAAAAAAAATAAAAAATAAATTGACACAAAGCTAAAAAACCGGTTGCTCCGGTTGCTGTGGATGGAACCCCATATATATATATATATATATATAACACATTCACACACACATATTTTATATATATAATACCCACCACTCACACACACATTCACACGCACACACAATTTTTTACTTTCCCACCAACACGTCACTTTCACACACATGTCTACATCACATACATTATATATAGAGAGAGAGACATATATCTTTACTTTCTATCGATGATTTTAAAAAAAATGAACAAGTGGGGGTCCAAATAATACGCCAAAATTTATAATAAATACTTCATAAAAAAATTTCCTCAATATTTTTAACAACATTTATTCATCATTATTATAACTCGCAATATTAACAATCAGATCTTTCCCAGAAAAAAGGGGACTTTCCGATAAGGATTTCTCCCTATTGGCGCGCAATTAAGTGACCAAACTCCTTTCATCGACAGAACTTTCTAGACATTATTAATTATGTAGATAATAACATTAATAACTTGTCATTTCAATTATTGATTTAATAATATAAATATTCACAATAATTAAATTAAATAACGTGAAATACTATGCAGCAATTATTGTGGCAATAATTGAGTATAACTGAGTGATTTCTCACGTAAGCATCAGTAATCAATACCTTGTGCTACTATGCAACCACACATATTATTGTTCTTTTATCACCGGGTATTTCAACAGTTAACGATAAAACTTTTGCCGTTTTTTTCATAAAAAGATATTTCTGTCGTTTTCTAACTCTGACAATAATTTCGTTGTGGGGTCCACCGATGATTGTGTCGTCGTACGAATATTCCCTGTTAAAACGAATATTCCCCGACCAATCGAATATTATATAACAACTTGTTTACTTTGCAAAATTTATAAATATTACCCACAACTATAACATTATAACATATTCACACCTTAATATTCAAAAATATATTTTGAGAAAAATTAATCTTTATTCATAAAAGTTGGGGTCTTACATAACATATAATAAAATGGAAGTATCAAAGGCCTCAATTACTATTGAGCATAAAGGTTTGAAAAACCTCTTTTAAAAAACATCACTGCTATATCTTGTTAAAACTGAATTTTTACACAAATTCAAACCCTTTGTATATAGGTGCGAACGAGGCATAGCACTACTTCCAAATAATTGTACATTGATCCACACACTCACACACATTCATATAACAGTTTAATTGAAAAGTGGCGGTTACCGTGGTAACACGGATGTCGGGGGGTGCCTAATACCTTCCCTCCGCATAATCAAATCCCCAGGCCCTAACGAATCTCGGTTTCACAAACTTGTTAAACAGTGTCACATCACTGGGTCAATGTGCAAATCTTTTCTCGGTTGAGTTGGTGCAACCATTTAAAATATCAACTGGCGACTCTTACAGTCCAATCGTCGACATACACATGTCGAACCTTTTCACAACTTATTTTTTCAAACAAATCTCATCTGACATGAGAACACCAAAAGACAAAAACAGAGAAGAGATAATAAAAATTCCGACGTCAACAGTGTTTATTAGTTTCGAAAGAAAATATTTTTTTCTTTAGAAACACTATAACAAAAAATAGTGAGAGAAAGAAAAAGTTGCTTAACGCTCAAACCCCTTTTCTTTTATTATGGTTGTGAGTTTTGAAAGAAATTTTAACTATTAATACTATATTACTCTCCCGATTTAAATTATAATATCAATATTAACTTTTTAAATGTTAGTATGTGACATTTTCAAATATAAAATTGGCATGATTTATTTAAATTTTAAAAAATAATAAATCTTATAACTTGTAATAATTTTTAAATAATTTATGATATTTATAATTGTAATGACATAAATTGAATAAATATAAGTTAATTTTAAATTTAAAAATATTTGAAATTAACTTTTATAAAGTCTTATAATTCTATAACAATACTTTTAATGCTTTAATAGTAGTATATTATTTAAATCTTTAATAAATTTTCTTCCAAATTTTTTTCAATTTTCGAAAGAAAATTTCTCTTATTATTATTTTTTTTTTGTAAAAAAAGAACTCACAAACGAGGTACTTGTGACCGGAAACGTTTTCTTGCTATTTGTTGGACATACTACATATAAAAACCCTAAGAACACTCACCACTCACCAGCCGTCATTTGTCAAGTCAAGCCCAGCCCGAGTCTCAACCTTCCGGTTCTGGTACTTTCTCTCTACACAAACATTCTCATTTTGAACTCTCAACTCTAATTTGTAGTGATTGTGGAGAGAGAATATGTTGGACATCAATATATTCAGGGAAGATAAAGGCCACAATCCGGAAATTATAAGGGAATCTCAGCGCCGCCGATTTGCTGATGTCGGTTTAGTTGATGAGGTTATTAGACTCGACAAAGAATGGCGCCAGCGTAATTTTTTCTCCGGACTCATTATATTTTTCTTGTCTGAAATTTCATTTTTTATGACGTAGTTAAGGGTTAGTATGTATTTGTAAATTTGGGGTTTTAACAAATTTTTTATGTGGCTGTGTAGGTCAATTTGAGCTGGATAATTTGAGGAAGGATTTTAATAAAATCAACAAAGAAGTTGCCAGACTCAAAATAGTGAGCTTATTTATTTATTTATTTATTTATTTATTTTCAGTTGTAGTCATTCTTTAGATTATACCACCTCGTTCCAAATTATAAGATTTTTGATTTTTGAAAGTCAATTTGAAATTTTTTCAAATTCAAAATTGAGATGATTCATACAAAATTATGGAACAATAAAAATCTTGTGATGAGTACTTTTTAGACCATTTACAAATTTTATCATTCTATTGATTAAAATTAAAGTAACTCATGTCAATTTTGAGTTTGAAAAGTCTTAAGTTGACTTTTAAAAGACAAATAATGATTTATATTATGGGACGAAGGGATTATAGAAAAATTATATATTGGCGGTTTAATTGTTGAAATAAAAAGTATAGAGATAGTTCATATATTATTTTATTTTCATAACAGAGCTAGTGCGAAGAAGGCCTTCCCCATGTAAAAGTTGGTATAATTAACTGCAAAGATCAAACTTATTTTGAGTACCATAATTTCTTTTGGACAATGATCAAGTAAAAAAATGGACTCTTAAATGTGGGACGAAATGGACTATATGTTTCTGTAGCTGTATTATAGCTTAATTTTTGAGCAATTAAGTTTCTCATCGATTATTAGTGATTAATTGGTTTATTTAGTTTTGAGGGTTACATGTAGTTGTGATAACTGAATAGAAACACCCTTAATACTTGTTCAGCTTGTGGTCTTTTGTTTTTGCAATGTGTTTTGTGCCTTATCATGGAAACTTATTGATGTGGGTACGTGGTTCTGAATTTCACTGGAGGCTAATAGATAGATGGTTAAAGTGGGCACCGAAAAAGGGTTTATAGTTTGGTTTGCAAAACACTACCTATAGACATAATAATGAAAAAATTAAGAGCATCAAGCTTTGAGATATAGGAGTTTATTTCTTAGCAAGTCAGAAATATTAGCTTGTAAGTTGGAGCCAAGAATCATGATGCAAGACAAGATCTAGATTGGGTCACTGGCTTAGGGAGGGGGAAAGAGGGTGAATAAAGGGTGGAAGAAGAAACCTATTCTCGCAAGGAATCAATTGAAACAATTAAAGCACACAAATATATTTTCAAACAATACAACTTTATTTATTATGTTGGGATTAATTTCGACCAAGTAAACTGTATTATAGACAAAGTGAAGTGAGTAGTCTTAGATAATTATCTTATTAAAGAAATAACTCTAGCTGCCTAAACAATTATGCCTATAATAGTAGATCTTAGAAATACTTGAACAACCTAATAGACTGCTAATATACTATAATCACATAAACGAAGTCTAATTTTATTCCGAGTCTAATTGGATAAAACCTTTTCAGATACTTCCTAAGCTCATAAAGTTTTTGTCCATGTCCATGAACCTCATCAGGGGAGATGAGTATAGGTGGTTTGATGGGGATCGATGATTTAGTTGCTTTATTTATTTATTTTGTTTATTTCATTATATTATGGACTTGTTTTAATTAGTTGGGGTATTTTAGTATCTTATTTTAATTAGTTGGGGTTTTTTGGTATTTTTGGTCTCCAAGTCTAATTTAAGGTTTGTTTTGTTTAAATACCGATGTAATTCTCCTTAGGAGGACAATTTCTGAATATTACGATTATTATTGGCTTTCTTATATTGTAGAGATATTTCCTAGAGTTAATAGACGCGGAGTTGAAACTCTAACCGTAGAATTTAAGCGTAGTTTAGATTCTAGTCTTTTTCATATATTAGTCAATTGCATAATACATTTTATAAATTGTCCTACATCATTTGTAGTATCAGAGCCTAACCTTGAGGGAATCCCTTCAAAATCACTGTCCATCATCAGAAGCCTCGTTGAAAAACATCTCGCACCAGAGTCGACCCGTTATTGTCCTACATCATCTGCCACACCTTGTCTTTCTTCGTCACCACCAACAAGCCCACCCATTAACCACTGCTGCCACAGTCGAATTAACTCCATCACCGTCGTTGCGCCAACAACAAAAGCAGCACTTGACGACCCAACTCGGACCCAACCCGACCCAGACCATCCATTCTTAAAGCTAACCCATCAGATCGTCGACTCCCAACATTGTGACCCACATCGCGACTCAAACACACCTGCAACAGAATTGCGACCGAGAAAAGAAAGAAAGACTTAACTGGGAAGGACGAGCAGTTAAGGAAAGGAAAAGGAATGCAGAGGAAGACAGAACGAAAAGAAGAAGACATACTATGCGAAATTGCCGCCGCAGCCTTAGTACCACCATCACGGAGCTCTCTCCCCATTTCCATCTTCAACTTGCTGCTGTTGCACTTGGTTAGAAACAAGGGAGGTAACCTAGCTTGCTTTTCTAGTTCGTTTGCCTAATTCGTGAAGCCCAACATATATATTTCCCTTGCTAAACAACGACTTTACCCTCATTGTTTCTGGCAAATTCGATTGACACCCTGATATTTTCCTTAAGAGTACAAAAACTGCTCTTAAATTTTTTCGCAAAATATAGGATAAATACTTCAATTACTTGGATTTTCTTTACTTGTTGCGTAGTACTAAAATTTTGCTAAACTCGTATGGTTTTATTCTCTTAAATTGCACATTATTCCTACTAGTGGGACATCATTTAGTCGTGATTGTTGATATTTTGGAAACTGCGATTGCATTTACCGTAGGTTATAATTTAACTGCTACAATTAATTATCTCAGTATTACATTTGCATGATGATAACCCGTAGTGGAAATCAATATGGCTTGACCATGAATGAAAAATTAGATTTATTACTTGCTAAAATGGATGCTATGTCTGAGGAACTTGCCCGTGTATCTGAGAGGGTTCAAGTCGTTGAGCGACGAACACAACATTTACCTGAGCCTATAGGAGAAAATGCAGGAAATGATAGCATCCCCGTTAATGAAGCCTGAGGGAGAACCTGAACTAAATAGGCAAAGGGAACACTTTGAGCCTAGAAATGTTGAGTACCAAAATCTTGAACCTCGAATTATTGATCACTCTGAGAGACGAGACCATCAAGACGTTGGGTATGGTGAACCTAGAGATTATGGATACCGTGAACCTAGAGATTATGGGTACCGTGGACCTAGGAATGTTGACCTTTATGACCGAGGTTATGATGATGACATTAGAAAAATTAATGTTGTTGCACCCGAGTTTGACGGTGGGTCTAATCCTAATGTCTTCCTTGATTGGTTGTCCAGTATGGACAAATTTTTTGATTGGTATGAGATGTTCGATGAGTGTAGAGTTCGCTTTGCCAAGATGAAATTAGTCAAACAAGCGAGTTTGTATTGGGCTAGTGTTGAGAGAGACATTGAGCGTTTGAGGGATCCACCTATTAGGCACTGGGCAGAAATGAAAGCACGTCTCCGAAAATATTATCTACCCACCGGTTACAAGGATAGGATGCTTGAATAGTCTGAAGCAAGGCAGTTTAAATTGCCTTTGATTATTTCAGTAGGTATAGGGAGCTAATGGAGCGTTGAGAGCTAGTTGAGGAGACAAGGTTGACCATCATTAGGTTTAAGGAAGGGTTGAGAGATGATATTAAATTCCAAAATTTTCCAATCCAACTCACTTGCCTAGATCAGGAATAATCAATGTGAAAAAAATCCTCTTTTCAGAGTGACCCCTTATTCAGGCCAATATACGGGACGCCATGCCACACAGGGCAAGTCCTTTTCCACACCTCAAGAAAATTCTAGGTCTAATAACATCGTTAGTGGACCAAATTGGGACCCTAGACTAGGGAAGGGTACTCCAGTACCCAAGCCTACAATCACTGACAGGGATAGGTGTTTCTTCTGCAAAGAGCTTGGCTACAAGTTCTTTGAGTGCCCTAACAAACACCGAATGAGAGTGGTTTATGAAGGGCATAATGAAGAAAATGAGCCGAGGGAAGGTGAAGTGGAGGATGAATATTACACAGAGGATGAAGAAGCGGTTGCACACCTTGAACAAGTTGATCTACCCTTAAACGTTATGAGGTGCATCTTCGCTAGTCCTAACAAGGAGGAAGATTGGAAGAGAACTGCCATATTTCTAACATATAGTAGAGGTGGTGGAATCTCTTCCAAGCTGATCATTGATGGAGGAAGTTGTTTAAATGTGGTTGCCAAGATAGCTGTGGAACGATTGAAGTTAAAGGCAGAACCACACCCCCAACCTTATAATGTTTCTTGGGTCAACAAGACATATATTCCTGTGACACATAGGTGTCTAGTGCCGATCCACCTTAAGGGATACGAGAAAAAAGTTTGGTGTGATGTCCTTTCTATAGATGTTGCATACATTCTTTTAGGGCGACCTTGGCTATATGATCTTGATGTAACCCATTATGGGAAATCGAATACTTATGTGTTCACACACAAGGGGCAGAAGATTACTTTAGTGCTTGTGAGACCACGAGTGTCTCCCAAGGGTCGACCAAAAGAAAATAATACGCCTACACAATAATCCAAATATCTCCATATCCTTGGTCAGAAGGCCTTTGAGAAAAGTGTGAGAGAGGAGAAGGCTGTGTACGTTGTTTTGGCTAGAGAGGTTAGGGACGTTCCTGAGAAGAGTAGTAATGTCGAATCTAGTGATATTAGGCAGATTCTTTATGAGTTTGCTGATGTGCTGCCTAGTGAATTACCTAGCGGATTACCATCTCTTAGGGATATCCAACATGGTATTGACCTCGAACCGGGGTCTTCTTTACCTAACCTACCCCATTATAGGATGAACCCTAAGGACCAAGAGGAGATGAGACGCCAAATAGGTGATTTGTTGAGCAAGGGTTTTGTGCGCGAGAGTCTTAGTCCTTGTGCGGTGCCAGCTTTGTTTACCCCAAAGGCTGATGGAAGTTTAAGGATGTGTTGTGATAGTCGAGCTATCAATAAAATCACCATCAAGTATAGGTTTCCTATACCTAGACTTGATGACATGTTAGACATGATGAGCGGAGCTCGTGTGTACACCAATATAGATTTACGGAGTGGATACCACCAAGTCCGCATCTGCGAAGGAGACGAATGGAAAACTACCTTTAAGACTAGTGATGGCCTTTATGAATGGTTAGTCCTAACCTTTGGTCTAACCAATGCACCTAGCTCCTTTACTAGACTCATGAATCAGGTGTTGCGATCTTTTATTGGCAAGTTTGTAGTGGTCTATTTTGATGACATCCTCATTTATAGTCACACCCAAGAGGAACACTTGCGGCAAATTTTGTCCGCTCTCCAGCGTGAAAAACTTTATATTAATCCGAAAAAGTGTTCCTTTGTGCAAGAATCCGTCATATTTCTTGGGTTTGTTGTCTCCAAAGATGGGGTTTCTGTTGACCCTGAAAAGGTCAAGGCTATTAAAGAGTGGTCAGAACCTTCTAATATACATGAAGCTAGAAGCTTCCATGGACTTGCTACTTTTTACAGGAGGTTCATTAGGGGATTTAGTACCATTATGACTCCCTTCACCGATTTCTTAAAGAAAGGAGAGTTTGTTTTGTCTAAATCGGCTGCCAAAGCCTTTGTGGAGATTAAGGACAAGTTGACGCAAGCACCTGTCCCCGTGCTACCAGATTTTAGCAAGGTTTTTGAAGTAGCATGTGACGCTTCCAGCGTAGGAATAGGTGGAGTACTTAGTCAAGAGGGTATTTAGTCCTGTTGCATTCTTTAGTGAGAAACTAAATGAGGACCGACAAAGGTATTTTACCTATGATTGAGTTTGATGCTGTAGTTCAGACATTTAGGTATTGGAGACACTATTTGTTGCCTAAGGAGTTTGTACTATACTCCGATCATCAGACACTTCAGTATATAAACTCCTAGAAGAAGTTGAGTCATCGACACGCTAAGTAGATTGAGTTTCTTCAGGATTATTCTTTTGTTCTAAAGCATTGTCGAGGGGTAGAGAACAAAACTGCTAATGCGTTGAGTAGGGTATTTATTCTACTTAACACTTTAAGTTTGAAGGTTATTGGGTTTGAACGTATTATCCATGAGTACCCTTCTTGTTGTGACTTTAGAGATACATATAGTGCCCTACAGAATTCTAATGGACCACCCTCAGGCGAGTTTCGTATCCATGATGACTATCTTTTTAAGGGCACCCGTTTGTGTATTCCTAACATGTCTATGCGTGACCATCTAGTTTGGGAGTTACACGCGAGAGGGATCACAGGTCATTTTGGTCGTGATAAGACCATTGCGATTGTGGAGGATAGGTTCTTTTGGCTTAGCTTCAAGAGGGATGTAGCTCGTATTGTGCCTTATAGAATTCTAATGGACCACCCCACCCTCAGGCGAGTTTCGTATCCATGATGGCTATCTTTTTAAGGGCACTCGTTTGTGTATTCCTAACATGTCTATGCGTGACCATCTAGTTTGGGAGTTACACGCGGGAGGGATCACAGGTCATTTTGGTCGTGATAAGACCATTGCGATTGTGGAGGATAGGTTCTTTTGGCCTAGCTCAAGAGGGATGTAGCTCGTATTGTTTTCGAGTGTTCCACGTGTCAAACTGCTAAGGGTAAGAAACAAAACATGGGATTATATATGCCTTTGTCGGTACCCCATGCTCCTTGGGAGGTATCAGCATGGATTTTGTCTTGGGGTTATCGCGGACCCCTAGAGTCATGATTCTGTTTTGTAGTTGTGGATCGTTTTTTTAAAATGGCACATTTTATTCCATGCAGCAAAACTGATGATGCTTCACACATTGCATCAATTTTTTTTAGTGAGGTTGTGAGGCTACGTGGGTAGTTAATATGAGCCTATCACCCACAGACTGATGGTCAATTGAGGTAGTTAATTTGAGTCTAGGTGATTTGGTGAGATGCCTTATAGGAGATCACATGTCTAGTTGTGATAGAGTTTTGCCTATGGCTGGGTTTGTTTATAATAGTTCGGTTAATCGCTCTACTGGGTTGAGTCCTTTTTAGATTTACACTGGTTATCAGCCTAAGAAAACTATTGATCTTGTTCCTCGTCCACCTGCGTATAGATCTAGTGAGTCTGCTGAGACTTTTGCGCAACATATTCATGATTTGCATGTTGAGATAAGACAAAAAATTAATTTGAGCAATGAAAATTATAAGTCTGCTGCAGATGTTCATCGCAGGTACCAAGAGTTCAATGAGAATAATCAGGTGATGCTTCAACACCGTGTCGAGAGGTTACCTCCCGGCACATGGAAAAAGGTGCATGCTAAGCGGATGGGTCCATTTCGTGTTAAAAAGAAGGTTAGTGCTAATGCTTATGAGTTGGATCTTCCTAGTAATATGGGTATTGATCCTGTATTTAATGTGGCCGATCTTACTCTATATCATGGACCTTCTACTCCTTTGACCTCATATCTTACTTCTTCATCTAATAACCCTGTTGAGCCTGTATTTGTTCCTCCTTTACCTGTTCCCTGCACCTCCTCTTGTTCCTTCACAGTCTACAGCAGATGGTATCGAGGATGTTTTGGATGGGAGGTTTGTGTCGACTAGGAGCGGAGGCTATTGTTAGTTTTTGGTTAAGTGGCGCGGCAATCCTGATAGTGATTGCACGTGAATTGGTATAGATGAGTTTCATCGCATTGATCCTACATTGTTGGCGCGCTACAAATTCGACATAGTCGAATTTTTCTCAGCCGGGGTGAAATGTTGGGGATTGATGATTTAGTTGCTTTATTTATTTATTTTGTTTATTTCACTATTATGGACTTGTTTTAATTAGTTGGGGTATTTTAGTATCTTGTTTTAATTAGTTGGGATATTTTTGTCTTGTTGGTCTCCAAGTCTAGTTTAGGGTTTGTTTTGTTTAAATACCGATGCAATTCTCCTTAAGAGGACATATTCTGAATATTACGATTATTATTGGCTTTCTTATATCGTAGATATATATATATATATTTTCTAGAGTTATAGACGCAGAGTTGAAATTCTAAACCCTAGAATTTAAGCGTAGAGTTTAGATTCTAGTCTTATTCATTAGTCAATTGCATAATACAGTTTATAAATTTTCCTACATCATGGTCATCCATTGATCTTTGCTTATAACATACTGCATTCCATGAGCACAATCTTTGGCAGTAGATTAGACAGCATAGAGAAGTTGATGCAAGCAGATGCTGCAAAAAAACTATCAAAACATAATAAATCAACATGCTCAATGTTCAGTAGTTCATCAAGGCTAGTGGTGCTTGGCTTGTGATCTTGTGAATATCAGTTGCCAATTGCCTTTCCTAATATCTTTAGTGACGATTTCAGTTTCACTATTGTTTGTATAACTCTTATTTGGTTTGCAAATGTTGAAGCTGATGTAAACCACAAGTAAAATCATTATTTCTAGTATATTTTTCTTCTTTAATTGCTACAATATGTTCTAAAATATTCGCCTTAGTGTCAGCACGAAACCAATTGCTCGTCTCATTTTCTGGCTTTGTTACTTTATGCTCTTCAACTTACTTGTCTAACTTGGAAGTAATATTTGTTTGGTGTATTGCAAAATATGTATGCGCGTAATATGTGTATACTCCCTCGTTACATGCCTTTAATCTTCAAGTCTTTGTTCTTCACATTCTAAGTCTTTGCAAGAACCAGATCAATCAAGCAGAGGCCAAGATAGATGATAAAACCTGTGATCATAGTTATTAAAGGTGTGGAAAGTCACGCGCCTAGGCACAAGGCCCAGCCAGGCAGAAGCGCAGATCTCGTGTTGCTCAAGGTACACACCACCTTAAGAGCCTAGGCACACACCTCTTTGAACATAAGACAATAAGCCATAAATCTCAAAATCTCAGTCTATGATTTCTTCACTCATCTAAATCTCTTCACTATGTTTTTCTGTTATTGTACACTTCAAAAACGATCCAAAACAAAGCCAAACAACAAGGAACAAGTAGCTGTCGCCTGTCGGTTGGCTGATACTTGGAAAGTTACAGTGTTTCTGCGAATTAATGAAGCATTTTAAATCTCACCAAAGCCACAAAACTTCATTCAATCTCATCACAATCTATAGAGCTTTGTTTCTACATCAAATTCGAGCAGACTTGCCAGAAAATCAACAGTAAACAATGATAAATTCAATCTCAGATCATTGAGGAAATTAATATTTGCAATATTCTGTTCTTCTCCCAAACCTGCTACTGAGTTTAATCAAGGAGTTCACCCGCTCTTCAGGTATAAAACTTCACACTACTACATCCAAATCATTTATCTAAGTCCAGTTTTTACATCTAAATTAATCATTTACATAGATTTGAATCTAAATTTCGCTCAAGTCTCAGTTTGCACTAAATCTTTATTTTCCATTTGCACTAAATCTTTATTTTCCATCCATTCTCTATCCTCTATAATTTTGAGACTTATAAGCATCATTCATCATTAGATCTATACTTTACTTTGTCATAAATTGTTGGGCTTAATGGCTGGGGCAGAATAGCAGAGCAAGTACAAGTATTAGTAGCATAACAAAAATGCGTTCTTGCACTAATATTCTGTAAAGTGGCCTGTTACTTTGTACCCCTTATTACTTTTTCTTTCACTTATCCCCCTATGCTCAAAGCAAAACTGACCTTCTCCTTTTCTGTTAAATTTGACTAACAATCTGTTAGTCTGCCTGTTAGTCAACATTAACTATCTATTTTTGTTTCTCTTTTTTGAGACAAATGGTTATTTATTAACGAGTTAAGATAAAAAATATATATAAATAATTTTATTAAGTTTGAAATAGTAAAAAATATATTTCTAGTGTCATCGAGTTAAAAATATAAAAAATACTATAAATGACTTTAATGAGCAAAAATAATATAATTTCATTTTAATTAGCTCATAAAAAAATATAATTTTAATGAGTTTGGGTATGAAGTAAATATTACTAGACATAGTTTTCACCCAAAGAGACTTTCCAACTATCAAGCCTCCTACCCACTTGCTCTTGTTTAGCGAGTATTCCTCTTTATTATCTCTTGTTATTTAAGGTCTCGGTAGGTGCAACTAAATCTCTTGAATGTATTATGTGCGAGTTTTTATGGGTTGGGGATAGTGAGGATAGGAAGGTTGATTAGGAAGGGGGTTTAGGTCTAAGAATCGGTGTCTAGTGGGTAAATGACTATGGCGCTTTCCTTTGGAACTTGATTGGGTGATTAGAACAAAGTATGGAATTCAGCAGAATGGGTGGGGTGCAAATCCTTGTCCTTCTTGTATTATTTATTCTAGTCTTTGTAAATTTATCTAAGGTTATACTTTCTTTCATTTTCTTATTCGTTTCCAAGTTGGTAATGACATGAAAGTTTGGTTTTGGGAGGATATTTGGATAGGAGATGTTCCTCTTTCAATTGCTTTTCCTCTTTTTTTTTACCTTTGGCTTTTTTAGTAAGCCCTATTAGCTAGTAAATCTGAACATAATTCTCCTATTTCTAACTTCTATACTTAAGAGGGAGATTCTATTTCTTGGGATCTTCAATTTTTCCGTAATTTAAATGATAGGGGGACGGATGAATTCTCTTTATTTATTCAACTTCTTAATTTAACTTCATTTTCTTGGTCCTTGGATAGGCGTGTTTGGATTCTTCGGGAATCTTCTCATGTCGTTCTTTCTTCACTTACTTATTGAGTTATCGTCCAGTTCATCGTTTTCCTTTAGCCTCTTATATTTGGAAAACAAAGGCTCCCTAAAAAAATTAAGGCTTTTATGTGGTCTTTAACTCTTGGTCGACATAATACTAATGATATGCATCAAAGGCGTATGCCTTACAAATCTTTATTCCCAGATGTGTGTGTAATGTGTTTGAAGGATAGCGAGTCTCATTCTCATTTATTTCTTCATTGTTTGATGGGCGGTTGTGGCGCTGTTTGTTTAGTGTGATGGTTGAAAGTTGGAGATGTCCCTCTTCGGTGGAAGATCTTTTACTATGCAAATTCAAGGGTCTTGGTCATACAAGTGGTAGGAGGATCCTTTGGAGATGTGCTTGCTTTGCTATTTTGTAGGAGATTTGGATCGAGAGGAATGCTAGAATTTTTTGCGATTGGAGTACAAATTTTGAGTTACTTTGGGATAAAATATCTTTTTTACTTCTCTTTGGGCTCATGCAATGGGAAATGGGAGCTTTTGGAGGAATTTCTTTATCAGATGAGATTGGCTGGGGATGCTTCATTAATATTTACTTTTTTAGGTTTTTGCTCATTTTTATTTACTTTAATTTCTGGGAAGACTTCTTGTTCTCGTCATGCGTTGTGATTTTCTCTTGTAATCAATATAGCATAGTTTCACAATGTTCATCTTTTACCTAAATGTACTATATTAATTTATCTCAAATGATTCATCCAAATATATTCTTGTCAAATGTAATACAGCACTCAATTAATTTAATGACAAAAAAGAAAAAAGAAACAAACAGTCCAACCAATTAATTTAGTAATATATAATAAATTTTATTAAAAGATTTAATACTTGTATAAAATAATAATTCTTAGTATATTCAATTATTAAGCACTACAATAAAAATAGCCATTAATAAACTAAACTTATAATAATGAACAACAAAAAGAACAAGGGAATTCATTTGCAAATGATTAAACATGAACATTTTTCTTTGAAATGTACTTGAGATAAAAAAAAGTGGTAATTTCAGATTACAACTTTTTATTTCGTCATCCTTATACCCATTATAGGTGGGTATCTTGGCACTGGGGTATGTTTGATTATCAGGAATGTAAGCTTACTAGTATTTAAAAACATGATGTATATATGACGGATGCTGGGAATTTGAGAGGATGACCTTAGAGTCTTAGACTACTTGTACCAAACGCCCCCCTCAAGCTTTTAAGAGTTCTTGTCAATGTGTACCACATTAAATTTTACGGCTGATTTTTGAAATGTACTTATAATTTCTTTAGCTATGATCTTGCGTTCTTGAGCTCCTGAGTTCGTGTATGCATATTAAATTGAGTTTCTCTTTTTTAATGTTATGCTATTTGATTGGCATTTTATCCTGGATTTAAATTGCTTATGGATTTAAAAACATGATGTATATATGACGGATGCTGGGAATTTGAGAGGATGACCTTAGAGTCTTAGACTACTTGTACCAAACGCCCCCCTCAAGCTTTTAAGAGTTCTTGTCCATGTGTACCACATTAAATTTTACGGCTGATTTTTGAAATTTACTTATAATTTCTTTAGCTATGATCTTGCGTTCTTGAGCTCCTGAGTTCGTGTATGCATATTAAATTGAGTTTCTCTTTTTTAATAATATGCTATTTGATTGGCATTTTATCCTGGATTTAAATTGCTTATGGAGAAAGGCGGGTGAGGATGCAAGCAGAATGATCAGAAGTACTGAAGAGAACAAGGAATCAAGTGCAAAGAAAATGGAAGAAGTTCAAGAGGCCCGAACAGCTCTATATTCAAAATTGGAAATAATTGGGAACCTTGTGCATGATTCTGTTCCAGTTAGCAACAATGAGGTGTATACATCTCTATACTTTCTGAAGTCATGCAAATTCTGCACCTGTCATTTTATTAAACTTTCCTACAATTTTGTAGGATAATAATGCTATAATTCGATCTTGGGGAGAAAAGCGCTCAGAGTCAAAACTAAAAAGTCACGTTGACCTTGTTGAGCTTCTTGGAATTGCAGAATTGAAAAAAGGTATTGAATTTGATTGTATCTATCTGTCCGTTTTTTAAGAGATCAAACCTCTAAATTGAAATAATTTTTTCTGTGTTACAACCATTGACCCATACAATTGTTTTTTCTTTATAAATTATTTTGTTTATTTTACATGGACTTGGTTATGAATGATGGGGATTATGATGTATTTCCTGGTAATATTATTGCATATTTGATGACATGTGGGCACAACTTAATGTAAAACTTTTGAGTATTCTTCCTTCTATTTTGTAGGGAACATTGTGGTTCTCTATTAACTTGAGATTTTTGAATAATATTCATAGTCATTGTGGACTCCTTTGAGAAACATTTAATAAAGGATCAACATATAATAAAGAAGCATCATAATGAGTTCTATTTTAAACCATATAAAAGTTTAAGTTCACTGGTTCGGACATGTGTACCGGTAGTTTGACTCTCAGTAGCCATCAACACATTCCCGTATTATTGTAATGTGTTGGATATATTTCCTTCTTGAAGCTTTATGTAAAAGTTGCTGAATTGTTTTCTAATAAATTATTTGAAAAACAGTTATTTATTTGGTTTGTATCTTTCAATTTGTCTACTTATAGTTCAAGAAATCCACTCGGTCGGAAATATTGCAATTTGTTTGGTAGTTCTGCATGCCAACCTACATTTAAAATTTTCAAATTTTGAAGTGAGTGTTGCAGTTTACTTGAAACAGTTTTAAAAAATAAATTTTTTTGACCAACTTGATCATTTTATACCCGTCCTATAATAAGTAAGATATTGTGAGTTCATGTATTTTTATCTCTATAATCTTAAATGCAATATCCATTTTTAAGCTTTTGAGTTTTTTCAAATTGTCAGTTGCTGACAATTTGTAGTATATTACTCCTTTTCCAGGTTGAGTGTCATGGTCAACTGACAAATAGATTGAGAAAGAAAGAATGTGACTAAATTGGGATAGGATGAAGAATGAGATTTGATGGAAAAGATCTTTTATTTAATGAGTCCAAAAAATGAAGGTGTAATACTATTGATGTCTCTTTGCTCATTGTAATATTTCACATCACTGCCAAATGTCTTCGTTTTGATGATCAATTTTTTTCTGTCTCCATTACTAGGCGTGTCAAAACTAGATCCCTGACTATTTTGGGTCACAATTTGAATTCACTATTGTGGTCATTTAGTAATCTAATGAAGGTTGGAACGAATGTGATATGAAACATTGTAAATAAGTCTAATACGGACAAATCGAGGATACTTCAGTAATAAAATCATTTTAAATATAAAAGCTATAATTTGTATTAGTTTGCTATACAAAATAAACCTAAAGATATCATTTCAGCTTGTAAATTTATAATTTATGTACTTTCATTCCCATTTTTCATTCAGATATAACACAAGACAGATTTAGGAGATGAAAAATTCTAGATAAATCTAATGAGGGATAAAGGTATTAGTTCTGAAAAATGAAAATTTGACCCTCTTCAATACAATATTTTCTTTTATTTCAGTCGTTGATACACGTGCGGACAAGTTTAGGTA
This sequence comes from Panax japonicus, assembly GCA_020205505.1. Taxonomy (NCBI): domain Eukaryota; kingdom Viridiplantae; phylum Streptophyta; class Magnoliopsida; order Apiales; family Araliaceae; genus Panax; species Panax japonicus. The sequence goes on from CM035108.1 coordinate 31,919,537, forward strand.
TGTAAACTATTAATATATGGTAATATACATGTAATGATTCTCTGATCTCTTTGTTTCATGTCTCTTTTCTCTTATTTTACAATGTAGCTTATCATGTTTCAGTGTTGAAGAGGGTCAGACACAGACGTGCAGACATGTCCCCTGCCCGAGTATTATGTTGAATACTCACTCGATTCCAAATATAGGATCAATGCTGACTTTTTGAAGTCATTTTTTGAGATATTTTCAAGTTCAAAATTTATATGAATTCATTTAACTTTCGACAATACGATTATGAAAATAGTAAACTATCGAGAAGGTATTACAAATAATAAGATTCATTATTTTCAGAAGTTAAATGAATCTCATCAATTTTGAATTTGAAAATGTATTAGATTGCCTTTGAAAGGTCAATATTGATCTTATATTTTGGAATGGAAGGACTATTTTCTTTTTATATAAAAAAAACTTGGAATGATTTTAACCCTTTTGGTGATATTTCATAGTTGTCCCTTATAGGGTCCCAAGTGGATATCATGTCACTCTGCTTAGTGGGCAAGTGATTAACCGATCATCAATTTTTAATTTTTAATTTTTTATGTCCCTGATGAGTAGCAAAGCAGCCGACTTCAGTTGGATTTTGTTCATACTTCATAGAAGTTACAAATGCGATCAGATTGAAGTCAATAGCGTTATCAGTTGAACTAGTCTGCTATTTGATTCCATTAGAATAGCCTGCTAATTTGAATCCTTTATAATAGTCTACTAATTTGAATCCATTTGAAACTTTTAGGGGCTAATGTAGCAGGAGGAAGAGGTTATTATCTGAAAGGAGATGGTGTACGTCTTAATCAAGCTCTAATTAATTTTGCTCTTGATTTTTTGGAGAAGAGGGGTTATACTCCGTTGCAGACTCCATTCTTCATGAGGAAAGATATCATGGCTAAGTGTGCTCAATTAGCACAATTCGATGAAGAACTTTACAAGGTAATATGTCTGATACTTTGAAAATATTATACCATGCCACCTTATAAATCATTTTTTTAGAAAATATTCTAATTATTTATTTTGATTGTGCTTGTTTAAGTAACAAACGAGTGGATGCATTTTGTACATATTTTCTCTTTAGAGGTGTTGGTTTCGGTTCTGAACTACAGCTCGTGATGCTCTGTTTATCTCTGGGTTTATGGCAAAGTAATAAAACAATTATGTGTGATCAGGGCTAGGCCAAGATTATGTGTAATAGCAGACAAACTAAATGTGCAAAATATTTTTTGTCCCAATAGTAACAATTTTAAGTATATATGCTAAAATAAATTGAATATTTTATTGATATCTATTGCATAAACAACCAAAAGAAGGGTCACACAGTCTTTGACAAAAGCTCTCTTAATATATAAATCCTGTTGGGTGTCACAACTGAATGTCTCTTAGTTTTGTTTTTTCCATGAATAATGGGGTTACAGTTTTATTTATGTATGACTACAGAGTTATTAAGAAAATTTCAGTTTTATTCCCACAGAATAAATATTTTAAAAAATGTTGGGTTTAACATTCCCCTCTTCTCCTATAGATAGCCGCCTCCGTTCGTGTGGGTTCTATTTGGACCATGTTCGATTTGCTTAGCTAGGTTAACAAGTGGAATCGTTGAGTTCCCGACACCACACGACCATTTACCATAATTTCATAAAAAATACATTTTATTTCTTATATTGATTATCCTTTTAAACAATATGCTGCATTAGTTTTATAAGATAACCAACGATAACCCGTGCCTGTAGGCACTGTATAATTAAAAAAAATTAAAAAAAGCATGAACAAAAAAAAATGAAGCACTGAATATGGAGACACTAAACTATAAGCCTAAATTAATTCTTAACACACCTGCACTTTCCATACATACTCCACAAAGCATTTTAAATGAAAATTCTTATGAAGACAAATTTCAATGAATAAATAAAGAATATCTAACTTTAATACTCAAATTCTCATAAATTTAAACTAAGTTTAATTACATTTCAAGATTTATTTTTTAATATTTATAAGCCTTTTTAAATGATTGTAACTTTTTTTAAATAGTAACTTGACAATTAAAAATTCTTTGGAGTGAGAGAGTGAGATGGTAGATGTGAGTTTGAATTTTTGAGAGATAAATTCTTGGCCGTCGGATGTTGAAGCCCCAAATGATTTTAGATTTTTGGATGTTGAAGCCTTGGAATTTGAGTCGCTCTGTTTTATATTATAGATATTGCATGACATGAAGGCAATGTTCTAAAATTCGCTAGGCGGGCGGGCGGCCTAGCGCCTAGGAGGACTATGCGGGATTTTTTTATTTCAAGTCAATTTTAATATTTTATCTTATATTTATCCTAACAAAACAATAATATAAAGCAAAACAATCTATAATAAAGATAATAAAAACATTTGCTTAAAGTTCAAACACATAACTTTAATGTATTAGTTTTATTCATAAACAAGATTACTATTAAATAATTTTTTTTTAAAATTTCAAGAATTCAATTCAATATTAAAACTTAAGAAACTAAACATAAATTTAAGAATTATATTGAATTAAACTAAATATTACAAATGTATCATCATTTATAAAATTTGAAGTTGGTACAAGTTCAAAAAATTACAACTATAATAAAATTATCCATTTTGACTTGATCTTGTTCACTTCTTGTTGTGATTTGATATGCTACAACTTACATTATGAATATGGTAAATCATTAAAAAATAAATATATCAAGATCTGGTTTGGGTAATTATTAAAATAAAAAAAACTCTCCGCCTAGGACGAATTTTTTGACCTAGGCGAGGCGCCGGGAGGCCTAGCGCCTAGGCCGCTTTTTAGAACACTGCATGAAGGTGAACTTTCTTACCTATTTTGTTGATCAATAGGTAAGTGGTGAGGGAGACGACAAATATCTGATTGCTACAGCTGAACAGCCACTTTGTGCTTATCATATAGATGATTGGATTCATCCTTCGCAGCTGCCATTGAGGTAACAACAGTCACTGGGAACAGTTTACTTTTCTGGTTACAGACCCTTCCATGTTCCACCCCTGCCCCTGCTCCTGCTCCCGCTCCCCCGACCCCCCACACGTGCACACCCTAAAAAAGTGGGTTAAAAAGAAATATGTCCGTTGTGCTTATTTGTATTAAAATATTGTCAGATATGCTGGATATTCATCTTGCTTCCGTAAAGAAGCTGGTTCACATGGTAGAGATACTCTTGGAATTTTCCGAGTTCATCAGTTTGAGAAAGTAGAACAGTTCTGCATGACCAGTCCAAATGGCAACGATTCCTGGGACATGCTCGAGGAAATGATTAAAAACTCCGAGGAGTTCTACCAGGCGGTAAGTAGTTTTCCTTGTTTCAGAATCTCAAGTGAACTACACATTTCATTTGTAGAATACAAGTTTCCTTGAATTCCATGTTTCAAATACTTGTGATTAGTCTGAGGATGGAGGATTAAGTTTCTGAGATCTTGTCCTAGGTTTCCTGTAGGTGTAACATAATTATTATTTATTTTTCTTTGTTATTTTGTTTCTGTAATAAATCTTACTAATTTTTTGCATCACAGCTAAAAATTCCTTATCATGTTGTGGCTATTGTCACTGGTGCCTTAAACGATACAGCGGCAAAAAAGTATGATTTGGAAGCATGGTTTCCAGCATCCAAAACTTATAGAGAGCTCGTATCATGTTCAAATTGTACTGACTACCAATCCAGGAGATTAGAGATTCGATATGGGCAAAAAAAGGTTAAATTTTTTTTTCTTGTCGGGTGAACTAATCATGGTAATATATTTGAGAGTCCTTGTGATCACATAAGTAGTGAATTTCACTCCTGCAAATTTAGTTAAATCAAAAGCAATAGGATTTAAAAATACTACCTCCGTTCCAAATTAAATGAATCAATTCAATTTTAAATTTGAAAAAGTTGAATCGACTTTTAGAAAGTCAATATTGATCTTATAATTCGGAACGGGGGTGAATGCTATTATGCTCTTTGTCGGGATGAGTTATGTTATTTTCTTCAACAACTTATCTTCTAAAGTGTCTTCAACTGATGCTTGGGTTTCCCGTCCAATATTGTTCAAAAATTTCTGAACCTTTTACTTGCTGTATTACCGCTTTTTGCAGAACAATGAGCAGGCCAAACAATATGTCCATATGCTGAATTCCACCCTTACAGCAACAGAAAGGACAATTTGCTGTATCCTCGAGAATTACCAAAAAGAAGTTGGGGTTGATATACCAGAAGTTCTGCGGCAATACATGGGCGGCAAGGCCTTCATGCCTTTCCAGAGCGTCCCAGCGAAAGAAGCGAAAGGGAAGAAACAAAAGCTTAATTGCATTTTTTTTTCACTATTACGTTTGAAGGTGTAATATTTTATGCATGTTGGCACTTGGAATTTTTCAAGCTCAATTTGATTCCAAGCTACTGAAACAGAAAAAACAGGAATTTGTGGAATGTTTGAAGTAGACAGGCTCAACTTGCATACAATGTTAACTTATTAGATAATGCCATACTGTTAGGATATGATAAGATTGTTTGAAATTTTTGTGAGATAATCTCTCATCTGAATATTGCTCAGGACCTCAGGTATTGTATGCTTTGCATTCTTAAAGTGTTTTTCTTTCCTATTTGAACTTCAAAATTTTGCATAAAAGTGAATAGTTTTTTGAGTACTCAGTGTAAGGAAATACTGTATATTGACAATAAAACTAAAAGTCTAAAGACAGCAAGGATAAGATAGAATGGGCTGATTAACTAGGTTAAGGAAAATAAGAGACGACCCCATTAAAGAGAAAATTAAGGATATATCGAGTCTCATGGATTTCACGTCTATAAGATGGGGATTCCGGAGATGTGCATATTAAGTAGTATTGCACTCTAGCAAATAGAAGTTGGAGAACAATTTACTTTCGTTGTGTTGTAACAGAAACCCGAATGAATTATTTTCTTATAGAATTTTATATATTTTAAGTGCAGTACTCTTTTGAGGTCTTCATATAGCATTTCTTCCAATTCAGGATGGGGGATCACTTCTTGGAATGATAGAGTGGAGAGGAAACAAAAACACTTAATATTATGTTGGGATAGGACTAGAAGTTATATACTATATTTATTTACAAGAATTATATAATAGGATTATACTTAATATTTTATGTTTGTATGTTGATAGATGAGTCACTGGAGTGGGTTAATCAAGTCAAAGATCAGCTTACCTCACGTCAGTTCAATTGTCTCTTGAACCTGAATCATTTGGTATCTTATGGACCTAACATAGGTCACATCCCTCACGACATAAGATTGAAAGATCCAGACCTTCTTCTTCAGTCTTTTTAGGGATAAAAAAAAGTAGCATTGAGAACTCTAGTAACAGTTTAAGTAATACTGCACTCCAACAAATAGAAGTTGAAGAACTATTTCCTTCGTTGTGTTGTAACAGAAACCCAAATGAATTATATTCTTATAGAATTTTATATATTTTTAAGTACAGTACTCTTTCGAGGTCTTCATATAGCATTCTTTCCAATTCAGGATGGGGGATCACTTTTTGGAATGATAAAGTGGAGAGGAAACAAAAACACTTCATATTATGTTGGGATAGGACTAGAAGTTAATATACTTATATTTATTTGCAAGAATTATATAATAAGGATTATACTTAATATTTTATGTTTGTATGTTGATAGATGAGCCACTGAGTGGGGTTAATCAGGTCAAAGATCAGTTTACCTCGTGTCAGTTCAATTGTCTCTTGAACCTGAATCATTTGGTATCTTAAGGACCTAACATAAGTCACATCCCTCGCGACATAAATTGAAAGATCCAAACCTTCTTCTTCAGTCTTTTAGGGATCAAAGAACAAGTAGCAGTGAAAACTCTAGGAACAGTTTAAGTATACGCACTCCAGCAAATGAAGTTGAGAACTATTTACTTTCGTTGGTTGTAACAGAAATCCGAATGGATTATTTCTTATAGAATTTTATATATATTTTAAGTACAGTACTCTTTCGAGGTCTTCATATATCATTTCTTCCAATTCAAGATGGGGGATCACTTCTTGGAATGATAAAGTGGAGAGGAAACAGAAATATGTTGGGATAGGACTAGAAGTTAATATACTTATATTTATTTGCAAGAATTATATAATAAAGATTATACTTAATATTTTATGTTTGTATGTTGATAGATGAGCCACTCGAGTGAGTTAATCAGGTCAAAGATCAAGCTTACCTCATGTCAGCTCAATTGTTTCTTGAACCTGAATCATTTGGTATCTTATGGACCTAACATAGGTCACATCCCTCACGACATAAGATTGAAAGATCCAAACCTTCTTCTTCAGTCTTTTTAGGGATCAAAGAAAAGTAGCATTGAAAACTCTAGTAATAGTACCTCCTGAAAGTAGACAGATCTAGATCGTGCACTTTCTAAATAAATCAATAAATCTATTAGCGCCAGAACCACAAGGCTTCTTCGCTAACACACCTTATAGATAGCTCTTGGAAGAAAGAGTGTCTAACTAGAAAAAATATCTATCTATT